>JAQOTM010000583.1:0-89688 GCA_029168755.2 Tillandsia fasciculata | reverse complement strand
TTTTCTAGCCTATAAATAGATCCTAATATCATCTTTTAGGGTTATCCCAAGGGGGATCAAAGGTAAGAATCCACATAGAGAAGAAAAGGTAAACACCTCTTTATTTTAGGTTTTCTTTCTCTATTGATCGGTTTGATTCTAGGGTTTCAAAATCTATATCTTTTGAAAGAATCAAATCGATGAATACTTAGAGGGTGCTTCCTTGTCTATCTATGATGATCTAAGTATTCAAAATATCATCACCAACAAAACAACGATTTTCCCAAGAAATCGGCGCGTGGATTCGCGTGGCCTTGTAGACTCAAGGTGTTACCGTTTCGTGGATTCGAGACGAGGTGCGCTCGTGGATTCGAGACGTGCTACTTGGGTGAGACCGTGGATTCGGTCTGGCGTCGTGGATTCGACGTGACACGCTGTGGATTCGGCGTTGGACGCCTTCGTGGATTCGAGGTGCGCTGTGGAGCGAGCGGCGAAGATCTACTCGGAGCATATGGAAAAGGTTGAGTCGTGTGTGTGCGTTATATCACCTTGTACGTGTTTTAATCTTAGTAGATTTCACCGTGTGATCGGTCCCGTGGTTTTTTACTCCTGGATTGGAGTTTTCCACGTAAAATCTTGCGTGTTATTTATTTTCCGCATTGGGTTATTTTTACGCAACGATTTTGGTGTGTTTATTGTTTACACCTATTCACCCCCCCCTCTAGGTGGTTTTTCCCCTATTTAGATCCTTATTAGTATAACCCAACAATTGGTATCAGAGCGGGAATAGGGTTGTAAACATCGGTCGATGGTGGCAACATCAATAGACCACCGTTCTTCGATGGAACAAATTATGCCTACTAGAAAGTACGCATAAGAGCGTTTTTGATTTCCATCGACGAACGGGTTCGAAACAATAAAACACCCGGACGAGATCAAGGTAGAAGAATTAGTTGGTACACTTCAAACTTATGAAATTACTTTTCCTACTAACTCTTCTGCTGGAAAGCCCTCTTCTTCTTCCAAGTCTTCAGGTATGGCATTGAAATCAAAAAAAAAAAAAACATGAAGACGCGGATTCATCCTCCTCGGACTCTGACGATGAGCTATCTATGGAGGACTTTGAGAAACAACTCGCTTTCTTGAAGAGAAATTTCGCCGAAACTTCGGAAGGGGAAACTCAAGCAAATCTTCATCATTCTCGAAGTTCAAGAAAGGCAAAGGTGCTTCTACGTCAAAATCAAGAAAGCAAGAAGGTTTCTCAATGGAGAAGAAGAACGCTGAAGGACAGATCCAGTGTTTCAAATGCAAAGGCTTTGGCCGCACTACAACAAGATGTCCCAGCAAGAATCCACCAAAGAAGAAGGCTACGCAAGCCATCACGTGGGATGACTCTTCTTCTATGGACAAGTCATCTTCTAGTGATGAGGATACAAATGCCATCACATTCTTCGCATCCACGACTTCACCCTTCGTGTGTATTTCATTGATTGCATCTGGTTCGTTGTCTATTTCTTCCCAGGATGATCAAACGGCAACGGATGATGAACCAAGCGATTCCGAAGGTGAAGACTTTGCTCACGCCTACCAACTACTTCTACGGAACTCAAAGAAATTGGCGAAGCAAAATAAAAACTTGACGAGAAGGTTGTTGGAACTCGAGGAACAACCTAATAGAGCAACTTCTCTCTCAAGGGCTCTTGAAGTGGAAAGGGACAACTTGGTTGAGAAAAATTTTTCCTTCAAGAGATGAACGAGCATTTTGAGAAGAAACTTGAAAAATCGGTGGATAAAGCTAATCTCTTCTCAAAGCTCTATTCCGAGGCACGACAAGGAAATTTTGAGATGACGGAGACCCTGTTCCAACTTAAAAGGGATTTGCATAGATTTTCTTCAGGACAAAGTAAGTTGGTTCGCCTTCTTGGTCTTGGTCATACTAATCATTTAGGCCTCGGATGTGGCCGAACTTGTGAGGAACCAAGTTCGAGCAAGACAAGTTTTGTGCCCCAGTCGGTTGCTCCTTCTCCGACGGAAATCATTGCAGCCAACGTTGACAAGCCTACCTCATCTTCTTCGGGTTCAACTTTTACCAAGGTATGTCATTGTTGTGGTTTTGCAGGGCACATAAGACCAAATTGCAAGTATGGAGCAGAACAAGCAAATCAAGCAATACTTGCAACTACTACCATCAAGAACACGACTCGGGAAACGAAGAAAAATCTTCCAAGTGTTAAGACAGATGGTAGGACACCCCCCAAGTCGAAGTCATTGAGGAAATCAAAGAAAAGTGTATTGAGTGATTTTCGCATCCCTGCAACTTCGGTAACTATTTTGTGTGACAACACAAGTGCCATTAACTTTTCTAAAACCCTGTGTTGCAGTTTGAACAAAACACATTGAATTTTCCTAGAGAGCTAGTTGAATCAAGTTTTTACAAATTTCTTATGTTTCAACTGAAGATCAATTAGTTGATTTTTTGATAAAACCTTTGGATCAAAAATTTTTATTTGCGAAAAGCAATTGGCATGCTTTCAATTACATAACTTTTTGAACCACTGCTTAGAAAGGTTTTTGTTTTGTGTTTTGTGTTCTTTTTGTAATATAGAGCATTAATTGAGCATTTGCTATACTGACTTTATTTGCATCCTTTCATGTTTAGAGAAGTTTATTATGATTTGAATATCATTATAACTCATTTGATGCAATGATCATTTATTTCAATTATTTCATCTCGAATTGATCAAAGTCATTACCTCTCTCAATGATCTTCTGGTATTTATTTTATCTTATTTGATGATTGAAATAAGTATGAACACAGGATCAATTTTTGGTTGAATACTGAATATCTTTCATAATTGATAGCCAATTGAGGGGGAGTTTATTATGTTTTTCATGCTCAAAAGATGTGGAAAGAGTTACATCCTTAATAGGAGTGTGAAAACTACCACCACATGGAGGAAAGAGCTACCACCTCGGTTGTCCGAGTACTGTGTGCAGCTACCACATGTTAACCAAGCATGGTGATCTTGTTTAATCAAATAAAATGCTTTTTGGAATACTTGACTATGTCAAATTCCAAGGTTGGTATAAGGTGGGATTTCTAAAAGATGCTCAAAGAGTCACTTCCCAAATATATTGACTAATATATTATTTGACTTATTTGGGATTTCAAACATCTATCGATCTTGGTGCTTCATTTTCTTTGCTCAATTGAGAATTAGATAAACTCTATACTCATTAGATCGTGAAGGATGTTTGGAAATTGATCAACTTTAGAGGTTATAATTCTTTTAAATTTTCGTTTCACAATTTGGGATATTTTGATAGATTTATCATAATCTATTTCTTTCTATGTGAAATGATATTTTTGTATAAAGTTGATATGCAGAAATGCTTACATGTTTTTTTTTAATTTTCTAAAATCATGGGATTGATCTATTTTTAAAATTCTTTTTGAAAAATGATCTTGATTCCTAGCCTCTACACATGTTAAGGATTGTTTGGGTAAGATTTTTCAAAATTTTGAAATTTAAACAATTTTTCATGTTCTTTGAGTTTTTGCTCACAGGTGCTATTTTTCAAATACTCTATAACAATGGCTCTTGAGTGGACAATCATATTCATCACCGCATTGGTCAGCACGAGGATGCCCAATGAATTAAAGAGAGCTCGAAAGGAAAAAGGGGAGAACAGAAAATAATGATCGTATCACAATGGGAGAATGTAGATGCTCAAGACAGGGGGAGAACATGGAGAACATGGAGAACATGGAGAACAGAGATGATGAAAGAAAAGAAATGCTCAACATAGGGGGAGATAAAAAAAAAAAGGATGAGGAGCCACTTGCTGGTGAGCCACCGTAGCAAGAGTTTGTTCATATAAACTCTGAAAGGATGAAAGATTTTGAAAACAGAGATTATATCCGTGAGAGACATGTGAATGTTGAAGCTCTTCGGGAACAACAAAGACTATCATCTGAGCAGGAGCGAATTTCAATTGAACAAGGTCAGATTTCTCTTGACCTGCAACGATTTGGTACAACACAAGTGGGTCAAGAAGTACAATGCACTGACGAAGTTGGTCAAGAAGATTTTTGCAAAACTCGGATGCAGCAACTTCGATGACAACGATACCGGTTCAGATTGATTTTTGATGAAATTGCCTTTAGTTTCTTTTCTGACAAAAATTTGTTTTTCGCTTGAACTCTTTGCACGTTTTTCTCTCTTATAATTTTGGCTGGTTTTTGTGACAAAAAGGGGGAGAGAAGGAGAAAAGAACGAGCCAATAGATCGTTTAGAAAAAGGGGGAGATCGTTTGGAAAAGGGGGAGAAAGAAAAGAACGAACATGACCTGATAACTTGAAACTTGAAGTTTAACACTAACTATCCTACTGTCTATTTTGCGTTGTAACTTCTAACAAGTTTTGTGATAGGTCATGCAAAAGGTATGAACATTTGAACTTCTTGATTTTGAACTCCGTACTTTGACATTATGGTTGGAACTAACCTTGATGATGGATAAAGATATGTGATATTTTGATTGCCTACTTTTATGCATATCTGATACCTAATGTCATATTAAATGTATAACTCTCTAGTTGTTTAACGATTAAATTCTTGAGGTATTAATGATCTTTTTGTTGTCAAGAATTGTTTCTTTTGCAGAGAGTACAAGATTTGATCACTCCTAGTTGCGTCTAAGTCTAGAGTTTGTTTTAGGAGTGAATCTCTTGTATTTACATTTATTTGGATCGTTCATGCGTATTTTTGTTGTATGGTGATAGCAACAAAAATCGTCTTTTTGTTTTTTTTTTGTGGATTGTGTGTTTTGTCACGAAACCGCCAAAGGGGGAGATTGTTAAGGATTTTTGTGTTGGCGTATTTCGTGAAAAGGATTAAGTCTTGAAGATTGAAGATGAAGGAGTTTGGATCATATACCTCAATCTCAAGAAAGAAGAATTCAAAAGGATCAGGTACGTTTAACTAAAGATTTTTGATGATCCGAATACTTCTTATAGTTTAGAAACACTTTGGAATATTTTCTATGGCCAAAGAATCAAAAACTGGACATGGGACATGTTCAGGATCCGGATCAGACAATCCAATCCGGATCCCGAAGGGTGGTTGTTCATTGGCAAATCCAATCCGGATCAAAGGCCATTCCGATCCGGATCCCGAACATGGGATTTTGCTGAATTGTATAACGATCCGGATCGGGCTTTGCAATCCGGATCCCGAACCCTTGGTTTTCTGGAATTGTCTATCACGTTACGACGATCCGGATCGCAGTAAATCCGATCCGGATCGCCGTCCTGAAAAATTCCAGAAATGGTTAGTTTTTGATTCTTATCTCTTTCCAAAAAGTTTCTAGCCTATAAATAGACCCTAATATCATCTTTTAGGGTTATCCCAAGGGGGATCAAAGGTAAGAATCCACATAGAGAAGAAAAGGTAAACACCTCTTTATTTTAGGTTTTCTTTCTCTATTGATCGGTTTGATTCTAGGGTTTCAAAATCTATATCTTTTGAAAGAATCAAATCGATGAATACTTAGAGGGTGCTTCCTTGTCTATCTATGATGATCTAAGTATTCAAAATATCATCACCAACAAAACAACGATTTTCCCAAGAAATCGGCGCGTGGATTCGCGTGGCCTTGTGGACTCAAGGTGTTACCGTTTCGTGGATTCGAGACGAGGTGCGCTCGTGGATTCGAGACGTGCTACTTGGGTGAGACCGTGGATTCGGTCTGGCGTCGTGGATTCGACGTGACACGCTGTGGATTCGGCGTTGGACGCCTTCGTGGATTCGAGGTGCGCTGTGGAGCGAGCGGCGAAGATCTACTCGGAGCGTATGGAAAAGGTTGAGTCGTGTGTGTGCGTTATATCACCTTGTACGTGTTTTAATCTTAGTAGATTTCACCGTGTGATCGGTCCCGTGGTTTTTTACTCCTGGATTGGAGTTTTCCACGTAAAATCTTGCGTGTTATTTATTTTCCGCATTGGGTTATTTTTACGCAACGATTTTGGTGTGTTTATTGTTTACACCTATTCACCCCCCCCTCTAGGTGGTTTTTCCCCTATTTAGATCCTTATTAGTATAACCCAACAGTTTGGATTGAATATTTCCCCTCTGGGCGCCTCCGTGGAATTTTAGTGTTGAAATTTGGCAAATCGGGCTTCAGAATTGGACCCGGTGTGGAAAACCGGATCAGTGGGCTATCCGGGGAACTCGGCAAATTTTTGGATGAGAATTTGGAGAAACGGACATCGTTTTTGGACTCAGCATGCGAAATCGCTAAGAATGGACTATTTATTTGTGGGATTTGGAGCCCGGCAGGCGTGCGCATTTTTCGAGACAACGCGGCACGCAAACCGAGGCATTGGCGCGGCACGAGTCCCGAGACAGGACGGCACGAGGCTCGAGGATGCGCAGCAGCGCGTCAGGTGCGCAGGGAGGCGTGCCTCCTGCGCGGGCTACGTGGGGGCCGCCACGTGGCGGACCCCCGTTGGCGCCCGCGCGGGCGCAGGGGCGCGCGCCCGTGTCACGGGCGCGTGTCCCGCGCCTGGGGGGTGCGCGGTGTCACGCCGCGCATGCGGCGCCCGGGCTGCGTGGCCACGCGGCGCGCAGGGGCGCGGCCACGTGGCCCGCCGCTTCATTGCCTGGACCGGGTGCACCCGAACGGGTGCTGTGGACCGGCGGGTGCACCGTGAACCCCCGGGCCGTGGACCACCCTTTTCCCTCTCCCTCTTTTTCTTCTTCTTCTTCCTCCCCGCAAGCCATTTTCCTTCCTTCTTTCATTTTCTTCTCCAACCGAGAGTGAGGGAGAGTGAGGGAGGAGGTTGGGAGGTGTTGCGGCGTGGCGTCGTGGGCTTCGTGGAGCGCGCAAAGTGCTCCAAAAAGCCAGATGGACTACGCGATGCTGTCGAGGTAGGCCGTTCGTCATTCTTTTTGTGGTATTTTTGGCACAGCTTTGAATTTCCTTCTTGGATTTTGGGTTTGACCTGTTTGCCACATGCATGTTACGGACCCAACTTTTCTGTGCCGTTTTACTGCTCGAGTTTTGCGGGCGTTTTGGGCGCGCCTCGTTTTGCGTGCCAATACGAGGTATGTGCTCCGTTTTGCGCGCAGGTTGGACTAACGGGCACCGTTTTTCGTGCAGACTCTAACAATACGTCTCGTTTTGCGTGCAGGGTCAGAAAAATGTGCACCGTTTTGCGTGCAACTCTACAGTCAGATGTGCACCGTTTTGCGTGCAGTTTCGAGGTACGTGCACCGTTCTGCGTGCAGTTCGTGTTATCGCGCACCGTTTTGCGTGCAGGTTCTAACAATGCATCTCGTGTTGCGTACAGGACCGGATGAAGGTGCACCGTTTTGCGTGCAACCCCACAGTCAGATGTGCACCGTTTTGCGTGCAGTTTCGAGGTACGTGCACCGTTTCGCGTGCAGTTCGTGTTATCGTGCACCGTTTTGCGTGCCGGTTCTAACGATGCATCTCGTTTTGCGTACAGGACTGGATGAAGGTGTACCGTTCCGCGTACAACCTTACAGTGGAGCGTGCACCGTTTTGCGTGCCAATTTGGGGTATGTGCTCCGTTTTGCGTGCAGGTCGTGTTGTCGCGCACCGTTTAGCGTGCCGTCACTAATAGTGTGCACCGTTTTGCGTGCAGGGCTAGAGAAGGCGCGCATCGTTTTGCGTGCAACCTTAAGAGAAGCATGCTCCGTTTTGCGCGCAAGCTCGAGGTACCAAGTGGAGCCGCGTGGAGGCCAATTGCAAGTGTCGACGAGCAATTGGCAGAATAGCGATCAAGTGTGGAGATATGAAAGGAATCAGAGACTCCACAAGGTGGGGAATTCTGCCGAAATTGGGTGACCTCTCCCCTTGCTCCTTTGCTTTTCAATTCGAAGCATGATAGTAGCCTGTTAGAGGCGTTAGGTAATTATGATTATGATTGCTTGTGTAGATGGATTCAGATGGAAAAGTGCAACTGTTGGTTGCCAGAGACGGGTGATAAATGTGCATGTGTAAGAGGACACAGATGAAAAGTGCAACTGTTGGTTGCCAAAGATAGAGGACAGATTTGCATGCCTAGAGGATAAATATTATTTTTATGATAGATGTGAAAATAATTGCATGCATGAATGTGATTAGCCTTTATGACTGTGAGCATGTTAGGGTATAACCCTAGGAATCATGTGACATAAGGAAAGGGAACATGTTGGTAGTAAGACTAGGAGAAAACCTAGTTTCAGGCTTCACTGAGTGACATCAAAACTTAGGAGATATCCTAGGGCGAACGAGTGGCATGGTCTTAGGTAATAACCTAAGGACACTGGATAGAGTAATCAACATAGAGTCAAGGGACTCTAGAATAAGTGTGATATGGAACTTAGGTAAAGGGAACCTAAAGTGATCCAGAGGAGTTTAAACTCATAGACAAGGAATTAGAGTCAGTATAACTCTAAGTTAAAAAGTGAGGAATCAGGAACATGGGATAAGACCCCAAGGTTAAAGAATTAAACAAATACAACCCTAGAAAGTCGTAGGGTGTCTGGGCAAAAGGACAATAACTTTAACTTCAATTTGAGTTAAACAAAGAAAGTGAAATGTGTAAGAGGCCAGGAAACTCTCTGGTTAACCGTGTGGCAAGACCTAGGGTAAGGGATGAAAAAGTGGTTAATAAGCAAGACAAGCAAATTGCTCAAGATAGAGCTAAAATTTGGTTAATAAGCAAAGCAAGCTAAAAGTGGCTAAAAGTATAAAGAGAATGTAAATGGCGCCTTCGAATTTGAGACTCGTCAAGTGGAGCAGGACTCCCTGGGCAGTGACCCGTCGGACGAGGTACTTTCGGAAGGCTTAAAGTGAAAGCAAAGAGCTAAATGCTCAAAGGAAAGAGCGGTAGTAATTGCCAGTGGCAATGTGAGCTGAAGGCTCGAGTGAGAAAGAAAAGAAAAGCAAGTGTTCAAAAGCAAAGAGGCTAAGAACTAAAGTAAAAAGAAAAGAAAGAAAACATAAGAATATAAAGACTACGGTGAAGCCAGCCCAGGTTGGAGGTACGGGCAGTATAATCCCTTCCCGGGTAGAGACCCGTTCGGGACGCTTCAGCCGTAGGACGGAGCAACTAAAATATAAAGATAATAAAACGGGCGTGCCTTCGAAGGTTGAAATGTGGTTCTGTGGGACGTAAAGGGCTTGCCCTCTCCCCGGGCGCACCAGGATCGGACGTAAGGGCAGCCCCCTCTCCGATAGCAGGTGGTCCGAAGAACACATTTACTTCATAGGACGGGGTAACACTCGCGGGTGTTATCGGCAACCTTAGAAACCTTATCTTATGGTAGCAGGACTACCGGGCTCAGGCCCGTTGGATAAGAATTTCTGAGGGTTAACTTGAACTAAAGCACCAGAATCTAAAGAATAAAGAAAAATAGAGCGGCCAAGGTGGCCGGGTTAGTTGGACCCTGTATACAGCGGCATAGTGGCCGAGTTGGTGCTTAGCAGCCTAGTGTGGCTAGACAGATTAGTGCTGGGTAGATGGTTTTACACAGATAGTGTAGTGATATGTTATATTGCATAGCTGCATTTTGATATTGAGGATTTTAGTTTCCTAGCACTATTATTATTGCTTCCATTGGACCAAGTGGTGTAGGACACTTTTTTTTCGGTGGTTGAACCCACTGGGAACTCGCTCGTAAGTTATCACACCCCTTGGGTGACCCCCCCCCACAGGTTCAGCTTGGATATAGCGGTCGAGACGGTTCAGATGCAGACGGCGAGGTATACGTCAGGGGCAAGAGCCCAGCAGCATAGAGACCTAGAGGGTCTAGCAAAGGTACCTTTCTTTTATGTTTCGAGTGAACCATGTATTGTGAGGAAAGGAATTGTAATATTATTTTAATTGCAAGTTGAGAGTTGTAAAATGTAATAAAGTTCATTATGGTTCATTCTTATCATACTTTCATTTCCGCTTTAACTGTTTGTTATTGAATGAAAGTTTTAAATTAGTAGTGATCTTACTCTGATATTATATCTCATCATACACATTGTTTTGATTCGAGACGGATGTTACCGTTCCTTTCGGGTAGCGAGAGGTCGTGCCCGATTGGCGGGTCTGTTGGCATGCCCGAACCATACAAATTGGCGGTCTCGGGGCGTGACAATAGTAGCTGTAGAATTTATTTCCCAGCTTTTTCCCTTCAGTACTGCATTGTTCTTCATGCCTCTAGTAGACTTAGTGGGCAGACCGTTGGGCTTGTTGACGGCACCCACTGAGAGCTACTGTGGGAGGTAGTTCTCACACCCGTCGTGGTGTCTTTTTCCCCAGGGATTTCTACGCCTGTTCCTGCTGTTCTAGCTGCTGCTTCTTCAGATCGAGGTAAGGGAGTCGCGAGCTAGATCCCTACCAGTCGTCGTCGTCCTGAGAGTAGAAGTACCCCCTTTTACATTTTTAGAGTGGTATGTTGAGCGCCCTTGTAGTGAGGTATTGAGTTGTACTTTTCTTCTTTCTTTGAGAGACTTTTGTATTTTGTTGTTGGTGAGGACTTATTGTATATTGTGAGAGTTGTATTTTATATTTATTTCTAGCAGTTTACTCTCTGCTCTGATATCTGTTTAGTATAGTATCTTCTTTTGCAAGTTAGACGCTTCGCTATACTGTAGAGTACCGGGACTTCGGATAGCGCGCCGACCACACCAGATGGCATGGAGCAGAGAGTTGCCTTGGACATGTTGCATTTGAGTTTACATTTGATGCCGGGTTGATTTGGATCAATGCAGAAGCTCCAGCTCGATTCGGGGTTTTTCCGGGCTTTGTATGCCGATTGAAGATGAGATTTGGAAATTACCGACTTCACAGTGGAGTGCCGAAAATGCGGGAACACTTGGAACAGGTATACTTTCAATTTACAGCGAAGTTCGGGAGGTTCCGGACCGACGCAGAGGATCCGGAGGCAAAAAGTGAGTCGGAACTGGCAGTTTCGGAGCCGGTTTTGAATTGAGCACCCTGACTCAACGGATGAGCTTTTTGAAGAGAAAAAGCTGTGGACACGTGTACTTTCGATTTACAGCGGAGTTCGGGAGGTTCCGGACAGCGGCGGAGGGCCCGAAGGCAAAAAGTGAGTTGGAGAGGGTCTTTTCGGATTATTTTAATATTATAATTGATGGATTACTAATTAAATGGAGCTCTTAGCTTGGTGGCAGTAAGAGTGGTTGTGGGGTTTTGGATTAGAGGTAAGTGTTTTGTTTTGTTTTTTTTAATTTGGGCTTTCACTTGTTAACTTAAGGCTTAATTAAGTTGCTACTTAATTAAGTAGGATGTTGCTTTGGGGGTGGTAATCTCACCCATGTGTAGCCTCACCTTCACCACCTACCTCCTCCCCTCCACCTCTGTAGCTCCCACGAAGCAAGAGAAAGCAAGTGAAAGAGAGAAAGAAAGGAAAAGAAAGGAAGGAAAGGAAGAAGAAGAAGGAGAGGAAGATGGAGAAGTGGGTTTTGGAGCTTCTCTTGGTCGAGGTTTTCCCCCGTGGTGGCCGTGAGGAGCGTGGATGCATTTTTGAGGTGGGTTTTTTGATGCTTTATATTTTTGAAAATTGAATGTTGGAGTTTTTGAGCTTTGGAAATTTTATTTGGGGCTTTTGAAAATTGTTTGGAACCTTTGGGGATTTTGTTGGTTTTTGAAAGCTAAGAAAATGAATTTTGGGAAAAATGTGGTGCTTTAAGGATTTTTTTTGAAAAATTTTTTGAGTAAAAGGGTTTTTAAATTGATTTATGGAGCTAAAGTAAGTTTTTAAAATTTTTTTGAATTTTTTTGAATTTTTTTGAATTTTTTTAGAATTTTCCGCCGTCGCGGCCGCGCGCGCGGCGCTGCCAGGCCGCGCGCAGGCGCGCACGGCACGCGCACGCGCGGCAGGCCGCGCGCAGGCGCGCGCGGCATGGCCGCGCGCAGGTGCGCGCGGCATGGCCGCGCGCAGCGCGCGCGCGGCAGGGGCCGCGCGCAGGCACCGCGGGCCTGCGCGGGCGCGCGCGGGCCTGAGCAGGCCTGCGCGGGCGCGCGCAGCGCCGCTGGGCGCCGTGCGTAGCGCCGCTGCTCGGCTTGGGCCGTGTGCCGCACGGCCGGCCTCCCGGGCCGCGCGGCTGGGGTTTTCGCCGCTCGGCGTGCCCCGGGACCGCGGCGACGCCTCGGGTTGCGTGCCGGTCCCGTTTTTCTGCCGACGGAGGCCGGTTTCGCCGTCGGATGCTGTTTTTCGCCGACGGATGCCGTTTTTCCGCCGTCGGAGGCCGTTTTTCGCCGTCGACCGCCGTTTTTCGCCGTCGACCGCTGTTTTCGCCGCCGCGAGCTGTTTTTCGCCGTCGACCGCTGTTTTTCGCCGTCGACCGCTGTTTTCACCGCCGCGAGCTGTTTTTCGCCGTCGACCGCCATTTTTCGCCGTCGAACGCTGTTTTTCGCCGTCGACCGCTGTTTTCGCCGCCGCGAGCTGTTTTTCGCCGTCGACCGCCGTTTTTTTGCCGTCGACCGCTGTTTTTCGCCGTCGACCGCTGTTTTCGCCGTCGCGAGCTGTTTTTCGCCGTCGGCCGCTGTTTTTCGCCGTCGACCGCTGTTTTCGCCGCCGCGAGCTGTTTTTCGCCGTCGACCGCTGTTTTTCGCCGTCGGCCGCTGTTTTTCGCCGTCGACCGCTGTTTTCGCTGCCGCGTGCTGTTTTCCGCTAACGAGCGCTGTTTTTCGCCGTCGGCCGCTGTTTTTCGCCCACGAAGGCTGTTTTTCGCCGACGAAGGCTGTTTTTCGTGCCGCTTGCTGTTTTTCGCCGACGAAGGCTGTTTTTCGCGCCGCGCGCTGTTTTTCGCCGACGGAGGCTGTTTTTTGCCGCCGAATGCTCGGTTTTTGACCGTTTTGACTGATCTTACGGTTTCTTCCTTCCCGGCAGCTTGCAGTGTGGTTATTAGCTTCTGTCGAGGGCGGTTGAGTGTTCCCCGCTGCGTGGAGCCGCGGACTTGCTTCGGGACATCCGTTGGAGGCGCGATCTTGTGACTCCGTTTTTGCGTGCGGACTACGAGGAGGCAAGGTAAGCCCGCTGAGCCCAATTGCAAGTGTCGACAAGCAATTGGTGGCGATCTGAGGTGGGTTGGTTTTTCTCTCCAAGTCTTCGGACTTCCTTCTAATTCTATTATAATAGGATTTGCATGCTAGTTTAAGTATTTTCTTGGAACTTGACTAGCACCCCCGTCATATGTTGCATGTGTTTAACCAGACCAGTAGAGAACCTTAATCTGGGCTAGGTTCTATTATGCTTTAGACATTCCACACACTGCATTTCCTTCTGGACATAGGATACCTCGCCCGGGTAGTGGGCCGAGTGGTCAGAGTTTTGTGGGATGGGTGTTTCACTCGGGCCTGGGGGCTGAGTGGGGTCTGGTGGCTGTGTTAGGCCAGTGTTGGTGGTTTGGGAACCGTTTAGAGTAAACGGTGGTCCCAGGTTTCTAGTTGTCGCATCGTTTTCTCGTCACTACCACGTCGTGATCGTGGAGTGCGTATGCTATCAGGACCTTGAACCCAGAATGCTTTTGAACTCTCATGATTTTACTAAACCAGTGTTTTCCTCCCGTATTCCTAAGGGTCGCCGGAGCTTGTTCTTGTTTGATTGGGCGAAGGTGTCACCCTTGGGAGTTCGGGAAACAAACTCGTTTTCAACTGATTTTCTCAAGAACTAAAATCCATAAAAGCTGGTTTTTCTCAAATTAAGATAGTTTTCAAAAGGGTAAATTTTACCCTCACCCCAAGGGGGTTGAGGAGAAATGATATATCTTTATAAAGGTCATCTTTTTACTAAATTCCCTCACCCGCCAGGGGCGAGGGATCTGGGTTCTAAGGGCTGATTTCGTCTTGGGCCGAAAACAACGGGAGGCTACACCTATAGCCTGTTCTTGTTTGATTGGGGTCGTAGGTAGTTGACTCCCGGGGTTTTCGGACTCTGTGCAGTTCTAACTGTGGAGCATCTCCAGCCGTGAGTTATGAGTTTGAGCTGAGATAGTTTCCCACTTTAACCGTGAGGGGCCGAAATCCCTGAACGGTAAAAGATCGAGAACTTCGATAGGCTGAGCCTAGAGTCTGTTCTTGTTTGATTGGGGTTTTAGGCACCGGTCTATCGGGATTCTCGGACCTTTGCCGCGTCAGTCGGTTCCTCTCGCCTATGAGTGGGGTGTCGTTGTGGGAGCCGTTGGGAGTGGCGGCGGTCCCAGCTAGGTGGTACTTGCTTTGAGAGAGTCAGTGTTGTGAGATTGAGTTGTGTTTGAGCATCGTGATACTGATCTGTTTGATAGTGGACTATAGCCTGCTGAGCCTGGCATTTTAGCCAGTTATGAGATACTTGAGTTACTTGAGTTCGTTGGGGTCGCTCCCCTCGAGCTACGCCCCGGGTGCGATGATGATACCGAGCCTGACGAGGCTGCGATGATGCGACTAGTTGATACACTAGAGTTCGCTTGAGATTGAGATAGTCCTTGAGGGACACCCTACGTAAGACCAAGTCCTGTTTGGGCGTAGTGGCAGTAGGTGAGCGCAGGTTTGTTTGACTGGTCCAAAGTGGGACAGTCATTGAGATTGGGTGACATTGAGAGAGTGATGGCATAGCATGTGTCATAGTAGAGTTTTCTTCGGGCATAGTACTTATGACATGTGGTCAGTAGTGAGTGGATGCATACCATCATCTGTGTTCTCTTTCTTATTGAGCATAGTAGATAGAGGCATGATAGCTGTAGATACTTTTCCAGCTTATTTTCATTATCACAGTCTTTTTCTGTTATCTTATGCCTCTAGTAGACTTAGTGGGCAGACCGTGGTTCTTGGAGACGGTACCCACTGAGAACTACTGTAGGATGTAGTTCTCACACCCTCTGTCGGTGACAGGTTGCTGAGGCTTTTCTTCCGTTCCTGCCGAGCTGACTGGACGGACCGAGGACAGGGAGTCACGTGATAGTTCCCTACCAGCATTGTTACTTTAGAGTGAGGTAGATGTACCATCCCGGACTGTGGGAGTTTGGTTATGTATTGTATTCCCAGTTTAGTTATCTCCCTTTCAGATTTATAGATGTTGTATAGGTGGATTTTTATATTTATATCACCTTGTATTTTGGGAGATAGACTTGTTTTTGTTTTCAGCTTTTTAGTAGTGAGATTTTATATTACAGCTTTTATTACCCGCTCTGATATCTGTATAGCTGTAGTTCTATCCTTTGCAGGTTAGACGCTTCGTCTGTACGGCAGTTTCCGTATAGATGGCGGATCTGTTAGCGAGCCCGGGTCGCAGTTTCGACCCCGGGGCGTGACATATACGGGGCTCACCGTATGGGCGGCGGATCTGTTGGCGAGCCCGGGTCGCAGTTTCGACTCCGGGGCGTGACAGTTAGTGTGGTTTGTTTTCCTTGTCGTCGGGTTAGTTGTTTTGGACTTTTAAGGGTTCATCAGACCGAGTGTGTCGCCTTGGGGGCGCACCCGTGCTCTTCGTGTGAGAGAAGAATGGAAGCCTACGTCTACGCATCGACTTCAGGGAGATAAACAAGGTTACAGTGAAGAACAAGTCCGGGGTTGATGACCACTTCGATCAACGACGAGGGGCACTTGCAGATTATTCTCCGGACTCTCAGGGACCAGAGGCTGTTTGCTAAGTTTAAGAAATGTGAGTTCTGACTTCGCGAAGTGGGCTTTTTCGGGCACACAGTTTCAGCAACGGGAATCGCAGAGAATATGAGCGGAACTACCCGACACACGATCAGGAACGGGCAGCAGTCGCCTTCACTTTAAAGCGTTGGGAGACATCACCTTTTCTTGGAGTTCATCGTAATGTGTTTTCGGATCGGCAGAGTTGTAAGTTTTGTTCACATAGAAGGATTTGATTTTGCGGCAGAGGCATTGGTTGGAGTTGCTGGAGGACTCGGATTGTCCATTCAGTATCACCCCGGGAAAAGCAAGTGTAGTAGCGGATGTTTTGTGCAGGAAGGGTCAAATCAAGAGGGGAAACCGATGAGCGCGAGTACGCAGCAGGACCGATACTGTCGCACGACTTTTGTCCTTGATGGTCAAGCCAACCCTATTAGAGAAACCCTAGAAGGTCAGAAACCAGGCGCACAGATACAGCTTATTCGAGACAAGACCCCCCGGACCATGCGAGCGACTTTTCGACGAGTGCGAACGACGCAATACGTTTCGAGGGCGGAATTGCATGCCCGAGCTGCCAGAGTTGAAGAAAGAGATACTGTCAGAGGCGCACTGCGCTCCCTATGCGGCGCATCCAGGTGACACGAAGATGTACAAAGACCTCAAGCAAAATTTTTTTGTGGACTAAACCAAAGGGGGAGGTAACACAGTTCACTGCTCGCTGTTTTGATAGTTAACGAGTAAAGTTCGAACATCAGCGCCCAGCGGGGAAAACTACAATCTCTACCTGTACCAGAGTGGAAATGGGAGCGAATCAGCATGGAATTCGTCACGGGTTTTTTTTTTTTTTTCTGCATCGCATCAAGGGCACGATGCAGTTTGAGTCACAGTGGATCGACTGACGAAGTCGACTCTTTTCCCACCCATCCGTACGATGTGGACTAGAGACACTCGGCTAGTGTCAAACCTTCGGCAAAGTCTACAACGAGCTCTAGAGACTAAACCACACTTCAGCACGGCGCTTCACCCCCAGACCGACGGACAGTCCGAGCGAGTGAACCGGATTCTCGAAGATGTGCTCCGAGCCTGCGTACTTGATTTGGGTGATGGATGGTCACTGCTTTTGAGCTTAGAGAGGACCGGAGCTTCGACGAAACACCGATGCGGATCTTAGCACGGGAGGACAAAAAGTATTGCGCAACCGGACGATCCCCTATGTGAAGGTGCTTTGGAGCAACCAGGAAGAACGTGAAGCGACTTGTGAACTGGAGTCAAAGATGAGGGAGTGCTATCCAGATTTATTCGTTGCGGACCAGGGTTAAGTTTCAAGGACGAAACTTGTTTTAAGAGGTGAGTGATGTAGTAACCGCCCTTTTTTATTTTTGGGTTTTTGACTATTTTTCTTCACTTTCAGGGGGGGTAAATTGTGCGTTTATTCCTGGGCAGACCGTCGGGGCTCGTGGGTATTTTTAGGTGTTAGAGCTCTCGAAATGGAGAACGGTGGCGCGATCAGATTTGAATTCCGACTCCGGGATCTCCCAGAATAAATTTTTGAAGGTTGCCAGCAGTTCCGGGTGCATCAGAAGGCGTGCAGGCAATCGGCACGCTTTTCGAGGTAAATTGGACCCCTGGTCCGCACCCCGATCGTTTTTATTCTTGAGTTGGGGATTTTGGGTTCATTCCCACTTCTCATTTGTCGTGTGTTAGACCTTTCCGAGCGCGTGCGGAAAACCCCCCGTTCCCAGTTTTTCCCATCTATCGGTTAGCGTGGAGAACCGAGGCGACGAGTCGGGGAGAAGGAAGGACAATCGCACTTCCTGCGGAATCCAGCGAACGAGAATGGGACGATCCTCCTTCTTCCTCCCTTACCGGCGAAAACGAGGTGAGCGGTTCGGGTCTTTCCGATTTTTCGGTGTGGGTTTTCTTTCTTGTCGTGTCGTGTGCGAGGCGAGTTTGGGGACCAAACGGGAGGCCGCCGCCGCCGTGGTTAAACGGGAGGCCGCTGCCGCCGTTACCGTGTTCACGGGGTCATCGCTGGAGCCGCCGTGATCGCGGGGTCGCAACCGGAGCCGAAAAGAGCGCATACTGTTCACTTCTTGGAGGGTTTCTAGCCGTGGTCCACCACGCCGGCGTGCACCCGGCGCACGCCTCCGCGGCCCGGGGGTGCAGACCCGGCGCACGGAAGCGTGCGCCAGGCCGCGCGGTCCACCGGGCCGGCGTGCACCTGGCACACGCCTCCGCGGCCCGGGGGGCACAGACCCGGCGCACGGAGTCGTGCGCCAGGCCGCGCGGTGCACGCCCTAGGCGTGCACCCAGTGCTCGCCACCGTAGCGGGGAAGCGATGGACCCGGTGCGCGCCCCTGCCCGTGCGCGGCACGACCCAAGACGCCGCGGTCCACCGCTGCGGCGTGCTCCCGGCCCGCGCCCCGGCCGCGTTTGGTCGTGGACCCGGTCCACGCCAGGATCCGTGCACCAGTCTTCAGAAAAAGTGTCCAGAAGCTCCCTTTTTGGCCCGTTTCGCCCCGTTTTTTCAATATTTTTGACCGCGACAACGTTTTTAACAATATTTCTTACTGTAGCTTTTTCAGGCACAGGGTGGGTGTCACGTCCCGGATGTAAACCGGAACCCGAGCTCGCCAACAGATCCGCCATGCACACGGGATTTTCCGCGTACACGAAGCGCTGGTAACCTGCTCAGATATAATATAACAATAACAGAGCATAATACAGATCTGAAATAGAAGAACCACATAGTACCTCAGACTGAAAATACAAATAAAACTGTAATAGGTACAATAATCTCCCAGCTCACCAAATAGTACAACCAGCTGGCGGAAGCCAGACCCAAAATAAAAGGAGAATACCACAGTCTGTGTCACGCCCCGGGTCGAAACTGCGCCCCGGGCTCGCCAACAGATCCGCCGCCCATACGGGAAGCCCCGCATAGACGTAGCGACTAACCTGCAAAAGAGATCTACACTATACAGATATCAGAGCTGAAAAGTAAAAGCTGGATAAAATAAATACAACTCTAACAAAATATACAACCAGAATCCTCACCCAAAATACAAATATCTTTCAAAATAAGAAGAGTACAACTCAATCCTCACTACAAGGTCACTCGACATGAACTCTCAAAAGTAGGGAGGTACATCTACTCTCAGGCAACACTGGTAGGGATCTATCTCGCGACTCCCTTACCTCGATCGGTCGGGTCAGCAACAGGTGCGGCAGGAACTGGAGCAGAAGAAGAAGTCCCTGGGGAAAAGACACCACGACGGGTGTGAGAACTACGTCCCAAGTAGTTCTCAGTGGGTGCCGCCAACAAGCCCGACGGTCTGCCCACTAAGTCTACTAGAGGCAAAAGTAACAATGTAGTGCGGAAAGGAAATGCTGGAAAAGTAAACTCTACAGCTACTATGCCTCTATCTAGATGCTCAATAGTGGAACAGAAAGAACATGATGCTACAACTAGCTCTCGACTCAAATCACCCAATCTCAACTGACTGCCGCATAAGGTCCAGTCAAACCTGCGCCTACCTACTGCCGTCACGTCCCTGGGGACCGGACTTACGTAGGGCGTCCGTGACTGCCACTAACTGGCCCAGCCAGAGGGACTGTGTCCGTGACTGCCACTAACTGGCCCAGCCAGAGGGAACACTGCGTCGACAAGTCGCGATAGAAGAACAGGCCCAACTCCGGAGTGGCTCTCGAGGGGAGCGACCCCACCGAGGAAAGTATCCGCGTATCTCTGTCGAGCTCAAACGTGGCTCATGCAGGCTATAATCCAAATCCTCGATCAACAAGATCGACTGTAACCAAAGGAACACTGTCTCACAAACAGGCTGGAAAACTGCACAGCCGAGACTCACTGTCACTAAAAATGGCTCTCAAGATCTCAAATCTACAACCCAAGTCACTCTCCCAAAGAAACCTGGTCTACAGACTGCTAACAACTCCACTCGGTCCCCAGACACGAGTGTAAATGCATCCCACCATAATCCGACCTCTCGGCCCACTACTCGGGCGAGGAAAACTCTAAGTCCAGAGTGATAAAAAGAATAGTGAAGTGGGAATGTCTAGAGCAATAAAACCTAGCCCAAGTTGAGGTTTTCTACAGTCTGGCTGAACATGCATCATATGGCAGTGGTGCTAGGTCAAGTTCCAAAATAATAATAATTAACAGCTTGTAGGGAGCAAGATAATAAACTCAGGATCATCTAACAACAGCAGGATCATCAATACATACATTCTAGCATGCTGTACAACAAACATTAAAATATGCAAGTCCCTAAAGCTAGAATTAGTACACAGTCCGCTGATCTTGAAAAAGAGGTCACCCACCTGATGCGCTGATCTGTCCAAGTCCTACAGCTGATAATACCAAAACAACAGCAACTCACTGTCCAGTATGTCCAGTACAGTCCAAAATCCCACCTGGGTACAACATAGGCTACAGTTATACACAAATCCCCAAAAATCTGCCCAAAAATCTCATGCTGAAATTCAGCTGTACAGATGCCAAAATTACACCTGCATAAAGTGTCCAATAAATTCCAGTAAAAATATCCCGGCGTTCTTCGCGTCGATAGCTTCGAAACGAGTACCTGCGCGCCCAAATCGGAGTTCCGTAGGCCAAGATATAAATTCCACAACACGGGCGCGCGAAAACATACAACCACATAACTGTCAAATCTTGCACAGATGAAAAGGAAAATGTATACCTCCTGGAAGATCTCAGGAAATTCCAAAAAAAATACCACGATGATCCTTGCGTCGAGTAGATGGAAAAAGTCTATAAGCACGTCCTGATCCGAGATCTGTGCGTGAAGATATCCTCAAAAGAAGCTGTTGTCCTCACCAAAAACTCACAGCAAGAAAGGTCCCAATGAGCACGAGAAAACACCTCGAAAAACGCGAAATCTGAAAATATTCGTAAACCCAAAATCGTAGCCTTACCTGTTACGAATCCAGCGGCGAAAAATCACTCGAAAAGATGGTCGGAGTAGGTCGGGGGAGCTCGTACACCGAAGAGCGACGGAAGAAACACCGAAGAAGGAGCGTCGCGCCGCGCCAAGAAAATGAGAATCTCGAAAAACGTGCCCCCAAAAATCCCCAAACTCTGCAGATAGAAGCTTGAAGGTGTGAGGATCAACTTCTCTGAGGGAAGCTCGGAGAGAAAAGGCCTAGAAACGGAGAAAAACCCGTCAAGAATAGTTTTCGGGCTATTTATAGGCTCCCAGAACAAACCAAGAAATACCGGGCGTGTCCCTACTTTCGGGCGCCCGAAAGTTTCCGGGCTGCTACAGTGTTGGGCCGGCCCAACACTGTGCGCGCCCGAAACTCTCCTGGGCCTCCACGTCGCCCGTCAAACAGGCGACAGCGAGCGGAGCGAATCAGCGGCGGCCACGTCGCGCGCCTCCCCGCCCGACACGCGTCCCGCACAGCGAACAGCTGTGCGGGGCGCGCCAAACGCCGCCACGTGCCCCTCCCCGCGGTCAAAGCGGGTAGGTGGTGTTACGGAATTTGAGTTGGCGTATTTCGTGAAAGTATTAAGTCTTGAAGATTGAAGATGAAAGAAGTTTGGATCATATACCTCAATCTCAAGAAAGAAGAATTCAAAAGGATCAGGTATGTTTAACTAAAGATTTTTGGTGATCCGAATACTTCTTGTAGTGTAGAAACACTTGGAAGAATTTTTTATTGCATAAAAATCAAAAACTGGACATGGGACATGTTCAGGATCCGGATCAGACTTTCCAATCCGGATCCCGAAGGGTGTTCGTTCATACACTGGTTCAATCCGGATCGCAGCATCCTTTGATCCGGATCCCGAACACTAGTTTTACCTTTGTATTTGAACGATCCGGATCAGGCTTTGCAATCCGGATCCCGAACGTTGGTGTTTGGTGAAACTGTATGAACGATCCGGATCAGGAACTTCGATCCGGATCCCGAACTATTGTTTTTCTGGAAACCGTCTTTCTTGCTACTGCAATCCGGATCGCCAAATCCGATCCGGATCGCCGTCCGTAAAATTTCCAGAAAAGGCAAGTTTTTGATCCTTATCTTCTTCCAATGGTCTCTAACCTATAAATAGACCCTTTATTCATTTTCTAGGGCATCCGAAAATAATAGAAAAATACAACCGAAAGAGAAAAATCCACATATAGAGAAGAAAGGAAATAACTAGATTAATTCTATGTTTCTTCATCTATATTGATTGATTTGATTCTAGGTTTTCCAAACTCAGATTTTGAGTAGAATCAAATCAATGAATACTTAGATGGTATTTCCGATCTATTTCTAATCTAAGTATTCGGCGGATCATCACCACCCAAAAAACAACGATTTACCCT
Organism: Tillandsia fasciculata; assembly: GCA_029168755.2. Lineage (NCBI taxonomy): Eukaryota > Viridiplantae > Streptophyta > Magnoliopsida > Poales > Bromeliaceae > Tillandsia > Tillandsia fasciculata. The sequence continues at coordinate 67,707 of JAQOTM010000583.1, read as the reverse complement.
AAATCGGCGCGTGGACTCGCGTGGCCTTGTGGATTCAAGGTGCAACCGCTCTCGTGGATTCGGAGCGAGGTACGTTCGTGGATTCGAAGCGTGCTACTGGGTGAAGACCGTGGATTCGGTCGGACGTCGTGGACTCGACGTTGGACGCTGTGGATTCAGCGTTGGGCGCAGATCGTGGATTCGAGAAGCGTCGTGGAGCGAGCGGAGAAGATCTACTAGGAGCGTATGGTAAAAGGTTGAGTCGTCTGTGAGTACGTTATATCACCTTGTACGTGTGTTAATTCTAGTGGATTTCGCCGTGTTATCGGTCCCGTGGTTTTTTACTCCGGTTTGGAGTTTTTCCACGTAAAAATCTTGCGTGTTCATTTATTTTTCCGCATTGGGTTTTATTGCGCAATGATTTTTTGAGTGTTTATTGTTTACACCTATTCACCCCCCTCTAGGTGTTTTTTCCCCTATTTAGATCCATATTAGTATAACCCAACAAGTGGTATCAGAGCGGGAATAGGGTTGTAAACAATGGTTGAAGGTGGAAACATCAATCGACCCCCTTTCTTTGATGGAACAAATTATGCGTACTGGAAAGTACGGATGAAAGCCTTTTTAATTTCCATCGACGAAAGGGTGTGGCAATCAATTGAATTAGGATGGTCTAATCCAACTGAAATTATTTCTGATGTTCGCACCTTAAAACCTAGGTCGAAATGGACCAAGGAAGAGATAGATTCATCTTCTTACAATGGCAAAGGAATTAATGCTTTATTTAATGCTTTGTCACAAACAGAGTTCTCTCGCGTCTCGGCATGTGAGACTGCGAAAGAAATCTGGGATGTTCTACAAGTTACGCATGAGGGAACTAACCTTGTGAAGATTCAGAAACTGCAAATGCTTACAAGCAAGTTTGACTCATGGCAGAAAATGAATCTTTCACTGACTATTACGATTGCTCTTGCAAGACTCTAGCTCTAGTCAGATCTTGATGCTATAGAGAGAAGATCAGGATTGTCTTTAAGTACGTCAGGCTCAAGCACACTAGGCGATGTGAACTAGCCTTAACTTGTGAGGAGATTTCATTAACTAGCATAAGACTCATCTCACACGAATCTGCAACTGTGACGATCTGCATCCTAGAACTCTAGCTCTAGCAGACTTGGATGAATGCTATAGAGATTTAGTCTATATAGAGACTAATCAGATTGCAAGACATCGTAAACTCATGTGCTAACTTGGGAGAGAAGATTCCAGAATTTAAAGTTGTAAGAAAGATATTAAGAACTCTTCCTGAACGATTTCGCCCGAAGGTCGCAGCCATTGAAACAATTAAACACCCGGACGAAATGCGTGTAGAAGAATTAGTTGGTGCTTTACAAACTTATGAAATGACATTTCCTACTAACTATTCTTCTGGAAAGGCATCCTCTTCTAAGTCTTCAGGTTATGCATTGAAAACAACAAAGGAAGAAGACGCGGATTCATCCTCCTCGGACGATGACGAGAACCTATCTATGGAGGATTTTGAGAAGCAACTCGCTCTCTTGACAAGGAAGTTTCGCCGCAACTTTCGAAGGGGTAATCCAAGCAAAACTCCATCCTTCGGAAAGTCGAAGAAAGGCAAGGGTTCTTCAAGTTACAAGTCAAGAAAGCAAGAGAACTTCTCAAAGGATAAGAAAAGTTCAGAGGGACAAGTACAGTGCTTCAAATGTCGAGGCTACGGCCACATTGCAACGGAGTGTCCCAACAAGAATCCGGCAAAGAAGAAGGCGATGCAAGTCGTCACCTGGGATGACAACTCAACGTCAAATGAGTCATCCTCAAGTGATGAAGAAGACAACGCGACGGCATTCCACGCGTCCACTTCTTCACCCTTCATGTGCTTAATGGCAAGTACCTCCGATTCCTTGTCCAACTCCTCCCAAGCTGAGAAGAACGCTACGGACAACGAATCGAGCAATTCTGAAGGTGAAGATTTTGCTCTTGCCTACCATAAGCTGTTACGGGACTCAAAGAAACTGGCAAAGCAAAACCGGAGTTTGAGAGGGAGATTGCAGGATCTCGAAGAAGAAGCAAAAAGGGCATCTTCTCTCTCAAACGCTCTTGAAGTGGAAAGGGATAATCTAGCCAAAGCAAATGTTTCCCTTCAAGAGAAAAATGAGCTTTTTGAGAAAGAACATGAGAAATTGGTGGATAAAGCGGATCATTTCTCAAAGCTCTATGACGAGGCTCGACAGGAAAAATGGAAATGACAAAGACCATACTCCAACTAAAGGATGACTTAAAGCGATTCTCTTCTGGAAGGAGTAAGTTGGACAGGCTTCTTGGTCTTGGTCAAACAAATAAGTTCGGCCTCGGATACACTCAAACTGGAGACATTCCAAGTTCGAGTGGGACAGTTTTTGTGCCTCAGTCGGTATCTCCTCCTCCGACACCGGAATTCACGACAAGCAACGACAACAAGCCTACTTCATCCTCTTCGGGATCGTCAAGAACTAAGGTATGTTTTCGTTGTGGCATTTCAGGGCACATAAGAAGAAATTGCAAGACGGGAGCCAAACGCACACCTCAAGCACCTCTTGCAATGACTACCAAAAGGTGATTCCTCAGAAATCAATTGCAAATCATTTGAAGGAAAAGAGCCTTGGTAGTTCACCGCTCAAGACGACTTCATCAAGGAGCAGCAATCTTCTAACAAGACGCTTTCACCTAGGAGATTAACTTCACGACCATTACCGACGCATTCCAAAAAGGTTTGGGTGCGCAAAGGTGAAATTTTTCCTTGTCTTGTTACCAATATTTCCTTGCATGCATATGATAGTTCGTCTTGGTATCTGGATAGCGGGTGTTCCCGTCATATGACCGGTGACAAAAACTGTTTTCAAACCTTTGAGAAAATCTCCGGAGGACTTGTTGTTTTCGGAGACGGTCGGTCTTCCAAAATTGTTGGAAAAGGAACTATAGCTATTCCAGATGGCCCGGTTCTAAATAATGTGTTATTTGTTCATGGCCTTAAGACTAACCTCATAAGCATAAGTCAACTTTGTGATAATGGTTATTCAGTTAATTTTTCATCTGATGAATGTACTGTAACTGACAAGAACCATGTTTTCTTTTTAAAAGGGGTTAGATCAGAAAACAATTGTTATGTAGTTCCTCATAAAATTTCTGAAAAATGTAACCTAGCATCTTTGAAAAATGAAACACTTTGGCATGAAAGGCTAGGTCACATAAACTTTAAGGAACTTGCTAGAATTTCAAACAAAGATGTGGTCAAGGGGGTTCCTAAACTTTCTTTTGAACAAAACATTGTGTGTGGCGGTTGCCAAAAGGGAAAACAGTCTAGGACTGCACACAAGAACTTGAACCACATAGGTACAAAACGGCCTTTGGAACTTTTGCACATGGACTTAATGGGGCCAACTCGTCAACCATCTTTGGGAGGTAAATGGTATATTTTCTTATTGGTTGATGATTTCTCTAGATATACTTGGGTAGCATTTTTAAAAGAGAAAGCTGATACTTTTGATTCTTTTCACGAGATTTGCCATCGTATTATGATTGAAAAGAATGAAAAGATTACTCGAGTTAGAAGTGATAGAGGTGGAGAATTCATAAATTCCAAATTCATTGATTTTTGCACTTCTAACGGCATTAAACATGAATTCTCGGCACCTTATACACCTCAACAGAATGGTGTAGTCGAGCGCAAAAACAGGGTCGTACAGGAGATGGCACGTGTTATGCTTCATAGCCGGAACCTACCGTTATATTTTTGGGCTGAAGCGGTGAACACTGCTGTCTATGTAATTAATCGAGTGTATTTGCGCCCGGGGACTTTAAATACACCATATGAACTATGGTTTTGTAGAAAACCTAACATCAAATATTTTCGTATCTTTGGGAGTCGGTGTTTTATTTTACGTGACCGCGAAAATCTTGGAAAATTTGACTCTCGAAGTGACGAAGGGATTTTCTTAGGTTATTCTACAAACAGTAGAGCATATCGAGTTTTTAACTTAGAATCTAAGACGATCGTAGAATCGATAAATGTTAAGGTAGATGAAGCTTTTCACTTTGAATCTGAAAAATCTACCCTCGATATCTCTCTTGATGATGATACACCTGCTAATGCATCTTCTTCTAACAATTCTTTCGATAATAATGATGCATCTAACGGTTCTTCAAGTTTATCTGATGTGCAGGAATCATCTCGTGTACCTCCGACTACTCCTTACCTCAAACGTTACGCATCTCCAAGGATCATCCTGAATCGAACATCATTGGAGATCCACAAGAAGGAGTTAGAACTCGGAGACAATTGGTTTGCGGATTCGCTTGCTACGTATCTCAAATCGAACCAAAGAATGTTGATGAAGCTCTTCAAGATGACTACTGGATTGAAGCAATGCAGGAAGAGCTCCATCAATTTGAGCGAAACAAAGTCTGGGAATTAACGAAGCCTCCGAAGCAACACAATGTGATAGGTACCAAATGGATTTTCAAGAACAAGAAAAATGAAGATGGTACTATCATCAGGAACAAAGCAAGGTTAGTTGCTCAAGGCTACTCTCAAGTAGAAGGTATAGACTTTGATGAAACTTTCGCCCCTGTAGCTAGACTCGAGTCCATTCGTATCCTATTTGCGATTGCTTGTCATTTTAAAATCAAATTATTTCAAATGGACGTTAAGAGCGCATTTTTAAATGGGTTTTTAAATGAGGAAGTTTATGTGGCTCAACCGAAAGGTTTTGTGGACCATAAACTACCTAACCATGTTTTTCGTTTGAAAAAGGCTCTTTACGGTCTGAAACAAGCACCGCGAGCATGGTACGAAAGGTTGACAAAGCACCTTTTGGAAAAGGGCTATACTCGAGGGGGAGCTGACAGGACTCTCTTTGTGAAGCATTATCAAAACAATTTCATTGTAGCACAAATCTATGTCGATGACATTGTATTTGGAGCAACAAGAGATAATGATGCTTCTAAATTCGCGGAGACCATGGAAAGCGAATTTGAGATGTCCATGATGGGCGAATTGACTTATTTTCTTGGATTACAAGTTAAACAAAACGATGAAGGTATTCACTTGTGTCAATCCAAGTATGCAATGGAGTTGGTCAAAAAGTTTGATTTAGAAAATTCTAAGGATTTTCCGACTCCAATGGGAACTAGCCATAAGGGACTTGGAAGTGAATCACATAGTGAGAATGTAGACGAGAAACTGTATCGCAGTATGATTGGAAGTCTACTTTATCTCACGGCTAGTCGCCCGGATATATCCTTCAGTGTTGGGATTTGCGCGAGATATCAATCAGCACCGAAGGAGGTTCACCTGAAAGCGGTGAAACGGATCATCCGATACATCAAAGGTACAATAAATTTCGGAATTTGGTATCCTATGGGAACAAGTTTGGATATTGTTGGATACTCAGATGCCGATTGGGCTGGATCAGTGGATGATCGGAAAAGCACGAGTGGTGCATGCTTCTATCTTGGCCATTGCCTTGTTGCATGGCACAGTAAAAAGCAAAACTGCATAGCACTCTCGACTGCCGAAGCGGAGTATATTTCAGCGGGAAGTTGTTCAACCCAATTGATTTGGATGAAAAGCGTGTTGAGCGACTTCCGGATTTCAGCATCTTCGGTAACAATTTTTGTGACAACACTAGTGCTATAAACATTTCGAAAAACCCTGTGTTGCACTCTAGAACAAAACATATTGAACTTAGATATCATTTTCTTAGAGAGCTAGTTGAATCAAATATTCTTCAACTGTCATATATTTCAACTGAGGATCAATTAGCTGATATCTTAACAAAACCTTTGGATCAAAAACGTTTTATTCACTTGCGTAAAGCAATTGGCATGCTTTCCTTGAAATAACCTCTTTTGAAACCTTTGCTTAGGTTAGGTTTTGTTTTTGTGTTTTTGTTCTTTATCTATGTTTGTACATAGGACATTAATTGAGCATAAATCATAATTGACTTTAATTGCATCTTTTCACGCATTTAGAAATTTATTATGCTTTTGATATCATAATATTTCAATGTTGCAATGATCATTTACGTTAATTAAGTCATCTTTTAAGTGATCAAAGTCAATTTCTCTCTCAATGATCTCTTGGTATAGTCATTATCTTATTTGATTGCTTAGTCGAGTATGAATGCGAGATCAATTTTTGGTTGAATACCTTATATATTAAATAATTGATAGCCAATTGAGGGGGAGTCAAAGAAAAGTAAAATGCTCAAAAGATGTGGAAAGAGTTACATCCCAATGAGGAGTGTGAAAACTACCACCACATGGAGAAAAGAAAAAAAAAAAATACCCCATGTATGCAAAGCAAATTTTTGTGTTTAAAAATTGATGCTGAAATGCATATTGAAATACTTGACTCTGTCAAATTTCAAGGTTGGTATAAGGTGGGATTTTTGATGAAAGATGCTCAAAGAGCCACTCTCTTCAACAGATTGTCTAGATATATTATCTAACTTATCTGGGATTTCAAACATCTATTGATCTTGGTATTTCATTTTCTTTACCAAAATTGATGATTTGATAAAGGCATTACGCATAAGATCAGGTTAGATGTGATTGAAGTTGTTCAACTTTAAGAGTTTTAATTTCATAAATTTTCGTTTCATTTTTGAGTATTTTTGATAGATTTGGTATAATCTATTTCTTGTTGTATGAAACGATGATTTTTGTTTAAAGTTGATATGCTAAAGTGCTTACATACTTTTTCTGGATTTTATGGAATTTTTCTAAATTTTTCTGAAGAAAAAGTTGGAGCCGATCCGGATCGGACTAAGTGATCCGGATCCCGAACGCAGGCTTTTTCCTGCGGGTAGCCGATCCGGATCAAATCTCGATCCGATCCGGATCACGGCTAGGGTTTTATAAGAACAAGAGGGTTTTGATTTCTTTTACTACAATCTTTTGTTCTTAAGCCTCTAGAGTTTCTCTCTCTAGATTTCTTGCATCTTGGAGCTTTCCAAACTCAAGTTCTTCGATTCCAAGTAAGTTTTATTGATCAAAATCTCGGTTTTTCACAGTTTTTCTATATTTTCCTCAAAACGTGATGAAATTTCTGGATCTTTTTCGTTTGTGAATGGTTTTTGGTCAAATTTCTTTTGAAATAAGAACTCTGAGTAGATTAGTTTTGATTATATGCTGGGTTTTCTCCTGATTAACGAATTTTTGGGCTTCGATTTCCGAAAAATTCGGTTTTAGGGCATATAATAGGAATTTTTGAAAATCATGCAATTGATCTATTTTTAAAATTCTTTTTGCAAAACTAATTTGATTCTTGGCTTCTCTACATGATTATGATTGTTTGGGTACAATTTTTCAAATTTTTGAAAACTGAAATTTTTCATGTTCTTGAGTTGTTCTTCACAGGATTTCAATCTTCTTAAAGCACGCACAGCAATGGAATTCTCATGGATCATTCTTCTCTTGGTTTCGATGGTGCACACACGTGCAACAGTCAAAGAGGAACAGGTTGACCCAACTCGAGACAAGACAAGAGAAGCGGATGAAGACAGCTCAGACTTTGACGAAAAGGAGTGGGAAGAATTCCTCAGGATAAATCAACAAAAATTGATGAGGAAGACAGAAAATATTTGAAAGGCAAAAGACTAATGAAATCTGCCTCAACGACGAAACAATACACACGACGGAAGAATGTCAAAGAAGGCGGCATTCTACTTAATGAGCCTCGTACTAGAGCACGCTCATTCTCTGAAGTTCAACAGAGTAAATCTCCATGGATTGAGGGCCAGAATGCACCATCTGCGTCTACGCAAAATCCATCAACCTCCAAGAGAATGACTTCAGAAACAGATGCGTTGGCATCCATTCGTCAGGAGCAGCAAAAACTCTCTGCTGAACAAGAAAGGATTTCCAAAGAACTTCGGCACATTTCATCTGAGCATATGAAAATCAAGAAGAAGTATTCACATATATCAAAATTGCTCAAAGGGATTTTGAGCAAGCTCAGTTGCACCAGTTCTGACACCTCGGATTGAACATTTCTTTGTGTGCAGGATTTCAGTTTTTAGGACTTAGTTTTTTTTTTTTTTTTTAGTTTTAGTTCTCAGGTTTTTCTTGATATTGGAACTTTTAACTCTCCTTACACTTTGTAGTTTTGACTACATTTTTGGCTTTGTTTGTGACAAAAAGGGGGAGAGAGTAGAGAAAACTTTGTGTGAGAACTTTGAACGAACTCAAACTTTGACTTTGGTGGAAGGTAAGTATTACAACTTTTGGTTTTTATTTGGTGATTTGTTGCATGTCCCTACTAACTATTTGACTAACTATTTGGGCATGTATTATTACTAACAAGTTGTTTGATTACTAACAAAGCAAAGTTATGACATTTGGAATCTTATTGCTTAGAAGATATGTCAATGATTGATTATGATCTTATTACATATCTGAATTACTAAATGTCATGATGAGTATAAACTCTATCTCTGCTTGGTTTTGTATGCTAAAATTCTTGAGGTATCTAACGATCTCTTTTTGTCAAGAATGATTTCTTTTGCAGAGAGTACAGATGTCTAAGTCTAGAGTCTGTTTTAGGAGTTTATCTCATGTATTTAATTTTTGGATCTCCATTGTAAATTTTTGTTGTATGGTGATAGCAACAAAAATATCCTTTTTGAATTTTCTTTTGTGGATTTGTGTTTTGTCACGAAACCGCCAAAGGGGGAGATTGTTACGGAATTTGAGTTGGCGTATTTCGTGAAAGTATTAAGTCTTGAAGATTGAAGATGAAAGAAGTTTGGATCATATACCTCAATCTCAAGAAAGAAGAATTCAAAAGGATCAGGTATGTTTAACTAAAGATTTTTGGTGATCCGAATACTTCTTGTAGTGTAGAAACACTTGGAAGAATTTTTTATTGCATAAAAATCAAAAACTGGACATGGGACATGTTCAGGATCCGGATCAGACTTTCCAATCCGGATCCCGAAGGGTGTTCGTTCATACACTGGTTCAATCCGGATCGCAGCATCCTTTGATCCGGATCCCGAACACTAGTTTTACCTTTGTATTTGAACGATCCGGATCAGGATTTGCAATCCGGATCCCGAACGTTGGTGTTTGGTGAAACTGTATGAACGATCCGGATCGGAACTTCGATCCGGATCCCGAACTATTGTTTTTCTGGAAACCGTCTTTCTTGCTACTGCAATCCGGATCGCCAAATCCGATCCGGATCGCCGTCCGTAAAATTTCCAGAAAAGGCTGTTTTTGATCCTTATCTTCTTCCAATGGTTTCTAACCTATAAATAGACCCTTTATTCATTTTCTAGGGCATCCGAAAATAATAGAAAAATACAACCGAAAGAGAAAAATCCACATATAGAGAAGAAAGGAAATAACTAGATTAATTCTATGTTTCTTCATCTATATTGATTGATTTGATTCTAGGTTTTCCAAACTCAGATTTTGAGTAGAATCAAATCAATGAATACTTAGATGGTATTTCCGATCTATTTCTAATCTAAGTATTCGGCGGATCATCACCACCCAAAAAACAACGATTTACCCTAAATCGGCGCGTGGACTCGCGTGGCCTTGTGGATTCAAGGTGCAACCGCTCTCGTGGATTCGGAGCGAGGTACGTTCGTGGATTCGAAGCGTGCTACTGGGTGAAGACCGTGGATTCGGTGGGACGTCGTGGACTCGACGTTGAACGCTGTGGATTCAGCGTTGGGCGCAGATCGTGGATTCGAGAAGCGTCGTGGAGCGAGCGGAGAAGATCTACTAGGAGCGTATGGTAAAAGGTTGAGTCGTCTGTGAGTACGTTATATCACCTTGTACGTGTGTTAATTCTAGTGGATTTCACCGTGTTATCGGTCCCGTGGTTTTTTTACTCCGGTTTGGAGTTTTTCCACGTAAAAATCTTGCGTGTTCATTTACATTTCCGCATTGGGTTTTATTGCGCAATGATTTTTTGAGTGTTTATTGTTTACACCTATTCACCCCCCTCTAGGTGTTTTTTCCCCTATATAGATCCATATTAGTATAACCCAACAGGTGGTGCCCGCCAGTGGCAGGGCGACACGTGGCCCGGCCACTGTCGCGGTCACACGTGCGGGCAGGGCGCCGCCTGCCACGCACGCGCCCCGAGGCGCCCCACCGCCACTCCGTGCGCCGCGCCTCGTGAGCCCACGAATAGCGTGGTGACACGTGTCCCGTGCACCTGGTCCACGCACTAAATTAATGTTCAGTGGACCGCGCCGCGTGCACCGACCAACCGCGGGATGCCACGCGTCCCCCCGCCACGGTCCATGCACCGCCGCGCAATTTCTGTAGACCGCGCCTCACGGGCCCGCCAATCAGGCGGCGCCACGTGTCATGCGCCGGGTCCGTGCACCCAGCCGCGGCACTCTGTGGACCGCGCGCTGCGGACCGGCCAATCATGGGCTGCCACGTGGCAGCCGACGGTCCACGGCCCCTCCCATGCACCGAAATTCATCGAAAACTTTCGGGAGTCCGTTTTTGGGCATCCGGACTCAGAATTTAACAAGCAAATAGCCGTTTTCATGCGTTTTTCCGCGCTGAATCCATTTCCAACCTCTGTTTGGCCAAAAACCTTTTCAAAATTTTGGCAAACACAGCCGAAGGCCAACACAGCTGTAGATATCTCATAGGGTCCATCTGTAGCATCCCCTTGACGCACAATAGGCCAGACACACCAACAATAGGTGTTCTAAACAATGGATTCACCAGAAAAGCTGTATGGGAATCTGGGCCACCACATCCTCCCCCACTAAAAGGGAGTTTCGTCCCCGAAATAAGAAACAACAGGCGTACCTCAACCAGAAGTCTCGAACAGGAAAGGATAGGTATCCCGCATCACCGTCTCCAGCTCCCAAGTAGCCTCCCGCTCCTCGTGATTGCTCCACAAAACCTTCACATAAGGTATGGCCCGGTTGCGCAATTCTCTCACCTCTCGAGCGAGAATTCGCAACGGGCGCTCCTCGTAGCCTAGATCCTCTCCGATCTCCAAAGAAGTGAAGTCGATCACGTGCGAGGGGTCGAAAACATATCTCCTCAAAGCTGAGACGTGGAAGACGTCGTGAACTCCGGCCAGGCGAGGTGGAAGAGCAACTCTATAGGCCACAGGGCCAATCCTCTCAAGTACCTCGAAGGGTCCAATAAAGCGGGGACTGAGCTTCCCCCGAACTCCGAATCTCCTGACCCCTTTCGAAGGCGAGACCTTCAAAAAGACATGATCACCAATCTGAAACTCTAGGTCTCGCCGCCGAGTATCAGCGTAGCTCCTCTGGCGACTCTGGGCTATCTCAAGATGTCGGCGAACCAATCTGACTTTCTCCTCTGCCTCCAGCAGTAAGTCCGGTCCCAAAGTCCTCCTCTCACCCACGTCACTCCAATACAGGGGTGACCGACACTTGCGTCCATACAACGCCTCAAACGGAGCCATCTGGATGCTCGCTTGATAGCTGTTGTTGTACGCAAACTCAACCAAAGCTAAGTGCCGGTACCACCCTCCTCCAAAATCCATAACGCACGCTCTCAACATGTCCTCAAGGGTCTGTATGGTGCGCTCAGACTGTCCATCGGTCTGTGGGTGGAATGCTGTGCTAAAACGGAGCTGGGTCCCCAAGGCTGACTGAAGACTCCCCCAGAAGTGTGATACGAACCTCGGGTCCCTATCTGATACAATCGAGGTGGGTATACCGTGCAGTCTCACTACCTCATCCAAGTATAACTGCGCAAGTCGCTCCAACGGCAAAGTCATCTGTACAGGCAAAAAGTGTGCAGACTTGGTGAGTCTATCCACGATAACCCAAATCGCATCGGCCCCACTCTGCGCCCTCGGCAGTCCAGTGACGAAATCCATGATGATGTGGTCCCACTTCCACTCGGGAATTGGAAGACTCTGTAACTTGCCAGCAGGAACACGATGCTCTGCCTTCACTTGCTGGCAAGTTAAACAATGAGCCACGAATCTTCCAATATCCCGCTTCATTCCGGGCCACCAAAAATGTGCCTTGAGGTCCTTATACATCTTAGTACCACCAGGATGAATGGTATAAGGTGTATAATGGGCCTCCCTCAAAATCTGATCTCTGAGCTCAGTGTCCATAGGCACACACACTCGGTCCCTGTACCGCAGTACTCCCGAGTTATCCACTGCAAAATCCCCTAACTGATCAGCCTGAATCTGCGATCTAATCCGAATCAAGTGGGGGTCCTCACTCTGTGTCTCTCTAATCCTCTCCAACAGAGTGGGCTGCAAGACCATAGACATGAGTCTAGCAGAGACCCCAGGGGATACAACCTCAATCTGTAAGCGCCTCATCTGCTCCACAAGCGGTGCCTGCTGGGTGATCAACATGCTCAAGCTCTGCGCTGACCTCCTACTCAAAGCATCTGCCACTACATTGGCCTTACCGGGGTGATAAAGAATACTCACATCATAATCCTTTAGCAACTCCAACCACCGGCGTTGCCTCAAATTCAGCTCCTTTTGTGTGAACAGGTACTTCAAGCTCTTATGATCAGTGTAAATCTCACAATGCTCCCCGTAGAGGTAATGCCGCCACAACTTCAGCGCGAACACCACGGCTGCAAGCTCCAAATCATGAGTAGGGTAATTCTTCTCATAATCCTTTAATTGTCGTGAAGCATAAGCAATTACCCTACCATGCTGCATCAGAACACATCCCAAGCCGCTGTGAGAGGCGTCACTGTAGATCACAAATCCATCGCCCATCACTGGAAGTGCTAAAACTGGTGCCGAGATCAATCTCCTCTTCAGCTCCTCAAAGCTCTCCTGGCACCGCTCAGTCCAAACAAACTTTATCCCCTTTCTGGTCAAACTGGTCAGGGGAGTAGAGAGCTTCGCAAAGCCCTCTACAAAGCGACGGTAGTAACCTGCTAATCCCAAAAAGCTACGGACCTCAGTAACCGTCGTCGGTCTAGGCCAATCCCGAACAGCATCAATCTTCGTCGGGTCCACTGCCACTCCTGCGGCTGATACAACGTGGCCTAGAAAAGCAACCTCCCGGAGCCAAAATTCACACTTTTTAAACTTGGCATACAGCTTCTTCTCTCGCAGAAGCTGCAGCACTATCCTCAAGTGCTCCTCATGCTCCAAATCACTCCGGGAGTAAATCAGAATGTCGTCAATAAACACAACGACAAACCGATCCAAGTACGGCTGAAATACCCGGTTCATTAAATCCATGAATGCTGCAGGGGCATTAGTTAATCCAAAAGGCATAACTGTAAACTCATAATGCCCGTACCGGGATCTAAAAGCCGTCTTGGGAATGTCCTCGGCCCTCACCCTCAGCTGGTGGTAACCTGACTGGAGATCAATCTTGGAGAACACAGACGCTCCCTGCAACTGATCAAACAGATCATCAATCCGTGGAAGGGGGTACTTATTCCGGATAGTCACTTTATTCAGCTCTCTGTAGTCCACACATAAGCGAAGTGACCCATCCTTCTTCTTCACAAATAAAACTGGCGCTCCCCACGGAGATACACTGGGCCTCACAAAGCCCACATCCATCAAGTCCTGCAACTGGCCTTCAGCTCTCTCAGCTCAGCTGGCGTCATCCTATAAGGTGCCTTCGAGATTGGTGCGGTTCCTGGAACCACATCAATCACAAACTCAATCTCCCTCTCCGGCGGCATGGTCGACAACTCGGTGGGAAACACATCTGGGAACTCGCGGACAATAGGGATATCCTCGAGTCCCAGTGCCGCCGTAGGCACCTCTACAATCGTCGTCAGGAAAGCGGTACAACCCCTACTCATCATCCGCCGGGCTCTCGCCGAAGAAATAGTCATGGCAAATAAAGTACTCTGGCAGCCTCTGTAAACGAACTCCTCCTGTCTAGGCTCGCGGAGGGTCACCGTCCTCTCTCTGCAGTCAATGGTGGCAAAATACCGAGCTAACCAATCCATGCCAAGTACCACATCGAAATCCTGGAGCTGCCGCAAGACGAGCAAGTCTGCCGGCAGGACCCAGGGTCCCAACTGTACAGGGCAATCCCTACAACACTCCTCGACATGCAAGACATGGTCTGGAATCTGAACCTCTAATGCATGCGATAATGAAACTACCTCTATACTATGTAGGGATGCAAATGCTCGACTAATGAATGAGTGCGATGCGCCAGTATCAAAAAGTGCTCGGGTATGAACTGCAGAAATCAAAATAATACCTGCGACGACGTGATCTGCGGCAGAAGCATCCTCAATCTGGGCGGCATAGACACGCCCGCTCGGTGCTGGTGGTCATCGATCTGGCTGCCGCGAGGAAGATGGAGCATGATCAGGCCTACCATAGGCCACAGAAGGCCCTGCCGTCTGATGAGGAAGAGAAGGTGCTGAAGCGGCAGAAGGAGCTGGAGAACCTGCTCTGGGGCACGAGCTCTGAATGTGACCGGCCTGCCCACAACGGTAGCAACGGCCGTGCCTCTGCTGATAATGCATCGGTAAGTGCGGCCCTCCACAAAAGATACAACGATCCTGTCGGGACTGCCGCGAAGTCTGCTGCTGCTGAGATGACTGCTGGGGTCGAGGTGGTCGACGCTGCTGCGAAGACTGACGAGATGATCCAGATCTGTAGTGGTCCAGATTTCCCCAGGCAACTTTTCGATGAATCCACTGTGTAAGAACACCTAGTATTGGTGTATTAGGCCCATAGTGCATCAAGGAGATGCCACAGATGGACCCTGTGAGATATCTTTTACTGTTTTGGCCTTCGGCTGTGTTCGCCGAAATTTTTAGGAGGATTTTGGCCAAACAGAGGTTGGATTTGGATTCAGCGCGGAAAAACGCTTGAAAACGGCTATTTGCTTGTTTAATTTGGAGTCCGGATGACCAAAAACGGGCTACCGGAATTTTTCGGGGAATTCTGGTGCATGGGGGTGACCGTGGACCGGTCGGAGCCACGTGGCGGCTCGTGATTGGGCCGGCTCACACTGCTCGGTCCACGGGAGTAGCGCGCCGGTGCGTGGACCGCGGGGCGGGCCACGTGGCATTCTGGGATTGGCGGGTGCGCGTGGCGCGGTTCAGG
Source organism: Tillandsia fasciculata (assembly GCA_029168755.2). Lineage (NCBI taxonomy): Eukaryota > Viridiplantae > Streptophyta > Magnoliopsida > Poales > Bromeliaceae > Tillandsia > Tillandsia fasciculata. Next base: position 52,637 of record JAQOTM010000583.1, on the reverse strand, counting down.
GAAAAAGGCGCGGCTCGGTGGACCAGGAGCGCGACGCGTGGCAGCCCGGCATTGGCGGGCTCACGTGATCGCGGTCCACGGGGTCCGCGGGGGTGCACGGGGCAGTTGGGCGCCCGACGCGTGGCGCCTCGCACTCGAGTGCGCCACGCGTCGCGCTGTGGTCGCCCCGCCCCACCTACCACTCCCGCCCGCGGAGAGGCGACGTGGCCCGCTGTGAGGGGCCCCGCACGGCTGTCCCCGATTTTGGGGTGACGTGGCGTCACCAGGGGCTTCCGGGCGCGTCGGATGGCAGCCGTCCGACCGCCTTGGCGGATTCGGGCGCCCGAATAATGGGCCCGAATCCGCCAAAAGCCCAATGTGGACCTCTCCCTATAAATAGGGCCTTTGGGGGCCCATTTGAGCCTGTTCCTATGCAAATTTTGCAGTGAAGCCTTTTTATGATTTTTTCCTCTCACCCAGCTGCACTCTTTGGAGAACTTTGGAAATTTTAGAAGATCGTCTGCTCGACTTTATCTGCGAAGCGGCGCACAGTGACGCTTCGTCTTCGTCGACCCGTTTCGTCGCGTTTTCTTGCGCAGACTGCCCCGACTCGCTCCGATCTCCGTTTTTAGCGATTTTCGCGCCATCGGACTCACGACAGCGCCGCAGTGTTTCGGCCATATCTTCGCGTACCGACATCGGATCGAGGTGATTCAAAAGGCTAAATTCATCTACTTCTCGCAAGGAATCTTCTGGATTTTTCTCAGAATTTTCTGAGGTTGCTTCGAAGGTACTCGTTTCGAAGCTATCGACGCGTAGATCGCGAGAATATTTTAATTGGATTTTTCTGGGGACTTTCAGCAGGAGCAGTTGTGGACAGTGCTGGACCCGTTGGACTCTGTGTAGCTGTTTTTCTGGTATTATCAGCTGTAGGACTTTTGACTGTTCGACTTGTCAGGTGGGTGGCCTCGCTTTCAAGATTTGCGATCTGTACACTAATTCTAGCTGTATAGGGATATACATGTATTGTTTTACCTCCGGTATAGCATGTTAGAGAGCATGAGTTGGGATTCTTTGTTTATTCAGTTTAGCATGTGTTGCTTATTATTTTCCCCCACATCCTTATTTATTGCTATCTTTGGACTTAACCTAGCACCACTGTCATATGCAGCATGTTCAACCAGACTTGTAGAAAACTCCAACTTGGGCTAGGTTACTTTATTGCTTTAGACACTTCCACTGTCATCACTATTTCATCTGGACTTAGTTCTTCCTCGCCCAGATAGGGGGCCGAGGGGTCGGGTTATTAGTGGGGTGCATTTACACTCGTGTCGGGGGACCGAGTGGAGTCTGATAGTGGGTTATTGATCAGAGTGTCTTTTGATTACTGTCTGAGGGACAGGGGGTCTCGGCTGTGTAGTGTTCCAGCCAGTGAGTGAGACAGGGTTCTTTTGATTACAGTCGATCTTGTTGATCGTGGATTTGGACTATAGCCTGCATGGGCCACATTGAGCTCGACATAGATGCGCAGATACTTTGCTCGGTGGGGTCGCGCCCCTCGAGTGCCACTCCGGAGCTAGGCGGGTTACTTGCTTTTGCGGCTTGTCGATGCAGTCCCTCTGGCTGGTTCCTTTTTGGCAGTCACGGACGCCCTACGTAAGTCCGGTCCTCCGTGGATGTAACGGCAGTTGGTAGGCGCAGGTTTGACTGGACCCGATGTGGCAGTCAGTTTAGATTGGGTGATTTGAGTTGAGAGTTAGTAGTGGTACCAGATTTCGTTCTGTTTCACCCTTGAGCATCTAGTTAGAGGCATAGTAGCAGTAGAGTTATTTCATCAGTTTTTCTTCTCAGCATTGCATCTCTACTTTTGCCTCTAGTAGACTTAGTGGGCAGACCGTCGGGCTTGTTGGCGGCACCCACTGAGGACTACTTTGGGATGTAGTTCTCACACCCGTCGTGGTGTCTTTTCCCCAGGGACCTCCCCTTCTGTTCCTGCCGCACCGGTTGCTGATCCAGCTGATCGAGGTAAGGGAGTCGCGAGTTAGATCCCTACCAGATGTCATTTTGAGAGTAGCTGTACCCTCACCTTTGGAGAGTTTTGTTGAGTGATCTTATAGTGAGGATCGAGTTGTACTCTTCTTTATTTTGAGAGACACGTGTATTTCTGGTGAGGACTTGGTCTGTATATATCTAGAGTTGTACTTATTTCATTTCAGCATTTACATTTCAGCTCTGATATCTGTTTAGTGTAGGTGATTTTATGCAGGTTAGACGCTACGTTCATACGGGGCTTCCCGTGTGGGCGGCGGATCTGTTGGCGAGCCCGGGTCGCAGTTTCGACTCGGGGCGTGACAAGATCTCTGCCGCCCCTGGCGTCCACGACCCTGAGGATGGAATCGTGGGGGTCTCGGGGGTCCCTGCCTACTCGACTGCCCCTCATCCACCGGCGCCGGGCGCTTCGCCCCAGGAGTCTCAACGGGGGCTGGAGCCACCTCATCCATAACTACCTCTCCAGACTCCATATATAGCGCCTACTCCATCGAGCCCTCTAATGTCTGCAATCTGCGGGAGCGAACAAGCTGATAAATGTCCCGGCGCAGCCCCCGCTCAAACATGTAGATCCGGTGAGACTCGTCCCTGGCCACGTGAGGCATACTAGCCAACAGCTGATTGAATTCGGCTATGTATACATTCACGGGCCGATCTCCCTGGCGGAGATTTCTCAGCTGCTCCTCCAATCTCTGGCGAACACTCTTAGGAAAGAAGGTGTAGAGTACTGGGACTTCGGACAGCGCGCCGACCACATATGATGGCCTGGAGTGGTGAGATTGCCTCGGACATGTTGCATCTGAGATTACAGTTGATGCCGGGTTGATTTGGACCAACGCAGAAGCTCCAGCTCGATTCGGGATTTTTCCGGGCTTTGTATGCCGATTGAAGACTAGATTTGGGTACTACCGACTTCACCGTGGAGTACAGAAAATTTGGGGAACATTTGGAACAGATATATATTCAGTTTACAGCGCAGTTCGGGAGGTTCCGGACTAACGCGGAAGATCCGGAGGCAATATGTGAGTCGGAACTGGCAATTTTGGAGCCGGTATTTGAATTGAGCACCCCGACTCAACGGATGAGCTTTTTGAAGAGAAAAAGCTGTGGACACGTGTATTTTCGATTTACAGCGGGGTTCGTGTGGTTCCGGGCAGCGGCGGAGGGCCCGAAGGCAAAAAGTGAGTTGGAGTTGGGCTTTTTGTATTATTTTATTAATATTTTTAATAGTTTGCTAATTTAATTCCTTCTTTTTGCTTGGTATCAGAGTTTTTGCTCTTGGGTTTTTGGTTTTGAAAGTAAGTAAATTGATGTTTAAAAACTTGGCTTTTAATTTGATTAGCACTTAATTAAGTTAGCCTTAATTAAGGGATTTTTGTTGACTGAGGTTTCATTAGGGGGGGTGACCACACCTCCATGTGAGATAGGCTCACCTCCACCACCTACCACCCTCCCTCCTCCTGTGTTGCTTTTCGAGCAGAGAAAGAAGCCAAGAAAAGGAAAGAAAGAGAGAAAGAAAGAAAGGAAAAAGAGAGAAGAAAGGAAGGAGAAGAAGAGATTAGAGAAGAACATGGTGGATTTGGGTGATTTTCGTTGGAGGTTAGTAATTTTGGATTGTTCCTTGTGAATGTTAATTTTAGAGTTGGATTTTAGCTTGGGTTTCCACTTAATTGCTTTGAGGAATTTTTGGTATTCATTTAGATCTTTGTAAATTTTATTTGGAGCCATGGGATTCTTGTTGGAACTTTTAAGAGCAAAAAAAAAATGGATTTTGCAATTTATTTTGAGCTTTGGGATTTTTGATGGTTTTATAAAAGGCAAAAATGGATTTTTTGGCAAGAAAATGGATTTTTGGCATTTTGTTAAATTTATTTAATTTTTAGAATTTTTTTTAAATTTTTTTTACAATTTTTTTTCCGGCGGCGCTGGGCGCGGCGCCGCGCGCAGCAAAAAGCTGCACGCGGCGCTGCCTGGCCGCGCGCAGGCGCGCGCGCGGTGGGGGCCGCGCGCAGGCGCGCGCGCGGCAGGGGCCGCGCGCAGGCACCGCGGGCCGCCCGCGGGCCTGCGCGGGCCTGCGCGGGCGCAGCGGGCCGCGCGGGCCGCGCGCGGGCCTGCGCGGGCGCGCGCAGCGCCGCAGGGCGCCGCGCGCAGGGCGCGCGCGCAGCGCCGCGGGCGCCGCGCGCAGCGCGCTGCGCGCGCGCCGCGCCGCTGGGCGCCGCGCGCCGCGCGCTGCGCGCAGCGCGCGCTGGGGCGCTGCGCGGCGCGCTCCGGCGCCGCGCAGCAGCCCCTGCGCTGCTCGGCTTGGGCCGTGTGCCGCACGGCCGGCCTCCTGGGCCGCGCGGCTGTTGTCTCCGCCGCTCGGCGTGCCCCGGGACTGCGGCGACGCCTTGGGTTGCGTGCCGGTCCCGTTTTTCCGCCGACGGAGGTCGTTTTTCCGCCGACGGAGGCCGGTTTCGCCGTCGGAGGCCGATTTTCGCTGTCGACCGCTGTTTTTCGCCGTCGACCGCTGTTTTTCGCCGTCGACCGCTGTTTTTCGCCGTCGACCGCTGTTTTCGCCGCCGCGAGCTGTTTTTCGCCGTCGACCGCTGTTTTCGCCGCCGCGAGCTGTTTTCCGCCGTCGACCGCTGTTTTTCGCCGTCGACCGCTGTTTTCGCCGCCGCGCTGTTTTTCGCCGTCGACCGCTGTTTTTCGCCGTCGGCCGCTGTTTTTCGCCGTCGGCCGCTGTTTTTCACCGACGAAGGTTGTTTTTCGCGCCGCGCGCTGTTTTTCGCCAACGGAGGCTGTTTTTCGCCGCCGGATGCTCGGTTTTCGACCGTTTTGACTGACCTTGTGGTTTCTTCCTTCCCGGCAGCTTGCTGTGTGGTTTTTAGCTTCTGTCGAGGGCGGTTGTGTGTTCCCCGCTGCGTGGAGCCGCGGACTTGCTTCGGGACATCCGTTGGAGGCGCGATCTTGTGACTCCGTTTTTGCGTATGGACTACAAGGAGGCAAGGTAGGCCCGCTGAGCCCAATTGCAAGTGTCGACAAGCAATTGGTGGCGATCTGAGGTGGGTTGGTTTTTCTCTCCAAGTCTTCGGACTTTCTTCTAATTCTATTATAATAGGAATTGCATGCTAGTTTAAGTGTTTTCTTGGAACTTGACTAGCACCCCCGCCATATGTTGCATGTGTATTCAACCAGACCAATAGAGAACCTTAATCTGGGCTAGGTTCTATTATGCTTTAGACATTCCACACACTGCATTTCCTTCTGGACATAGGGTTCCTCGCCCGGGTAGTGGGCCGAGTGGTCCGAGTTTTGTGGGATGGGTGTTTCACTCGGGCCTGGGGGCTGAGTGGGTCTGGTGACTGTGTTAGGCCAGTGTTGGTGGTTTGGGAACCGTTTAGAGTAAACGGTGGTCCCGGGTTTCTAGTTGTTGCATCGTTTTCTCGTCGCTACCACGTTGTGATCGTGGGGTACGTGAGTTATCAGGACCTTGAACCCAGAATGCTTTTGAACTCTCATGATTTTGGTATACCAGTGTTTTCCTTCCGTATTCCTAAGGGTCGCCGGAGCTTGTTCTTGTTTGATTGGGCGAAGGTGTCACCCTTGGGAGTTCGGGAAACAAACTCGTTTTCAACTGATTTTCTCAAGAACTAAAATCCATAAAAGCTGGTTTTTCTCAATTTAAGATAGTTTTCAAAAGGATAAATTTTGCCCTCACCCCAAGGGGGTTGAGAAGAAATGATATTTCTTTATAAAGGTCATCTTTTTACTAAATTCCCTCATCCGCCAGGGCGGGGGATCTGGGTTCTAAGGGCTGATTTCGTCTTGGGCCGAAAACAACGGGAGGCGACACCTATGGTCTGTTCTTGTTTGATTGGGGTCGTAGGTAGTAGACTCCCGGGGTTTTCGGACTCTGTGCAGTTCTAGCTGTGGAGCATCTCCAGCCGTGAGTTATGAGTTTGAGTTGAGATAGTTGCCCACTTTATCCGAGAGGGGCCGAATCCCTGAACGGTAAAGGATCGAGAACTTCGATAGGTTGAGCCTAGAGTCTGTTCTTGTTTAATTGGGGTTCTAGGCACCGGTCTATCGGGATTCTCGGACCTTGCCGCGTCAGTCGGCTCTGCTCGTCTATGAGTGGGGTGTCGTTGTGGGAGCCGTATGGAGTGACGGTGGTCCCAGCTGTGTAGTACCTCCTTGAGTGAGTTGTGTTGTGAGGTTGAGTCGTGGAGGGTTCTCCGACTGAGTTGTGCTTTGAGCATCGAGATACCGATCTGTTTGATCGTGGATTATAGCCTGCTGAGCCTGGCTTTTCATGCCAGTTATGAGATACTTGTGATACTTGAGTTCGTTGGGGTCGCTCCCCTCGAGCTACGCCCCGGGTGCGATGATGATACCGAGCCTAACGAGGCTGCGATGATGCGACTAGTTGATACACTAGAGTTCGCTTGAGATTGTGATAGTCCTTGAGGGACACCCTACGTAAGACCAAGTCCTGTTTGGGCGTAGTGGCAGTAGGTGAGCGCAGGCTTGTTTGACTGGTCCAAAGTGGGACAGTCATTGAGATTGGGTGACATTGGGTGAGTGATGGCATAGTACTTGGGACATGTTGTCAGTAGTGAGTGGGTGCTTACCATAATCTGTGTTCTTTCTCGTTGAGCATAGTAGATAGAGGCATGATAGCTGTAGATATTTTCCAGCTTATTCTTTCATTATTTCAGTTTCATTCTGTTATCTTATGCCTCTAGTAGACTTAGTGGGCAGACCGTGGTTCTTGGAGACGGTACCCACTGAGAGCTACTGTAGGATGTAGTTCTCACACCCTCTGTCGGTGACAGGTTGCTGAGGCTTTCTTCCGTTCCTGCCCGAGCTGGCTTGACGGACCGAGGACAGGGAGTCGCGTGATAGTTCCCTACCAGCATTATTACTTTAGAGTGAGGTAGATGTACCATCCCGGACTGTGGGAGTTGATCATGTATTGATTTTCTAGTCTTAGCTATCTCCCCTGTGATTTTGGTAGATATTGTATAGGTTGTTGGCTATTTGTATCATCTTGTATTCGGGAGATAGACTTGTTTTTATGTTCAGCTTTTAGTAGTGTGATTCTATATTACAGCTTTTATTACCCGCTCTGATATCTGTGTAGCTGTAGTTCTATCTTTTGCAGGTTAGACGCTTCGTCTGTACGGCAGTTTCCGTACAGATGACGGATCTGTTAGCGAGCCCGGGGCGCAGATTCTACCCCGGGGCGTGATAGAAGGCCCCCAAAAGAAGACTGCGGAACTCCGCCCAGGTAAGAAGCTGCGTCCCAGGCGGACCAGCGGGTCGCACACGCCGCCACCAAGCCTCGGCGTTGCCCTCCAGAAAATGCGCTGCCAAGAAGACCCGAAACCGATCCTCGACGAATAAACTCTCAAAGTGACGCTCCATGGCCGTAACCCAAGTCTCGGCCTCCCACGGCTCAGCACCCAGACCAGAGAAACGGGGTGGATCGAACTGGCGGAATCTCATCAACAGATCCACCGCTGCACGCTGCTCAGAAGAAGTAAAAGGTCCCGTCGACTCAGACGGTGGTCTGCAGGAAACCGGCTCGACAGGGACAGCTGGTGCTGACGGAATCACAGGGGGCGCTGCAGCTGGCGAAGAGGGCACAGGTGAACTCTCAGGGGGTGCTACCACAGGCTGTGACCTCTGCTCTAACATAAGCATCATCCGACTCAAGGCCTCCTCCTGGCGTCCGGAAGCCTCCTCCTGGCGCTGCGAGGCCTCCTCCTGGCGTCGCAAGGTCTCCTCCTGAAGCTGAGAGGTCTCCTCCTGGCGCCGGGAAGTCTCCTCCTGGCGCTGAACAGCCTCAGACATCTGTGCCAACTGGGCACGAAGCTCCTGCACCTCACTCTGATGTCCCTGTCCCGAGTCCTCCTCCTCGGGCATAGAAGAAGAAGGCTGCGAGCGCGTCGACATCCGGCGTCGCGGAGGCATCTCTCACCTGCGGGGAACAAGAAGAACAGTCAGAACCCCCAAAGAAAACACGACCCAATCCAGCGAAAGTCAATGGCATGTCGCCCTTCCCGTAGCACTATATTGTCTGCAGCCAACATAGTTGCCACCGAAGGAAGACATGTCGATCACTCATTCCATCCACTGGGAGAGTTTAGAACCCCAATCCAGACTCTCGCTAAAAGTTACGTCTCTCACGTAAGTCATCCTAGGGTCCAACCATAAGCCTAGGATTTCTAAATCCTCAATGACCTACACCTAGGCTCTGATACCACTCTAATCTGTCACGCCCCGGGTCGAAACTGCGCCCCGGGCTCGCCAACAGATCCGCCGCCCATACGGGAAGCCCCGCATAGACGTAGCGACTAACCTGCAAAAGAGATCTACACTATACAGATATCAGAGCTGAAAAGTAAAAGCTGGAAAAAATAAATACAACTCTAACAAAATATACAACCAGAATCCTCACCCAAAATACAAATATCTCTCAAAATAAGAAGAGTACAACTCAATCCTCACTACAAGGTCACTAGACATGAACTCTCAAAAGTAGGGAGGTACATCTACTCTCAGGCAACACTGGTAGGGATCTATCTCGCGACTCCCTTACCTCGATCAGTCGGGTCAGCAACAGGTGCGGCAGGAACTGGAGTAGAAGAAGAAGTCCCTGGGGAAAAGACACCACGACGGGTGTGAGAACTACGTCCCAAGTAGTTCTCAGTGGGTGCCGCCAACAAGCCCGACGGTCTGCCCACTAAGTCTACTAGAGGCAAAAGTAATAATGCAGTGCGGAAAGGAAATGCTGGAAAAGTAAACTCTACAGCTACTATGCCTCTATCTAGATGCTCAATAGTGGAACAGAAAGAACATGATGCTACAACTAGCTCTCGACTCAAATCACCCAATCTCAACTGACTGCCGCATAGGGTCCAGTCAAACCTGCGCCTACCTACTGCCGTCACGTCCCGGGGGACCGGACTTACGTAGGGCGTCCGTGACTGCCACTAACTGGCCCAGCCAGAGGGACTGTGTCCGTGACTGCCACTAACTGGCCCAGCCAGAGGGAACACTGCGTCGACAAGTCGCGATAGAAGAACAGGCCCAACTCCGGAGTGGCTCTCGAGGGGAGCGACCCCACCGAGGAAAGTATCCGCGTATCTCTGTCGAGCTCAAATGTGGCTCATGCAGGCTATAATCCAAATCCTCGATCAACAAGATCGACTGTAACCAAAGGAACACTGTCTCACACACAGGCTGGAAAACTGCACAGCCGAGACTCACTGTCACTAAAAATGGCTCTCAAGATCTCAAATCTACAACCCAAGTCACTCTGCCAAAGAAACCTGGTCTACAGACTGCTAACAACTCCACTCGGTCCCCAGACACGAGTGTAAATGCATCCCACCATAATCCGACCTCTCGGCCCACTACTCGGGCGAGGAAAACTCTAAGTCCAGAGTGATAAAAAGAATAGTGAAGTGGGAATGTCTAGAGCAATAAAACCTAGCCCAAGTTGAGGTTTTCTACAGTCTGGCTGAACATGCATCATATGGCAGTGGTGTCACGCCCCGGGTCGAAACTGCGACCCGGGCTCGCCAACAGATCCGCCGCCCATACGGGAAGCCCCGCATAGACGTAGCGACTAACCTGCAAAAGAGATCTACGCTAAACAGATATCAGAGCTGAAAAGTAAAAGCTGGATAAAATAAAAACAACTCTCACAAAATATACAACCAGAGTCCTCACCCAAATACAAATATCTCTAAAAATAAGAAGAGTACAACTCAATCCTCACTACAAAGTCACTCGACATGAACTCTCAAAAGTAGGGAGGTACATCTACTCTCAGGCGACACTGGTAGGGATCTATCTCGCGACTCCCTTACCTCGATCAGTCGGGTCAGCAACAGGTGCGGCAGGAACTGGAGCAGAAGAAGAAGTCCCTGGGGAGAAAACACCACGACGGGTGTGAGAACTACGTCCCAAGTAGTTCTCAGTGGGTGCCGCCAACAAGCCCGACGGTCTGCCCACTAAGTCTACTAGAGGCAAAAGTAATAATGCAGTGCGGAAAGGGAAAATGCTGGTAAAGTAAACTCTACAACTACTATGCCTCTATCTAGATGCTCAAAAGTGGAACAGAAAGATCATAATGCTACAACTAGCTCTCGACTCAAATCACCCAATCACAACTGACTGCCGCATAGGGTCCAGTCAAACCTGCGCCTACCTACTGCCGTCACGTCACGGGGGACCGGACTTACGTAGGGCATCCGTGACTGCCACTAACTGGCCCAGCCAGAGGGACTGTGTCCGTGACTGCCACTAACTGGCCCAGCCAGAAGGAACACTGCGTCGACAAGTCGCGATAGAAGAACAGGCCCAACTCCGGAGTGGCTCTCGAGGGGCGCGACCCCAACGAGTAAAGTATCCGCGCATCTCTGTCGAGCTCAAATGTAGCTCATGCAGGCTATAATCCAAATTCTCGATCAACAAGATCGGCTGTAACCAAAGGAACACTGTCTCACTCACAGGCTGGAAAACTGCACAGCCAAGACCCACTGTCACTCAAATGGCTCCCAAGATCCCAGATCTAACACCAAAGTCACTCTCCCAAAGAAACCTGGTCTACAGACTGCTAACAACTCCACTCGGTCCCCAGACACGAGTGTAAATGCATCCCACAATAATCCGACCTCTCGGCCCACTACTTGGGCGAGTAAAACTCTAAGTCCAGAGTTATAAAAAGAATAGTGCAGTGGGAATGTCTAGAGCAATAAAAACCTAGCCCAAGTTGAGGTTTTCTACAGTCTGGCTGAACATGCATCATATGGCAGTGGTGCTAGGTCAAGTTCCAAGATAAACAATAATTAACAGCTTGTAGGGAAGAAAATAATCACAGGATCAACTAGCCACAACAGGAACATTAATTCCTACATTCTAGCATGCTACACATGATACATCATAAAATGAAAGTCCCTATATAGCTAGAATTAGTACACAGTCCGTTGATCTTGAAAGTGAGGTCACCCACCTGATGCGCTGATCTGTCCAAATCCTACAGCTGATAATACCATAACAACAGCAACTCACTGTCCAGTATGCCCAATACAGTCCAAAATCCCACCTGGGTACAACATAGGCTACAGTTATACACAAATCCCCAAATATCTGTCCAAATATCACATGCTGAATTTCAGCTGTACAGATGCTGAAATTTCACCTGTAGATAGTGCTCAGTAAATTCTAACAAAAATACTCCGTTCCTCGCGTCGATAGCTTCGAAACAAGTATCTGCACGCCCAAATCGGAGTTCCGTAGGCCAAGATATAAATTCCACAATACGGGCGCGCGAAAACATACATCCACATAATTGTAAAATCTTGCACAGATAAAAAAGGGAGAGGTATACCTCCGGGAAGATCTCAGGAAAATCCAAAAAAAAATACCACGATGATCCTCGCGTCGAGTAGATGAAAAAAGTCTACAAGCACGTCCTGATCCGAGATCTGTGCGCGAAGATATCCACAAAAGAAGCTGCTGTCCTCACCAAAAGCTCACAGCAAAAAGGGTCCCAATAAGCACGAGAAAACACCTCGAAAAACGCGAAATCTGAAAATGTGCGTGAAACCCAAAATCGTAGCCTCACCTGTTACGAATCCAGCGGCGAAGAAATCGCTCGAAAAGATGGTCGGAGTAGGTCGGGGGAGCTCGTACACCGAAGAGCGACGGAAGAAACGCCGAAGAACGAGCGTCGCGCCGCGCCAAAAAAATAAGAATCTCGAAAAGCGTGCCCCCAGAAATTCCCAAAATCTGCAGATGGAAGCTTGAAGATGTGAGGATCAACTTTGGTGAAGAACTCTCCTCGGTTTGAAGCTCAGAAATGCCAAAAATGGGCAAGGAAACGCGGCTCGGGCTTTAAATAGGCCGCACTAAACAATTGGAGAAATGACGGGCGTGTCCCCACTTTCGGGCGCCCGAAAGTTTTCGGGCGGCTACAGTGTTGGGCCAGCCCAACACTGTGCGCGCCCGAAACTTCCCTGGCCCGCCACGTAGCCCGACCAACAGGCAACAGCGGGCGGATCCACTGCGCGGCGGCCACGTCGCGCGCCTCCCCGCCCGACACGCGTCCCGCACAGCGAACAGCTGTGCGGGGCGCTCCAAATGCCGCCACGTGCCCCTCCCCGCGGTCAAAGCGGGTAGGTGGCGCCCGCCAGTGGCAGGGCGACACGTGGCCCTGCCACTGTCGCGGTCACACGTGCGGGCAGGGCGCCGCCTGGCACGCACGCGCCCCGAGGCGCTCCACCGCTACTCCGTGCGCCGCGCCTCGTGAGCCCGCGAAAAGCGTGGTGACACGTGTCCCGTGCACCTGGTCCACGCACCAGATTAATGTTCAGTGGACCGCGCCGCGTGCACCGACCAACCGCGGGATGCCACGCGTCCCCCCGCCCCGGTCCATGCACCGCCGCGCAAATTCTGTAGACCGCGCCTCACGGGCCCGCCAATCAGGCGGCGCCACGTGTCATGCGCCGGGTCCGTGCACCCAGCCGCGGCTCTCTGTGGACCGCGCGCTGCAGACCGGCCAATCAAGGGCTGCCACGTGGCAGCCGGCGGTCCACGGCCCCTCCCATGCACCGAAATTCACCGAAAACTTCTGGGAGTCCGTTTTTGGGCATCCGGACTCAGAATTTAACAAACAAATAGCCGTTTTCAAGTGTTTTTCCATGCTGAATCCATTTCCAATCTCTGTTTGGCCAAAAACCTTTTCTAAATTTTGGCAAACACAGCCGAAAGCCAACACAGCTGTAGATATCTCACAGGGTCCATCTGTAGCATCTCATTGACGCACAATGGGCCAGACACACCAACAATAGGTGTTCTAAACAATGGATTCACCAGAAAAGCTGCATGGGAAACTGGGCCACCACATCCTCCCCCACTAAAAGGGAGTTTCGTCCTCGAAACAAGAAACAAACAGCGTACCTCAGTCAGAAGTCTCGAATAGGAAGGGATAGGTATCCCGCATCACCGTCTCCAGCTCCCAAGTAGCCTCCCGCTCCTCGTGATTGCTCCACAAAACCTTCACATAAGGTATGGCCCGGTTGCGCAATTCTCTCACCTCTCGAGCGAGAATTCGCAACGGGCGCTCCTCGTAGCCAAGATCCTCTCCGATCTCCAAAGAAGTGAAGTCGATCACGTGCGAGGGGTCGAAAACATATCTCCTCAAAGCTGAGACGTGGAAGACGTCGTGAACTCCGGCCAGGCGAGGTGGAAGAGCAACTCTATAGGCCACAGGGCCAATCCTCTCAAGTACCTCGAAGGGTCCAATAAAGCGGGGACTGAGCTTTCCCCGAACTCCGAATCTCCTGACCCCTTTCGAAGGCGAGACCTTCAAAAAGACATGATCACCAATCTGAAACTCTAGGTCTCGCCGCCGAGTATCAGCATAGCTCCTCTGGCGACTCTGGGCTACCTCAAGATGTCGGCGAACCAATCTGACTTTCTCCTCTGCCTCCAGCAGTAAGTCCGGTCCCAAAGTCCTCCTCTCACCCACGTCACTCCAATACAGGGGTGACCGACACTTGCGTCCATACAACGCCTCAAACGGAGCCATCTGGATGCTCGCTTGATAGCTGTTGTTGTACGCAAACTCAACCAATGCCAAGTGCCGGTACCACCCTCCTCCAAAATCCATAACGCACGCTCTCAACATGTCCTCAAGGGTCTGTATGGTGCGCTCAGACTGTCCATCGGTCTGTGGGTGGAATGCTGTGCTAAAACGGAGCTGGGTCCCCAAGGCTGACTGAAGACTCCCCCAGAAGTGTGAAACGAACCTCGGGTCCCTATCTGATACAATCGAGGTGGGTATACCGTGCAGTCTCACTACCTCATCCAAGTATAACTGCGCAAGTCGCTCCAACGGCAAAGTCATCTGTACAGGCAAAAAGTGTGCAGACTTGGTGAGTCTATCCACGATAACCCAAATCGCATCGGCCCCACTCTGCGCCCTCGGCAGTCCAGTGACGAAATCCATGGTGATGTGGTCCCACTTCCACTCGGGAATTGGAAGACTCTGCAACTTGCCAGCAGGAACACGATGCTCTGCCTTCACTTGCTGGCAAGTTAAACAATGAGCCACGAATCTTCCAATATCCCGCTTCATTCCGGGCCACCAAAAATGTGCCTTGAGGTCCTTATACATCTTAGTACCACCAGGATGAATGGTATAAGGTGTATAATGGGCCTCCCTCAAAATCTGATCTCTGAGCTCAGTGTCCATAGGCACACACACTCGGTCCCTGTACCGCAGTACTCCCGAGCTATCCACTGCAAAATCCCCTAACTGATCAGCCTGAATCTGCGATCTAATCCGAGTCAAGTGGGGGTCCTCACTCTGTGTCTCTCTAATCCTCTCCAACAGAGTGGGCTGCAAGACCATAGACATGAGTCTAGCAGAGACCCCAGGGGATACAACCTCAATCTGTAAGCGCCTCATCTGCTCCACAAGCGGTGCCTGCTGGGTGATCAACATGCTCAAGCTCTGCGCTGACCTCCTACTCAAAGCATCTGCCACTACATTGGCCTTGCCGGGGTGATAAAGAATACTCACATCATAATCCTTTAGCAACTCCAACCACCGGCGTTGCCTCAAATTCAGCTCCTTTTGTGTGAACAGGTACTTCAAGCTCTTATGATCAGTGTAAATCTCACAATGCTCCCCGTAGAGGTAATGCCGCCACAACTTCAGCGCGAACACCACGGCTGCAAGCTCCAAATCATGAGTAGGGTAATTCTTCTCATAATCCTTTAATTGCCGTGAAGCATAAGCAATTACCCTACCATGCTGCATCAGAACACATCCCAAGCCGCTGTGAGAGGCGTCACTGTAGATCACAAATCCATCGCCCATCACTGGAAGTGCTAAAACTGGTGCCGAGATCAATCTCCTCTTCAGCTCCTCAAAGCTCTCCTGGCACCGCTCAGTCCAAACAAACTTTATCCCCTTTCTGGTCAAACTGGTCAGGGGAGTAGAGAGCTTCGCAAAGCCCTCTACAAAGCGACGGTAGTAACCTGCTAATCCCAAAAAGCTACGGACCTCAGTAACCGTCGTCGGTCTAGGCCAATCCCGAACAGCATCAATCTTCGTCGGGTCCACTGCCACTCCTGCGGCTGATACAACGTGGCCTAGAAAAGCAACCTCCCGGAGCCAAAATTCGCACTTTTTAAACTTGGCATACAGCTTCTTCTCTCGCAGAAGCTGCAGCACTATCCTCAAGTGCTCCTCATGCTCCAAATCACTCCGGGAGTAAATCAGAATGTCGTCAATAAACACAACGACAAACCGATCCAAGTACGGCTGAAATACCCGGTTCATTAAATCCATGAATGCTGCAGGGGCATTAGTTAATCCAAAAGGCATAACTGTAAACTCATAATGCCCGTACCGGGATCTAAAAGCCGTCTTGGGAATGTCCTCGGCCCTCACCCTCAGCTGGTGGTAACCTGACTGGAGATCAATCTTGGAGAACACAGACGCTCCCTGCAACTGATCAAACAGATCATCAATCCGTGGAAGGGGGTACTTGTTCCGGATGGTCACTTTATTCAGCTCTCTGTAGTCCACACATAAGCGAAGCGACCCATCCTTCTTCTTCACAAACAAAACTGGCGCTCCCCACGGAGATACACTGGGCCTCACAAAGCCCACATCCATCAAGTCCTGCAACTGAGCCTTCAGCTCTCTCAGCTCAGCAGGGGCCATCCTATAAGGTGCCTTCGAGATTGGTGCGGTTCCTGGAACCACATCAATCACAAACTCAATCTCCCTATCCGGCGGCATGGTCGACAACTCTGAGGGAAACACATCTGGGAACTCGCGGACAATAGGGATATCCTCGAGTCCCAGTGCCGCCGTAGGCACCTCTACAATCGTCGTCAGGAAAGCGGTACAACCCCTACTCATCATCCGTCGGGCTCTCGCCGAAGAAATAGTCATGGCAAATAAAGTACTCTGGCAGCCTCTGTAGACGAACTCCTCCTGTCCAGGCTCACGGAGGGTCACCGTCCTCTCTCTGCAGTCGATGGTGGCAAAATACCGAGCTAACCAATCCATGCCAAGTACCACGTCGAAATCCTGGAGCTGCCGCAAGACGAGCAAGTCTGCCGGCAGGACCCAGGGTCCCAACTGTACAGGGCAATCCCTACAACACTCCTCGACATGCAAGACATGGCCTGGAATCTGAACCTCTAATGCATGCGATAATGAAGCTACCTCTAAACCATGTAGGGATACAAATGCTCTACTAATGCATGAGTGCGATGCGCCGGTATCAAAAAGTGCTCGGGTAAGAACTGCAGAAATCAAAATAATACCTGCGACGACGTGATCTGCGGCAGAAGCATCCTCAATCTGGGCGGCATAGACACGCCCGCTCGGTGCTGGTGGTCGTCGATCTGGCTGCCGCGAGGAAGATGGAGCATGATCAGGCCTACCATAGGCCACAGAAGGCCCTGTCGTCTGAGGAGGAAGAGATGGTGCTGAAGCGGTGGAAGGAGCTGGAGAACCTGCTATAGGGCATGAGCTCTGAATGTGACCGGCCTGTCCACAATGGTAGCAACGGCCGTGCCTCTGCTGACAATGCATCGGTAAATGCGGCCCTCCACAAAAGATACAACGATCCTGCCGGGACTGCCGCGAAGTCTGCTGCTGCTGAGATGACTGCTGGGGTCGAGATGGTTGACGCTGCTGCGAAGACTGACGAGATGATCAAGATCTCTGGCGCCCCTGGCGTCCACGACCCTGAGGATGGAATCGTGGGGGTCTCGGGGGTCCCTGCCTACTCGACTGCCCCTCATCCACCGGCGCCGGGCGCTTCGCCCCTGGAGTCTCTACGGGGGCTGGAGCCACCTCATCCATAACTACCTCTCCAGACTCAACATATAACGCCTGCTCCATCGAGCCCTCTAATGTCTGCAATCTGCGGGAGCGAACAAGCTGATAAATGTCCCGGCGCAGCCCCCGCTCGAACATGTAGATCCGGTGAGACTCGTCCCTGGCCACGTGAGGCATACTAGCCAACAGCTGGTTGAATTGGGCTATGTATACATTCACGGGCCGATCTCCTTGGCGGAGATTTCTCAGCTGCTCCTCCAATCCCTGGCGGACACTCTCAGGAAAGAAGGCCCCCAAAAGAAGACTGCGGAACTCCGCCCAGGTAAGTAGCTGCGTCCCAGGCGGACCAGCGGGTCGCACACGCCGCCACCAGGCCTCGGCGTTGCCCTCCAGAAAATGCGCTGCCAAGAAGACCCGAAACCGATCCTCGACGAACAAGCTCTCAAAGTGACGCTCCATGGCCGTAACCCAAGTCTCGGCCTCCCACGGCTCAGCACCCAAACCAGAGAAACGGGGTGGATCGAACTGGCAGAATCTCATCAACAGATCCACCGCTGCCCGCTGCTCAGAAGAAGTAAAAGGTCCCGCCGACTCAGACGGTGGTCTGCAGGAAACTGGCTCGACAGGGACTGCTGGTGCTGACGGAATCACAGGGGGCGCTGCAGCTGGCGAAGAGGGCACAGGTGAGCTCTCAGGGGGTGCTACCACAGGCTGTGACCTCTGCTCTAACATAAGCATCATCCGACTCAAGGCCTCCTCCTGGCGTCGGGAAGCCTCCTCCTGGCGCTGCGAGGCCTCCTCCTGGCATCGCAAGGTCTCCTCCTGACGCTGAGAGGTCTCCTCCTGGCGCCGGGAAGTCTCCTCCTGGCGCTGAACAGCCTCAGACATCTGCGCCAACTGGACACGAAGCTCCTGCACCTCACTCTGATGTCCCTGTCCCGAGTCCTCCTCCTCGGGCACAGAAGAAGAAGGCTGCGAGCGCGTCGACATCCGACGTCGCGGAGGCATCTCTCACCTGCGGGGGAACAAGAAGAACAGTCAGAACCCCCAAACAAAACAGGACCCAATCCAGCGAAAGTCAGTGGCATGTCGCCCTTCCCGTAGCACTATGTTGTCTGCAGCCAACATAGTTGCCACCGAAGGAAGACATGTCGATCACTCATCCCATCCACTGGGAGAGTTTAGAACCCCAATCAAGACTCTCGCTAAAAAGTTACGTCTCTCACGTAAGTCATCCTAGGGTCCAACCATAAGCCTAGGGTTTCTAAGTCCTCAATGACCTACACCTAGGCTCTGATACCACTCTAATCTGTCACGCCCCGGGTCGAAACTGCGACCCGGGCTCGCCAACAGATCCACCGCCCATACGGGAAGCCCCGCATAGACGTAGCGACTAACCTGCAAAAGAGATCTACGCTAAACAGATATCAGAGCTGAAAAGTAAAAGCTGGACAAAATAAAAATAACTCTCACAAAATATACAACCAGAGTCCTCACCCAAATACAAATATCTCTCAAAATAAGAAGAGTACAACTCAATCCTCACTACAAAGTCACTCGACATGAACTCTCAAAAGTAGGGAGTGTTACGGAATTTGAGTTGGCGTATTTCGTGAAAAGTGTTAAGTCTTGAAGATTGAAGATGAAAGAACTTTGGATCATATACCTCAATCTCAAGAAAGAAGAATTCAAAAGGATCAGGTATGTTTAACTAATTAATTTTGGTGATCCGAATACTTCTTGTAGTGTAGAAACACCTGGAAGAATGTTTAATTGCATAAAAATCAAAAACTGGACATGGGACATGTTCAGCATCCGGATCGAGCCTTGCAATCCGGATCCCGAAGGGTGTTCGTTCATACACTGGTTCAATCCGGATCGCAGCATCTCATGATCCAGATCCCGAACACTAGTTTTACCTTTTTACTTGCACGATCCGGATCAGGATTTGCAATCCGGATCCCGAACGTTGATGTTTGGTGAAACTGTATGAACGATCCGGATCGGGGACTTCGATCCGGATCCCGAACAAGTATTTTTCTGGAAACCGTCTTTCTTGCTACTGCAATCCGGATCGCCCAATTCCAATCCGGATCGCCGTCCGTAAAATTTTCCAGAAAAGGCTGTTTTTGATCCTTATCCTCTTCCAATGGTTTCTAACCTATAAATAGACCCTTTATTCATTTTCTAGGGCATCGGAAAAACATCCGACATTAATAGAAAAATATAGCCGAAAGAAAAAGATCCACATATAGAGAAGAAAGGAAATCAATAGATTTATTCTATGTTTCTTCATCTATATTGATTGATTTGATTCTAGGTTTTCCAAACTCAGATTTTGAGTAGAATCAAATCAATGAATACTTAGATGGTATTTCCGATCTATTTCTAATCTAAGTATTCGGCGGATCATCACCACCCAAAAACAACGATTTACCCCAAATCGGCGCGTGGACTCGCGTGGCCTTGTGGATTCAAGGTGCAACCGCTCTCGTGGATTCGGAGCGAGGTACGTTCGTGGATTCGAAGCGTGCTACTGGGTGAAGACCGTGGATTCGGTCGGACGTCGTGGACTCGACGTTGGACGCTGTGGATTCAGCGTTGGGCGCAGATCGTGGATTCGAGAAGCGTCGTGGAGCGAGCGGAGAAGATCTACTAGGAGCGTATGGTAAAAGGTTGAGTCGTCTGTGAGTACGTTATATCACCTTGTACGTGTGTTAATTCTAGTGGATTTCGCCGTGTTATCGGTCCCGTGGTTTTTTACTCCGGTTTGGAGTTTTTCCACGTAAAAATCTTGCGTGTTATTTTTATTTCCGCATTGGGTTTTATTGCGCAATGATTTTTTGAGTGTTTATTGTTTACACCTATTCACCCCCCTCTAGGTGTTTTTTCCCCTATTTAGATCCATATTAGTATAACCCAACAAGTGGTATCAGAGCGGGAATAGGGTTGTAAACAATGGTTGAAGGTGGAAACATCAATCGACCCCCTTTCTTTGATGGAACAAATTATGCGTACTGGAAAGTACGGATGAAAGCCTTTTTAATTTCCATCGACGAAAGGGTGTGGCAATCAATTGAATTAGGATGGTCTAATCCAACTGAAATTATTTCTGATGTTCGCACCTTAAAACCTAGGTCGAAATGGACCAAGGAAGAGATAGATTCATCTTCTTACAATGGCAAAGGAATTAATGCTCTATTTAATGCTTTGTCACAAACAGAGTTCTCTCGCGTCTCGGCATGTGAGACTGCGAAAGAAATCTGGGATGTTCTTCAAGTTACGCATGAGGGAACTAACCTTGTGAAGATTCAGAAACTGCAAATGCTTACGAGCAAGTTTGACTCTATTTCTATGGCAGAAAATGAATCTTTCACTGACTATTACACACGATTGCAAGACATCGTAAACTCATGTGCTAACTTGGGAGAGAAGATTCCAGAATTTAAAGTTGTAAGAAAGATTTTAAGAACTCTTCCTGAACGATTTCGCCCGAAGGTCGCAGCCATTGAAACAATTAAACACCCGGACGAAATGCGTGTAGAAGAATTAGTTGGTGCATTACAAACTTATGAAATGACATTTCCTACTAACTATTCTTCTGGAAAGGCATCCTCTTCTAAGTCTTCAGGTTATGCATTGAAATCAACTAAGGAAGAAGACGCGGATTCATCCTCCTCGGACGATGACGAGAACCTATCTATGGAGGACTTTGAGAAGCAGCTCGCTCTCTTGACAAGGAAGTTTCGCCGCAACTTTCGAAGGGGTAATTCAAGCAAAACTCCATCCTTCGGAAAGTCGAAGAAAGGCAAGGGTTCTTCAAGCTACAAGTCAAGAAAGCAAGAGAACTTCTCAAAGGATAAGAAAAGTTCAGAGGGACAAGTACAGTGCTTCAAATGTCGAGGCTACGGCCACATTGCAACGGAGTGTCCCAACAAGAATCCGGCAAAGAAGAAAGCGATGCAAGTCGTTACTTGGGATGACAACTCCACGTCAAATGAGTCATCCTCAAGTGATGAAGAAGACAACGCGACAGCATTCCACGCGTCCACTACATCTTCACCCTTCATGTGCTTGATGGCAAGTACCTCCGATTCCTTGTCCAACTCCTCCCTGTTGAAAAGAACGCTACGGACAGCGAATCGAGCAATTCTGAAGGTGAAGATTTTGCTCTTGCCTACCATAAGCTTTTGAGGGATTCAAAGAAACTGGCAAAGCAAAACCGGAGTTTGAGAGGGAGATTGCAGGATCTCGAAGAAGAAGCAAAAAGGGCATCTTCTCTCTCAAACGCTCTTGAAGTGGAAAGGGATAATCTAGTCAAAACAAATGTTTCCCTTCAAGAGTCCAATGAGCTTTTCGAGAAAGAACATGAGAAATTGGTGGATAAAGCGAATTATTTCTCAAAGCTCTACGGCGAGGCTCGACAGGAAAAATGGAAATGACAAAGACCATTCTCCAACTAAAGATGACTTACAGCGATTTTCTTCTGGAAGGAGTAAGTTGGACAGGCTTCTTGGTCTTGGTCAAACAAATAAGTTCGGCCTCGGATACACTCAAACTGGAGACATTCCAAGTTCGAGTGGGACAGTTTTTGTGCCTCAGTCGGTATCTCCTCCTCCGACACCGGAATTCACGACAAGCAACGACAACAAGCCTACTTCATCCTCCTCGGGATCGTCAAGAACTAAGGTATGTTTTCGTTGTGGCATTTCAGGGCACATAAGGAGAAATTGCAAGACGGGAGCCAAACGCACACCTCAAGCACCTCTTGCAATGACTACCAAAAGGTGATTCCTCAGAAATCAATTGCAAATCAATTGAAGGAAAAGAGCCTTGGTAGTTCACCGCTCAAGACGACTTCATCAAGGAGCAGCAATCTTCAACAAGACGCTTTCACCTAGGCGATAACTTCACGACCATTACCGACGCATTCCAAAAAGGTTTGGGTGCGCAAAGGTGAAATTTTCCCTTGTCTTGTTACTAATGTTTCCTTGCATGCATATGATAGTTCGTCTTGGTATCTGGATAGCGGGTGTTCCCGTCACATGACCGGTGACAAAAACTGTTTTCAAACCTTTGAGAAAATCTCCGGAGGACTTGTTGTTTTCGGAGATGGTCGGTCTTCCAAGATTGTTGGAAAAGGAACTATAGCTATTCCGGATGGCCCGGTTCTAAATAATGTGTTATTTGTTCATGGCCTTAAGACTAACCTCATAAGCATAAGTCAACTTTGTGATAATGGTTATTCAGTTAATTTTTCATCTGATGAATGTACTGTAACTGACAAGAACCATGTTTTCTTTTTAAAAGGGGTTAGATCAGAAAACAATTGTTATGTAGTTCCTCATAAAATTTCTGAAAAGTGTAACCTAGCATCTTTGAAAAATGAAACACTTTGGCATGAAAGGCTAGGTCACATAAACTTTAAGGAACTTGCTAGAATTTCAAACAAAGATGTGGTCAAGGGGGTTCCTAAACTTTCTTTTGAACAAAACATTGTGTGTGGCGGTTGCCAAAAGGGAAAACAGTCTAGGACTGCACACAAGAACTTGAACCACATAGGTACAAAACGGCCTTTGGAACTTTTGCACATGGACTTAATGGGGCCAACTCGTCAACCATCCTTGGGAGGTAAATGGTATATTTTCTTATTGGTTGATGATTTCTCTAGATATTCTTGGGTAGCATTTTTAAAAGAGAAAGCTGATACTTTTGATTCTTTTCACGAGATCTGCCATCGTATTATGATTGAAAAGAATGAAAAGATTACTCGAGTTAGAAGTGATAGAGGTGGAGAATTCATAAATTCCAAATTCATTGATTTTTGCATTTCAAATGGCATTAAACATGAATTCTCAGCACCCTATACACCTCAACAGAATGGTGTAGTCGAGCGCAAAAACAGGGTCGTACAGGAGATGGCACGTGTTATGCTTCATAGCCGGAACCTACCGTTATATTTTTGGGCTGAAGCGGTGAACACGGCTGTCTATGTAATTAATCGAGTGTATTTGCGCCCGGGGACTTTGAATACACCATATGAACTATGGTTTTGTAGAAAACCTAACATCAAATATTTTCGTATCTTTGGGAGTCGGTGTTTTATTTTGCGTGACCGCGAGAATCTTGGAAAATTTGACTCTCGAAGTGACGAAGGGATTTTCTTAGGTTATTCTACAAACAGCAGAGCATATCGAGTTTTTAACTTAGAATCTAAGACGATCGTAGAATCGATAAATGTTAAGGTAGATGAAGCTTTTCACTTTGAATCTGAAAAATCTACCCTCGATATCTCTCTTGATGATGATACACCTGCTAATGCATCTTCTTCTAACAATTCTTTCGATAATAATGATGCATCTAACGGTTCTTCAAGTTTATCTGATGTGCAGGAATCATCTCGTGTACCTCCGACTACTCCTTACCTCAAACGTTACGCATCTCCAAGGATCACCCTGAATCGAACATCATTGGAGATCCACAAGAAGGAGTTAGAACACGGAGACAATTGGTTTGCGGATTTGCATGCTATGTATCTCAAATCGAACCAAAGAATGTTGATGAAGCTCTTCAAGATGACTACTGGATTAAAGCAATGCAGGAAGAGCTCCATCAATTTGAGCGAAACAAAGTCTGGGAATTAACGAAGCCTCCGAAGCAACACAATGTGATAGGGACCAAATGGATTTTCAAGAACAAGAAAAATGAAGATGGTACTATCATCAGGAACAAAGCAAGGTTAGTTGCTCAAGGCTACTCTCAAGTAGAAGGTATAGACTTTGATGAAACTTTCGCCCCTGTAGCTAGACTCGAGTCCATTCGTATCTTATTTGCGATAGCTTGTCATTTTAAAATCAAATTATTTCAAATGGACGTTAAGAGCGCCTTTTTAAATGGGTTTTTAAATGAGGAAGTTTATGTGGCTCAACCGAAAGGTTTTGTGGATCATAAACTACCTAACCATGTTTTTCGTCTGAAAAAGGCTCTTTACGGTCTGAAACAAGCACCGCGAGCATGGTACGAAAGGTTGACAAAGCACCTTTTGGAAAAGGGCTATACTCGAGGGGGAGCTGACAGGACTCTCTTTGTGAAGCATTATCAAAACAATTTCATTGTAGCACAAATCTATGTCGATGACATTGTATTTGGCGCAACAAGAGATAATGATGCTTCTAAATTCGCGGAGACCATGGAAAGCGAATTTGAGATGTCCATGATGGGCGAATTGACTTATTTTCTTGGATTACAAGTTAAACAAAACGATGAAGGTATTCACTTGTGTCAATCCAAGTATGCAATGGAGTTGGTCAAAAAGTTTGATCTAGAAAATTCTAAGGATTTTCCGACTCCAATGGGAACTAGCCATAAGGGACTTGGAAGTGAATCACATAGTGAGAATGTAGACGAGAAACTGTATCGCAGTATGATTGGAAGTCTACTATATCTCACGGCTAGTCGCCCGGATATATCCTTCAGTGTTGGGATTTGCGCGAGATATCAATCAGCACCGAAGGAGGTTCACCTGAAAGCGGTGAAACGGATCATCCGGTATATCAAAGGTACAATAATTTCGGAATTTGGTATCCTATGGGAACAAGTTTGGATATTGTTGGATACTCAGATGCCGATTGGGCTGGATCGGTGGATGATCGGAAAAGCACGAGTGGTGCATGCTTCTATCTTGGCCATTGCCTTGTTGCATGGCACAGTAAAAAGCAGAATTGCATAGCACTCTCGACTGCCGAAGCGGAGTACATTTCAGCAGGAAGTTGTTCAACCCAATTGATTTGGATGAAAAGCGTGTTGAGCGATTTCCGGATTTCAGCATCTTCGGTAACCATTTTATGTGACAACACTAGTGCTATTAACATTTCTAAAAACCCTGTGTTGCACTCTAGAACAAAACATATTGAACTTAGATATCATTTTCTTAGAGAGCTAGTTGAATCAAATATTCTTCAACTGTCATATATTTCAACT
Source organism: Tillandsia fasciculata (assembly GCA_029168755.2). NCBI lineage: Eukaryota > Viridiplantae > Streptophyta > Magnoliopsida > Poales > Bromeliaceae > Tillandsia > Tillandsia fasciculata. The sequence goes on along the minus strand of JAQOTM010000583.1, from coordinate 27,763 downwards.
GAGGATCAATTAGCTGATATCTTAACAAAACCTTTGGATCAAAAACGTTTTATTCACTTGCGTAAAGCAATTGGCATGCTTTCCTTGAAATAACCTTTTTGAAACCTTTGCTTAGGTTAGGTTTTGTTTTTGTTTTGTTCTTTATCTATGTTTTGTACATAGGACATTAATTGAGCATAAATCATAATTGACTTTAATTGCATCTTTTCATGCATTTAGAAATTTATTATGCTTTTGATATCATAATATTTCGATGTTGCAATGATCATTTATGTTAATTAAGTCATCTTTTAAGTGATCAAAGTCAATTTCTCTCTCAATGATCTCTTGGTATAGTCATTATCTTATTTGATTGCTTAGTCGAGTATGAATGCGAGATCAATTTTTGGTTGAATACCTTATATATTAAATAATTGATAGCCAATTGAGGGGGAGTCAAAGAAAGTAAAATGCTCAAAAGATGTGGAAAGAGTTACATCCCAATGAGGAGTGTGAAAACTACCACCACATGGAGGAAAAGGAAAAAGAAAAAGATACCCCATGAATGCAAAGCAAATTTTTGTTTCAAAATTGTTGATGAAATACATATTGAAATACTTGACTCAGTCATATTTCATGGTTGGTATAAGGTGGGATTTTTGATAAAAGATGCTCAAAGAGCCACTCCTTCAACAGATTGTCTAGATATATTATCTAACTTATCTGGGATTTCAAACATCTATTGATCTTGGTATTTCATTTTCTTTACCAAAATTGATGATTTGATAAAGGCATTACGCATAAGATCAGGATAGATGTAATTGAAGTTGTTCAACTTTAAGTTTTAATTTCCATAAATTTTCGTTTCATTTTTGAGTATTTTTGATAGATTTTGTATAATCTATTTCTTGTTGTATGAAACGATGATTTTTGTTTAAAGTTGATATGGTAAAATGCTTACATACTTTTTCTGGATTTTATGGAATTTTTCTAAATTTTCTGAAGAAAAAGGTGGAGCCGATCCGGATCGGACAAGTGATCCGGATCCCGAACGCAGGCTTCTTCCTGCGGGTAGCCGATCCGGATCACATTCACGATCCGATCCGGATCACGGCTAGGGTTTTTAATAGAACCAAAGGGTTTTGATTTCTTTTACCCTAATCTTTTGTTCTCAAGTCTCTAGAGCTTCTCTCTCTAGATTTCTTGCATCTTGGAGCTTTCCAAACTCAAGTTCTTCGAATCCAAGTAAGTTTTATTGATCAAAATCTCGTTTTTCACAGGTTTTCTCTATTTTCTTCAAAACGTGATGAGATTTTTGAATCTTTTTCGTTTGTGAATGGTTTTTGATCAAATTTCTTTTGAAATAAGAACTCTGGGTAGATTAGTTTTGATTATATGCTGGGTTTTCTCAAGATTAACGAATTTTTAGGCTTCGATTTCTAAAAATTCTGTTTTAGGGCATAAAAGAGGAATTTTTGAAAATCATGGAAATGATCCATTTTTAAAATTCTTTTTGCAAAACTAATTTGATTCTTAGCTTCTCTACATGATTATGATTGTTTGGGTACAATTTTTTCAAATTTTTGAAAATTGACGATTTTTCATGTGTTCTTGAGTTGGTTCTTCACAGGAACTTCAATTTTCTTAAAGCACTTGGATCAATGGGTTTCTCATGGTTAATCCTTCTCTTGGTCACAATGGTGCACACTCGTGCAAATGCTAAAAAGGAATAAGAGGACTCACCTCGAGACAAGACAAAAACTGATGATGTAGATAGCTCCGACTTTGATGAAGAGGAATGGGAAGAATTTTTCACAGAAGTTCAACAAAAAATTGATGAGGAGGATAGGCAATATTTGAAGAACAAAAAGCTAAAGAAATCTGCCTCAACAACAAGACAATATACAAGACCAAAAAGTGTCAAAAGAAGCGGCATTCAGATTACTGAGCCTCTTACTAGAGCACGCTCACTTTCTGGAATTCAACAGAGTAAATCACCATGGATTGAGGGCCAGGATGCACCATCTGCATCTACGCAGAATCCATCAACCTCCGAGAGAATGACTGCTGAAACAGATGCATTGGCATCCATTCGCCAAGAACAGCAAAGACTTTCTGCTGATCAGGAAAGGCTGTTTAGAGAACTTCAGTACATTTCATCTGAGCATAAGAAGATCAAGAAGAAATATTCCAATATTTCAAAGATGCTTAAGGGGTTTTTAAGCAAACTGAGCTGTACCAGTTCAGACACTTCAGACTAGACAAAATTTCGTGCAGGCTCTTCTTTTTGTGCAGGATTTTACTTTTTAGGATTTAGTTTTATTCTTACTTTGCGTTAGTTTTAGTCCTCAGGTTTTTCATGTTAATGGAACTTTTAACTCTCCTTACATTTTGTAGTTTTGACTACGTTTTGGCTTTGTTTGTGTGACAAAAAGGGGGAGAGAGTTTAGAGAGAACTTGAACAATGACATGAACAATGATGATACAATGACATGAACAATGATGATGTGAAAACTGTGTGAATGTGTGAACATTAAGGTAAGTATCATCAACTTCAACTTTGCTTTTATCTTGTGATTTGTTGCATGTCCCTACTAACTATTCGACTAACTATTTGGGCATGTAATATGACTAACAAGTTGATGTTGGACCAACATTTTGTGACATTTGGTTTTTGAATGCTTAGAAGATATGTTGGTTTTTAACTATGATTCTCTTACATATCTGAATTCTCAAATGTCATGATGAGAATAAACTCTATCTCTGTATTTGGTTTTGTATGTTTCAATTCTTGAGGTATCTAACGATTTCTTTTGTCAAGAATGATTTCTTTGTGCAGAGAGTACAGATGTCTAAGTCTAGAGTCTGTTTTAGGAATTTATCTCATGTTTTTAATTTTTGGATCTCCATTGTAAATTTTTGTTGTATGGTGATAGCAACAAAAATATCTTTTTGAATTTTCTTTTGTGGATTTGTGTTTTGTCACGAAACCGCCAAAGGGGGAGATTGTTACGGAATTTGAGTTGGCGTATTTCGTGAAAGTGTTAAGTCTTGAAGATTGAAGATGAAAGAACTTTGGATCATATACCTCAATCTCAAGAAAGAAGAATTCAAAAGGATCAGGTATGTTTAACTAAAGAATTTTGGTGATCCGAATACTTCTTGTAGTGTAGAAACACCTGGAAGAATGTTTAATTGCATAAAAATCAAAAACTGGACATGGGACATGTTCAGGATCCGGATCGGGCCTTGCAATCCGGATCCCGAAGGGTGTTCGTTCATACACTGGTTCAATCCGGATCGCAGCATCTCATGATCCGGATCCCGAACACTAGTTTTACCTTTTTACTTGCACGATCCGGATCAGGATTTGCAATCCGGATCCCGAACGTTGATGTTTGGTGAAACTGTATGAACGATCCGGATCGGGGACTTCGATCCGGATCCCGAACAAGTGTTTTTCTGGAAACCGTCTTTCTTGCTACTGCAATCCGGATCGCCCAATTCCAATCCGGATCGCCGTCCGTAAAATTTCCAGAAAAGGCTGTTTTTGATCCTTATCTTCTTCCAATGGTTTCTAACCTATAAATAGACCCTTTATTCATTTTCTAGGGCATCGAAAACAATCCGAACATTAATAGAAAAATATAGCCGAAAGAAAAAATCCACATATAGAGAAGAAAGGAAATCAATAGATTTATTCTATGTTTCTTCATCTATATTGATTGATTTGATTCTAGGTTTTCCAAACTCAGATTTTGAGTAGAATCAAATCAATGAATACTTAGATGGTATTTCCGATCTATTTCTAATCTAAGTATTCGGCGGATCATCACCACCCAAAAACAACGATTTACCCCAAATCGGCGCGTGGACTCGCGTGGCCTTGTGGATTCAAGGTGCAACCGCTGTCGAGGATTCGGAGCGAGGTACGTTCGTGGATTCGAAGCGTGCTACTGGGTGAAGACCGTGGATTCGGTCGGACGTCGTGGATTCGACGTTGGACGCTGTGGATTCAGCGTTGGGCGCAGATCGTGGATTCGAGACGCGTTGTGGAGTGAGCGGAGAAGATCGACTAGGAGCGTATGGTAAAAGGTTGAGTCATCTGTGAGTACGTTATATCACCTTGTACGTGTGTTAATTCTAGTGGATTTCGCCGTGTTATCGGTCCCGTGGTTTTTTACTCCAGTTTGGAGTTTTTCCACGTAAAAATCTTGCGTGTTATTTTTATTTCCGCATTGGGTTTTATTGCGCAATGATTTTTTGAGTGTTTATTGTTTACACCTATTCACCCCCCTCTAGGTGTTTTTTTCCCCTATTTAGATCCATATTAGTATAACCCAACAGGGAGGTACATCTACTCTCAGGCGACACTGGTAGGGATCTATCTCGCGACTCCCTTACCTCGATCAGTCGGGTCAGCAACAGGTGCGGCAGGAACTGGAGCAGAAGAAGAAGTCCCTGGGGAGAAAACACCACGACGGGTGTGAGAACTACGTCCCAAGTAGTTCTCAGTGGGTGACGCCAACAAGCCCGACGGTCTGCCCACTAAGTCTACTAGAGGCAAAAGTAATAATGCAGTGCGGAAAGGGAAAATGCTGGTAAAGTAAACTCTACAGCTACTATGCCTCTATCTAGATGATCAAAAGTGGAACAGAAAGATCATAATGCTACAACTAGCTCTCGACTCAAATCACCCAATCACAACTGACTGCCGCATAGGGTCCAGTCAAACCTGCGCCTACCTACTGCCGTCACGTCCCGGGGGACCGGACTTACGTAGGGCGTCCGTGACTGCCACTAACTGGCCCAGCCAGAGGGACTGTGTCCGTGACTGCCACTAACTGGCCCAGCCAGAGGGAACACTGCGTCGACAAGTCGCGATAGAAGAACAGGCCCAACTCCGGAGTGGCTCTCGAGGGGCGCGACCCCAACGAGTAAAGTATCCGCGCATCTCTGTCGAGCTCAAATGTGGCTCATGCAGGCTATAATCCAAATCCTCGATCAACAAGATCGGCTGTAACCAAAGGAACACTGTCTCACTCACAGGCTGGAAAACTGCACAGCCGAGACCCACTGTCACTCAAATGGCTCCCAAGATCCCAGATCTAACACCAAAGTCACTCTCCCAAAGAAACCTGGTCTACAGACTGCTAACAACTCCACTCGGTCCCCAGACACGAGTGTAAATGCATCCCACAATAATCCGCCGACCTCTCGGCCCACTACTTGGGCGAGTAAAACTCTAAGTCCAGAGTTATAAAAAGAATAGTGCAGTGGGAATGTCTAGAGCAATAAAAACCTAGCCCAAGTTGAGGTTTTCTACAGCCTGGCTGAACATGCATCATATGGCAGTGGTGCTAGGTCAAGTTCCAAGATAAACAATAATTAACAGCTTGTAGGGAAGAAAATAATCACAGGATCAACTAGCCACAACAGGAACATTAATTCCTACATTCTAGCATGCTACACATGATACATCATAAAATGAAAGTCCCTATATAGCTAGAATTAGTACACAGTCCGTTGATCTTGAAAGTGAGGTCACCCACCTAATGCGCTGATCTGTCCAAGTCCTACAGCTGATAATACCATAACAACAGCAACTCACTGTCCAGTACGCCCAATACAGTCCAAAATCCCACCTGGGTACAACATAGGCTACAGTTATACACAAATCCCCAAAAATCTGTCCAAATATCACATGCTGAATTTCAGCTGTACAGATGCTGAAATTTCACCTATAGATAGTGCTAAGTAAATTCCAACAAAAATACCCCGGCGTTCCTCGCGTCGATAGCTTCGAAACAAGTACCTGCACGCCCAAATCGGAGTTCCGTAGACCAAGATATAAATTCCACAACACGGGCGCGCGAAAACATACATCCACATAACTGTCAAATCTTGCACAGATAAAGAAGGGAGAGGTATACCTCCGGGAAGATCTCAGGAAAATCCAAAAAAAATACCACGATGATCCTCGTGTCGAGTAGATGAAAAAAGTCTACAAGCAGGTCCTGATCCGAGATCTGTGCGCGAAGATATCCACAAAAGAAGCTGCTGTCCTCACCAAAAGCTCACAGCAAAAAGGGTCCCAATAAGCACGAGAAAACACCTCGAAAAACGCGAAATCTGAAAATGTGCGTGAAACCCAAAATCGTAGCCTCACCTGTTACGAATCCAGCGGCGAAGAAATCACTCAAAAAGATGGTCGGAGTAGGTCGGGGAAGCTCGTACACCGAAGAACGACGGAAGAAACGCCGAAGAACGAGCGTCGCGCCGCGCCAAGAAAATAAGAATCTCGAAAAGCGTGCCCCCAGAAATTCCCAAAATCTGCAGATGGAAGCTTGAAGATGTGAGGATCAACTTTGGTGAAGAACTCTCCTTGGTTTGAAGCTCAGAAATGCCAAAAATGGGCAAGGAAACGCGGCTCGGGCTTTAAATAGGCCGCACTAAACAATTGGAGAAATGACGGGCGTGTCCCCACTTTCGGGCGCCCGAAAGTTTTCGGGCGGCTACAGTGTTGGGCCGGCCCAACACTGTGCGCGCCCGAAACTTCCCTGGCCCGCCACGTAGCCCGACCAACAGGCAACAGCGGGCGGATCCACTGCGCGGCGGCCACGTCGCGCGCCTCCCCGCCCGACACGCTTCCCGCACAGCGAACAGCTGTGCGGGGCGCGCCAAATGCCGCCACGTGCCCCTCCCCACAGTCAAAGCGGGTAGGTGGCGCCCGCCAGTGGCAGGGCGACACGTGGCCCTGCCACTGTCGCGGTCACACGTGCGGGCAGGGCGCCGCCTGCCACGCACGCGCCCCGAGGCGCTCCACCGCCACTCCGTGCGCCGCGCCTCGTGAGCCCGCGAATAGCGTGGTGACACGTGTCCCGTGCACCTGGTCCACGCACCAGATTAATGTTCAGTGGACCGCGCCGCGTGCACCGACCAACCGCGGGATGCCACGCGTCCCCCCGCCCCGGTCCATGCACCGCCGCGCAAATTCTGTAGACTGCGCCTCACGGGCCCGCCAATCAGGCGGCGCCACGTGTCATGCGCCGGGTCCGTGCACCCAGCCGCGGCTCTCTGTGGACCGCGCGCTGCAGACCGGCCAATCCTGGGCTGCCACGTGGCAGCCGGCGGTCCACGGCCCCTCCCATGCACCAAAATTCACCGAAAACTTCCGAGAGTCCGTTTTTGGGCATCCGGACTCAGAATTTCACAAGCAAATAGCCGTTTTCAAGCGTTTTTCCGCGCTGAATCCATTTCCAACCTCTGTTTGGCCAAAAACCTTTTCTAAATTTCTGCAAACACAGCCGAAAGCCAACACAGCTGTAGATATCTCACAGGGTCCATCTGTAGCATCTCATTGGCGCACAATGGGCCAGACACACCAACAATAGGTGTTCTAAACAATGGATTCACCAGAAAAGTTGCATGGGAAACTGGGCCACCACAAGTGGTGCTAGGTCAAGTTCCAAAATAATAATAATTAACAGCTTGTAGGGAGCAAGATAATAAACTCAGGATCATCTAACAACAGCAGGATCATCAATACATACATTCTAGCATGCTGTACAACAAATATTAAAATATGCAAGTCCCTAAAGCTAGAATTAGTACACAGTCCGCTGATCTTGAAAAAGAGGTCACCCACCTGATGCGCTGATCTGTCCAAGTCCTACAGCTGATAATACCAAAACAACAGCAACTCACTGTCCAGTATGTCCAGTACAGTCCAAAATCCCACCTGGGTATAACATAGGCTACAGTTATACACAAATCCCCAAAAATCTGCCCAAAAATCTCATGCTGAAATTCAACTGTACAGATGCCAAAATTTCACCTGCATAAAGTGTCCAATAAATTCCAGTAAAAATATCTCGCGTTCTTCGCGTCGATAGCTTCGAAACGAGTACCTGCACGCCCAAATCGGAGTTCCGTAGGCCAAGATATAAATTCCACAACACGGGCGCGCGAAAACATACAACCACATAACTGTCAAATCTTGCACAGATGAAAAGGAAAATGTATACCTCCGGGAAGATCTCAGGAAATTCCAAAAAAAATACCACGATGATCCTTGCGTCGAGTAGATGGAAAAAGTCTACAAGCACGTCCTGATCCAAGATCTGTGCGCGAAGATATCCTCAAAAGAAGCTGTTGTCCTCACCAAAAACTCACAGCAAGAAGGGTCCCAATGAGCACGAGAAAACACCTCGAAAAATGCGAAATCTGAAAAATGTGCGTGAAACCCAAAATCGTAGCCTCACCTGTTACGAATCCAGCGGCGAAGAAATCGCTCGAAAAGATGGTCGGAGTAGGTCGGGGGAGCTCGTACACGGAAGAGCGACGGAAGAAACACCGAAGAAGGAGCGTCGCGCCGCGCCAAGAAAATGAGAATCTCGAAAAGCGTGCCTCCAAAAATCCCCAAACTCTGCAGATGGAAGCTTGAAGGTGTGAAGATCAACTTCTCTGAAGGAAGCTCGGAGAGAAAAGGCCTAGAAACGGAGAAAAACCCGTCAACAACAGTTTTCGGGCTATTTATAGGCTCCCAGAACAAATCAAGAAATACCGGGCGTGTCCCTACTTTCGGGCGCCCGAAAGTTTCCGGGCTGCTACAGTGTTGGGCCGGCCCAACACTGTGCGCGCCCAAAACTCTCCTGGGCCTCCACGTCGCCCGTCAAACAGGCGACAGCGAGCGGAGCGAATCAGCGGCGGCCACGTCGCGCGCCTCCCCGCCCGACACGCGTCCCGCACAGCGAACAGCTGTGCGGGGCGCGCCAAACACCGCCACGTGCCCCTCCCCGCGGTCAAAGCGGGTAGGTGGCACCCACCAGTGGCAGGGCGACACGTGGCCCTGCTACTGTCGCGGTCACACGTGCGGGCAGGGCGCCGCCTGCCACGCACGCGCCCCGAGGCGCCCCACCGCCACTCCATGCGCCGCGCCTCGTGAGCCCGCGGATAGCGTGGTGACATGTGTCCCGTGCACCTGGTCCACGCACCAAATTAATGTTCAGTGGACCGCGCCAAGTGCACCGACCAACCGCGGGATGCCACGCGTCCCCCCGCCCCGGTCTATGCACCGCCGCGCAATTTCTGTAGACCGCGCCTCACGGGCCCGCTAATCAGGCGGCGCCACGTGTCATGCGCCGGGTCCGTGCACCCAGCCGCGGCACTCTGTGGACCGCGCGCTGCGGACCGGCCAATCATGGGCTGCCACGTGGCAGCCGGCGGTCCACGGCCCCTCCCATGCACCAAAATTCATCGAAAACTTCCGGGAGTCCATTTTTGGGCATCCGGACTCAGAATTTAACAAGCAAATAGCCGTTTTCAAGCTTTTTTCCGCGCTGAATCCATTTCCAACCTCTGTTTGGCCGAAAACCTTTTCAAAATTTTGGCAAACACAGCCGAAGGCCAACACAGCTGTAGATATATCATACGGTCCATCTGTAGCATCCCCTTGACGCACAATGGGCCAGACACACCAACAATAGGTGTTCTAAACAATGGATTCACCAGAAAAGCTGTATGGGAATCTGGACCACCACAGTCTGAGTGAAGGGTACAGCGTCTATCTACAGCCCTCAGTCTCACAGGAGATCTAACTATTCGGCGATCCCCTTACCTCGATCCGCTGCCGATGGCCTAGCAGCTCCCGCAGATGACTCTGCAAAAATAAAGGAGAAGAAAGAGACAGAAAATAACAATGGGGGTGAGAACTACCAGATAAACCAGTAGCCTCCCCTAGTGGGTAAAACCTCAACTCTGACACACCCACTAGGACTACTAGAGGCAAAAGGGAAAAGGGGAAGTGGTAAGATATATAAGATGCTGAAACAGGAAAACTACCACTACTATGCTGTCAAAACTGTATGCATGCATCAGAAATAGTATCTGTCCAAATAGACCCAATCTAGACACCAGTAAACACTGGTACTGCCTGCTCAGCGGAATCTGCACACACGGCTCGAAACCGCGGGATCGGCTCGCACGGCTCGCATCCCAACATAAGTATCAGACCGGCACACAAGGCTGGGTCCGAAAAAGCCCACCTCCGGAGTGGCACTCGAGGGGAGCGACCCACACGAGTAAAGCATCTCGGTCATCAGTATCTCAAGTATCTCTGTAGCACATATCTCAATATAGCAGGACTGGATCATAACTATGATCAAAGTGGGAAACTCCATCCACTACAGAAACCCAATCCCCAGCTGATGCAATAAACCAAACTCAACCCCAATCTGATGCAAGGATAAACATCTGGTCGACCGCCTACTGTCCGCGGTCACCGCAATACCCCACAAATCCACAATCTAATGCAATCTCGACTACACTATCCCAAACCCCTGCTCATACTTGAGCAACAAGCCTCTGGATGCAAAGGACAACAATGAAACATGTACAAATCCCAAGATGATAGTGTAGCAATAAATAGTGGCTAACTAGATGAGCATGCAATTGTACAATTTAAAAGGTGTAAAAATGTGTCAAATATTTATTTGGAAAAAAGATTGATTTACTGGAAAAGTTATTTGCATGCGAGATTATAGCCTCCAATGACAATTCCCAAGATAAGTTATTATATAATCTGTGGGGTTATATTAAATTTTAGGAGAGTTCGTCCCAGCCGTTCTCATCAATTGTCACATTAGTTCGTCCCAATAGTTACCATCAATTGTCATATTAGTATGTCCCAATGGTTCTCATCAATTGTCATATTAGTTTGTCCCAATGGTTCTCATCAATTATCATATTAGTATGTCCCAATGATTCTCATCAATTGTCATATTAGTTCGTCCCAATAGTTCTCGTCAATTAAATTTTAGGGGAGTTCCAGTAATCCCAGTGAGCTTGTCAAAAATAAGGTAAGCAACAACCACCCACCTCGAGTAGTTCAAACCACACCCCAGAAAGCCTCCTACCTGTCCACAGTCCTCAAATCCTGCAAATCAGTGCACAGCTGTACATAACAACGCTCCCGGTATAAATATAAATCCCAAAAAGTACAATATTTGCTATTTTTCAAACAGCACGGGAAAAGAGGAGATTTTCACCTCTATACTGAGCTCCTAAATTCTCAGAAAAATCACGGTTGCGTTCCTCGCGAAGAGTAGATCAAAATCGACTCTTTAAACGCCTCGATCTGATGCTCCTACACCAAGATAAAAATCGGAGAAGTCGATGCTGTCCAGAAATTTCCACAGCAAAAAGAGGGGTCAAAGAGGCCTTGGAAACCATGCCAAAAGTGCGAAATGGAGCAAAGTGATCAACATGGAAATTGAAGCCTTACCTCTTAGGAACGCGCTGTGGCAAAAATCGTCCAAAAATTCCTCCTGGTTAGCACACAAGGAATTTTCGACTGAACTGCGACGGGAAATGGGCCGAAAAAGAAAACCGTCGCAGTGCGCCGCGTCGCAGATAACTCACTAACTGTAACTCCAAAAATTCTGAAATTGTAGTAGCCGCTGGTTTAAAATATTTTTTTAGGGGTCTACTTTTGGGTTTCGTTAACTCCGTATTTCGTTTCGGGGGGCTGGAGGGTGATCGAATAATTTCTTGTTTCCGGACAGACCGTCGGGGCCGCGGGTATTTTTAGTTAATAGGGCTCGCGAAACGGAGAACGGCGGCGAAATCGGTTTTGAATTCCGACACCGGAATCTTCCGGAATAAATTCCGGAAGGTAGCTAACGGTTCAGGTGGTTAACGCGGTTTTTCAGACGGACCAGACCCTGGTTCGCCCCGACTTGTGCCCGTTTTAACTTGAACTGGGTTCATTCCCATTCCCCAATTTAACCGCTCCCGCCACCTTAATCACTCCCGCGTTTTCCCGTCGTATAACTCCCCACGAACCGCCCCAACTTCCCACCACTTCCCCACAACTATCCACTAACCGCCCCAACTTCCCACCACTTCCCCCAACTACCGGCCACTCCCCACAACTCCCCTTAACCCCCCTGCGTACGAAACCCCAAAGAAACAAAAAAAAAAAAACCCATTTCCCAAATTTTCCATTCCCCAATTCTTCCTTACCGCTATCAATCGGCGTAGAGTACCCGGTGGAGCAATCAAGGAGGAGGAGGAACACCGTACATCCTCTGCCTTGGGACCGGGCACACAGGACGGGACGAGTCTTCCCTCGTTTAACCTAGCCGACGAAATCAAGGTGAGCTTAATTTAAGGTTTCTATTTGTCAATTTTTGGTCCCTTCTTGGAAGCGGGAGGAAGAAGGGTCGGCAACACCACCGGAGCCGGCGCACGCGGAGCCGCGCTTGCGGGAAGCGCCGCATGCGGGCGGCGCCGCATGCGCCCGCATGCGGACAGCGCCGCATGCGGGCGGCGGCGCCCGCACCCGCACGCGGACAATGCCGCGTGCGGGCGGCGCCGCACCCGCCCGCGCGCGGGCAACTCCGCGCGCGGGCGGCGCCGCGCCCCCAGGCGGGCAATGCCGCATGCGGGCGGGCGGTGCCCGCACCCGCGCGCGGACAGTGCCGCGTGCGGGCGGCGCCCGCACCCGCCCGCGCGCGGGCAACTCCGCGCGCGGGCGGCGCCGCGCCCCCATGCGCATGCGGGCGGCGGCGCCCGCACCCGCACGCGGACAATGCCGCGTGCGGGCGGCGCCGCACCCGCCCGCGCGCGGGCAACTCGCGCGCGGCGCCGGGCGGCGCCGCGCCCCCCATGCGGGCAATGCCGCATGCGGGCGGGCGGCGCCCGCACCCGCGCGCACGGAATGCCGCGTGCGGGCGGCGCCCGCACCCGCCCGCGCGCGGGCAACTCCGCGCGCGGGCGGCGCCGCGCCCCCATGCGGGCAATGCCGCATGCGGGCGGCGGCGCCCGCACCCGCACGCGGACAATGCCGCGTGCGGGCGGCGCCGCACCCGCCCGCGCGCGGGCAACTCCGCGCGCGGGCGGCGCCGCGCCCCCATGCGGGCAATGCCGCATGCGGGCGGGCGGCGCCCGCACCCGCACGCGGACAATGCCGCGTGCGGGCGGCGCCCGCACCCGCCCGCGTGCGGGCATTTCCGCGCGCGGGCGGCGGCGCCGCACCTCCATGCGGGCGGCGCCGCACCCCCATGCGGGCAGCGCCGCATGCGGGTGGCAGCACCGCACCCGCACGCGGACAGCGCCGCGTGCGGGCGGCGCTGCGTGCATGCGGATGGCGCCGCACGCGGGCGGCGGAGCGCGCACCCGCACGCGGACAGCACCGAGTGCGGGCAACGCCGCACACGCCGCATGCGGGCAACTCCGTATGCGGGCGACAACGCCGCGCCCCATGCGGGCAGCGCCGCACATGTACGGGCGTTCCAGCCCTTTTAGCCTGGCGGAGTCCTGAGATACTAACTCCTGTGTCACAAGTGCGTGTAGGTCCGGGCAGACCCATCGAGACGCAGAGGAGCCTAGTATCGGTCAGGAGCGCGACAACGATAAAGGTGGGTTTTTTCTTCCAAGGCTTAGTAATATTAGTATAGCGGGAAGGATTTTAATTATATGCTAACCTGTACTAACACTGATGGCTTCTATGATTTACTATATTACCCCGTGTTTTGTTACTATGCTCGAGTGCGACACGCGCACCCGCGGTTTGGCCACCGCAAAGGGTGCTCTTTTCCGGAAAGGCGGTCTCTGACCCGTGTTTACCCACGAGGTGACGTAGTGGGGGCCCCCGTAGGTGTGGGGTTTGAGGCACAAAGGTGTGAGCGGTGCGACCTGTCGGGATTGGTGCCCGTCGAGGTCAGGTGTTAAAGGTGTTACAGGGGTAAAGGTGTTACAGGTGTTACAGGTGTTACAGGTGTTACAGGTGTTACAGGTGCCACGGGTGAATTAGGTGCCTGCGGGTGACCCTTATGAGAGGAGTGGTTGCTCCGGCTAGTCTTACTTTGAGGCTTGGTATCATTTTACTGCTTTAGTGCTTTATCATGATAGTGTCACTGACTATCCCCTCTGTGACAGGTACTTCCGGGGGTGAGAGGTAGACGACGGAGAGGCCGAGGTGGGAGCAGTCAGGGCGTGGGAGCCCTAGTCTGTTGTTGTCTTTACTATCCTTGCTTTTCATTTACTGTTGTAGGTTACTGTGTGGTTCTCGATACCCTTGTGGGGTCGCGTGGATGTTGATTTCCTTTTGTTCTGGATTTGCACTACTGCTTTCTTTATTGTTCCCGTTTGGGCCATTTTCTAACCAAACCAACTAGAAGACAAGAGAAAAAGGATTTCGAAAACCGTTTTCACAAATCTAGGGTCGTGTGGGCCCGTTTTTCAAACCCTGTGGATTTATGCCGTTTTCCAATCTGTTTTCGAAACCTGAGGCCGTATAGGCCTAATTTCAAAACTATGTGTTTATCCTTTCAACTTGATTGGCCACGGGCATTGCTTTAGCTTTCATGCGTTGATAGGTTCAGAGCTGTTGTGATTAAATGGAAAGTGATTACTGGTAATTGTCCGAAGTTATAGCCGCGACGCCGTGCATATACAGAGGAGACTCTGCCGGTTTTCGAGTGAATCTGTATATGCGGCGGGTCTGGGCACGCGCCGGGAAGGAGGTTTTTATCAAAAAAAATTTGTACGCCGCAAAGGCTTCCATTTGTGCATCGTTTCCGCTAAAACAAACCCCCGGGGCGTGACAGATTAAGATGGTATCAGAGACTTTGCTTTAATCACAACGGTGACCGCCCAATATCCACCGAGACATCACACTTAACTACGAATAAATGAAATGGGCAGGAAGTAAGGGTGTAGGACGCGAGTGAACGGGGGGAGGGGGAAACTAGCGTGATTTATTTCCGCTCGGTTTTCCTAGGTATGCTGGGACTGATGTGTTTCTTTGATGTGGACAGATAGAAGCTCGGTTTTTGGGTGGGTAACTGCCTCCGGACATGGACCTTGCGGCAAAGGCGAACCGCTTACTACGCAACCAGCTGCGCGACGTGGCTGGGCAGCTGCTAAACCTTGCGGAGCGCATGGGTATACTGACCCAGGAGCTTGAGAGTGTCGACCGCGCCCAGCACGGCACCGGTGGTTATAACCCTCGTGGGATACCTCCAACGGGCGTTGCCACCTTTCAGGGAGCGGTCAACTTGGCCGTGCGCGCGGAACTAGAGCGTACACGACAGGCACACCCCTACCCTGGCCCGACAGTGGGCCCATACCCGAGCGGCAGAACAACTAAACGCCAGAGGAAAGGGCCGAAGCTCGGGCAGGGACCTGAACCACCAAAGCCATGTGTCATTTGCGATGGTGCACATCCAATGATGAATTGCCCTTGGCGGGACGAACATTGCTTCCGGTGTGGCAGGCCGGGCCACACGCGTTACGATTGCCCCCGGAAGCCGGCCGTCACCAGACCCCCGGCGCCGAGACCTGACGACCTACGCCTGACGGACTCTTCTGATGCCGAGTCCCCACCCCGCCACGCCGAACGAGGCTGGCCCAGAGGTTGTGGACGGACCTCCCCAGCCGCCCCGGGAAGCAGTGAGGCGGAATCCCAGAACAGGGGATAGCAGGCGGTTGATCGGATGTCGGATCTGGGTCAGGATGGTTTTTGTGGGTGGTTGCTTTACTCTTCTTTTTGATACACCCACTAGGAATATTAGAGTGATCCCCTTTATTCGACATGTGGAATGGTCACCTAATGGATATGCATGCTTAACTAGATAATTATGAGCCTATCATATGGAAAACATTATATTGGAAACCTGACATGTTGGAACTTATACATGCTTCATGGACATCGTTTTAGCATTTAACCTTGCATAAGGGGGGGGGGGGGGAATGTACTTCATGGACATCGTTTTGGACAGGCATAGGTGGATAACTCATGTGAGGGTGATTAGCAGGCTATAGACATGTGCGGTTGGGTTGTGATATAGCGTGATGATTACACCCAGGTGGAGTTATTATTTGATTCACATGATGAACCACTATTTGTCACTCCCCTTCTTTCTTCCATAAGGAGATAGGCTTGATTTCAGGGATATCTAGTTAGACTATTTCTGAGCGCTACACTATATATTGGGACTGACTTAAGAGGAACCCTTTTGTCTCTTCTTCCCCTATCCCTTCGGCGGACGGCTATTTGTTGCTCGGGATTGAGCAGGGATTGGCATAGGGTAGCTAGGGCTTGGATTTTAGCTTTTGGGGTATTGCGGCTACCACGGACAGCAGGCGGACTCGTACTTACCGCTCGTAAGAGACAAGATCTCACTGGATCGGGTAGGAGATTTTTCAGCGGAAGGCGACGGCACTCTACGATTCCGCGGACGGACCTGCGTGCCGGATACCCCGGAATTGAAGAAGGAAATTCTGTCCGAGGCACACAGCGCCCCTTATGCAGCGCATCCAGGAGGCACAAAGATGTACAGGGACCTCAAGCAGACCTTCTGGTGGCCCAAGATGAAGAGGGATGTAACTCAATTTGTAGCTCATTGCCTGGTGTGTCAACAAATAAAGGCGGAACATCAACGACCGGCGGGGAAAGTTACAACCCTTACCGATACCGGAGTGGAAATGGGATCATATCACCGTGGATTTTGTTACCGGATTTCCGCGCTCACAACAAGGACATGACACAATATGGGTCGTGGTGGACCGGCTAACCAAGTCAGCGCACTTCCTGCCGATTCACACAACTTGGACCAGAGAGCGGTTGGCCCAAGTCTACCTCAGCGAGATTGTGAGATTACATGGAGCGCCGGCATCGATCACATCAGACAGAGACACGCGTTTCGTATCAAAGTTTTGGCAGAGTCTGCAACGAGCCTTAGGGACTAAGTTGCAGTTCAGCACAGCCTTCCACCCTCAGACGGACGGGCAGTAAGGGCGAGTGATACAGACGTTAGAGGACCTGCTTCGGGCCTGTGTACTGATTGGGGAATCGGTTGGGAGCGTTACCTGCCACTTGTAGAATCGCTTACAACAATAGTTACCAGGCCAGCATTCAGATGGCACCCTACGAAGCCTTATACGGGAGACGCTGCCGATCCCCGATCTGTTGGGACGACTTGGGAGAACGAAAATTTTTGGGACCCGATTTGGTGGAGGAAACAGAAGAGAAGGTGCGCCTCATCAGACAGCGCTTACTAACCGCCCAGAGTCGACAAAAGAGCTATGCGGATCGGAGACGCCGCGACTTAGAATTCCAGGTGGGGGAACACGTGTTTTTGCGGGTCTCGCCGTCGAAGGGAATCAGGCGATTCGGGTTAAAAGGCAAACTGAGCCCGCGGTTTGTGGGGCCATTCGAGATCCTGGAACGGATTGGCCCAGTAGCCTATCGCCTTGCCCTACCACCGAACCTCGATCGAATTCACGATGTGTTCCACGTTTCGATGCTTAAGAAATACCTTCCCGACCCCGTCGCATGTCCTGGACGTCTCGACGCTCGAACTAAAGGAGGACCTAAGCTTCGAAGAAACCCCGGTGCGGATCCTAGCAAGAGAAAGCAAGACACTTCGAAACCGAGTCATCCCCTACGTGAAAGTGCTCTGGAACAACCACGAGGAGCGGGAGGCGACGTGGGAGCTGGAATCGAAGATGAGGGAGAGTTACCCCCATCTCTTCACCGCGAACCAGGATTGAGTTTCGAGGACGAAACTCGTTTTAAGAGGTGAGTGATGTAGTAGCCGCTGGTTTAAAATATTTTTTTAGGGGTCTACTTTTGGGTTTCGTTAACTCCGTATTTCGTTTCGGGGGGCTGGAGGGTGATCGAATAATTTCTTGTTTCCGGACAGACCGTCGGGGCCGCGGGTATTTTTAGTTAATAGGGCTCGCGAAACGGAGAACGGCGGCGAAATCGGTTTTGAATTCCGACACCGGAATCTTCCGGAATAAATTCCGGAAGGTAGCTAACGGTTCAGGTGGTTAACGCGGTTTTTCAGACGGACCAGACCCTGGTTCGCACCCGACTTGTGCCCGTTTTAACTTGAACTGGGTTCATTCCCATTCCCCAATTTAACCGCTCCCGCCACCTTAATCACTCCCGCGTTTTCCCGTCGTATAACTCCCCACGAACCGCCCCAACTTCCCACCACTTCCCCACAACTATCCACTAACCGCCCCAACTTCCCACCACTTCCCCCAACTACCGGCCACTCCCCACAACTCCCCTTAACCCCCCTGCGTACGAAACCCCAAAGAAACAAAAAAAAAAAACCCATTTCCCAAACTTTCCATTCCCCAATTCTTCCTTACCGCTATCAATCGGCGTAGAGTACCCGGTGGAGCAATCAAGGAGGAGGAGGAACACCGTACATCCTCTGCCTTGGGACCGGGCACACAGGACGGGACGAGTCTTCCCTCGTTTAACCTAGCCGACGAAATCAAGGTGAGCTTAATTTAAGGTTTCTATTTGTCAATTTTTGGTCCCTTCTTGGAAGCGGGAGGAAGAAGGGTCGGCAACACCACCGGAGCCGGCGCACGCGGAGCCGCGCTTGCGGGAAGCGCCGCATGCGGGCGGCGCCGCATGCGCCCGCATGCGGACAGCGCCGCATGCGGGCGGCGGCGCCCGCACCCGCACGCGGACAATGCCGCGTGCGGGCGGCGCCGCACCCGCCCGCGCGCGGGCAACTCCGCGCGCGGGCGGCGCCGCGCCCCCCCATGCGGGCAATGCCGCATGCGGGCGGGCGGCGCCCGCACCCGCCCGCGCGCGGGCAACTCCGCGCGCGGGCGGCGTCGCGCCCCCATGCGGGCAATGCCGCATGCGGGCGGCGGCGCCCGCACCCGCACGCGGACAATGCCGCGTGCGGGCGGCGCCGCACCTGCCCGCGCGCGGGCAACTCCGCGCGCGGGCGGCGCCGCGCCCCCATGCGGGCAATGCCGCATGCGGGCGGGCGGCGCCCGCACCCGCACGCGGACAATGCCGCGTGCGGGCGGCGCCCGCACCCGCCCGCGTGCGGGCATTTCCGCGCGCGGGCGGCGGCGCCGCACCTCCATGCGGGCGGCGCCGCACCCCCATGCGGGCAGCGCCGCATGCGGGTGGCAGCACCGCACCCGCACGCGGACAGCGCCGCGTGCGGGCGGCGCTGCGTGCATGCGGATGGCGCCGCACGCGGGCGGCGGAGCGCGCACCCGCACGCGGACAGCACCGAGTGCGGGCAACGCCGCACACGCCGCATGCGGGCAACTCCGTATGCGGGCGACAACGCCGCGCCCCATGCGGGCAGCGCCGCACATGTACGGGCATTCCAGCCCTTTTAGCCTGGCGGAGTCCTGAGATACTAACTCCTGTGTCACAAGTGCGTGTAGGTCCGGGCAGACCCATCGAGACGCAGAGGAGCCTAGTATCGGTCAGGAGCGCGACAACGATAAAGGTGGGTTTTTTCTTCCAAGGCTTAGTAATATTAGTATAGCGGGAAGGATTTTAATTATATGCTAACCTGTACTAACACTGATGGCTTCTATGATTTACTATATTACCCCGTGTTTTGTTACTATGCTCGAGTGCGACACGCGCACCCGCGGTTTGGCCACCGCAAAGGGTGCTCTTTTTCGGAAAGGCGGTCTTTGACCCGTGTTTACCCACGAGGTGACGTAGTGGGGCCCCCGTAGGTGTGGGGTTTGAGGCACAAAGGTGTGAGCGGTGCGACCTGTCGGGATTGGTGCCCGTCGAGGTCAGGTGTTAAAGGTGTTACAGGGGTAAAGGTGTTACAGGTGTTACAGGTGTTACAGGTGTTACAGGTGTTACAGGTGCCACGGGTGAATTAGGTGCCTGCGGGTGACCCTTATGAGAGGAGTGGTTGCTCCGGCTAGTCTTACTTTGAGGCTTGGTATCATTTTACTGCTTTAGTGCTTTATCATGATAGTGTCACTGACTATCCCCTCTGTGACAGGTACTTCGGGGGTGAGAGGTAGACGACGGAGAGGCCGAGGTGGGAGCAGTCAGGGCGTGGGAGCCCTAGTCTGTTGTTGTCTTTACTATCCTTGCTTTTCATTTACTGTTGTAGGTTACTGTGTGGTTCTCGATACCCTTGTGGGGTCGCGTGGATGTTGATTTCCTTTTGTTCTGGATTTGCACTACTGCTTTCTTTATTGTTCCCGTTTGGGCCATTTTCTAACCAAACCAACTAGAAGACAAGAGAAAAAGGATTTCGAAAACCGTTTTCACAAATCTAGGGTCGTGTGGGCCCGTTTTTCAAACCCTGTGGATTTATGCCGTTTTCCAATCTGTTTTCGAAACCTGAGGCCGTATAGGCCTAATTTCAAAACTATGTGTTTATCCTTTCAACTTGATTGGCCACGGGCATTGCTTTAGCTTTCATGCGTTGATAGGTTCAGAGCTGTTGTGATTAAATGGAAAGTGATTACTGGTAATTGTCCGAAGTTATAGCCGCGACGCCGTGCATATACAGAGGAGACTCTGCCGGTTTTCGAGTGAATCTGTATATGCGGCGGGTCTGGGCACGCGCCGGGAGAGGAGGTTTTTATCAAAAAAATTTTGTACGCCGCAAAGGCTTCCATTTGTGCATCGTTTCCGCTAAAACAAACCCCCGGGGCGTGACAGAAATTTTGAGGAGAGAGAGAGGAACAATTTTTGTAGAGGCTCAAGCTGTGATTCTCTCTCTATGGCTCGGAATTCGAGGTAGGAATGAGGGGAGGGGGGAAATCCTATTTATAATGGCCAGGGAATCTTCCACACCAGATCCGGGCAGAATAGGAAACACCAAAAATGGACCAACCAGGAAGCGCCACATGTCCACAATGTTACGGCTTTTTGGTGTTGGCATATTCGTGAGTCAAGTCAGTAAGTTGAGTCGGAGTCTTGAAGTGATCAAATTGTCAAATCAGCAATCGAAGACTTAGAGAAGATTCAACAAGAGCTCAAGTTGACACTTAGTGTTTTGAGTCTTAAAGATTGAAGGTGAAGAATTGTGGATCAATTGCATCAATCTTAAGGAAAATGGATTCGGAATGATCAGGTACGTTTAACTAAATAATTTTGGTGATCCGAATACTTTCTTATAGTGTAGAAACACTTGGTTGAATTTTTAATTGCATAAAAATTAAAAACTGGACATGGGACATGTTCAGGATCCGGATCAGACAATCCAATCCGGATCCCGAAGGGTGTTAGTTCATTGGCAAATCCGATCCGGATCAAAGGCCAATTCCGATCCGGATCCCGAACATGGGATTTTGCTGGAATATATGAACGATCCGGATCGGGCATTTCAATCCGGATCCCGTGTAGAGTTATTTAGGATCCACAAGGATCTAAATAGGTACTATCAAACACCTAGAGGGGGGTGAATAGGTGTAATATTATAAAAACCAATCTCAGTGCAAAAATAAAAAATAATGCGGAAAATAAAAATCAACACACCGAGATTTACGTGGAAACTCCAATCCAGGAGAAAAACCACGGGACCAACACGCAATAACAATCCACTAAGAAATGAAGAATAACAAGGTGATTACCGACTCCACGGACTCGACCCCTCCTTCAACTTCTTCGGACCTTGCGCTGACCGGTTGGATGTCACGCAATAACAATCCACTAAGAAACGAAGAATAACAAGGTGATTACCGTCTCCACGGATTTAACCCCTCCTTCAATTTCTTCGGACCTTGCGCTCCACCGTTTGCACGTCCACTGCACACGTTCGAATCCACGAACGCCACTCGAATCCACGAGCACACGTTTCGAATCCACGAAACGCCTTCAACACACCGAATCCACGGTGCCACGTCGAATCCACGACGCAAACTCAGCCGGAAAGAATATTGGCTTCGATGGTGATCCTTTGCTTAGATTATCAATGAAGATCCATGGAAAAATCTCTAAGCAAAGATTAGATCAATTCGACAAAAGATAGATCTTGGAAGAACCTCGAATTGACCTAAAAGAGGCTAAAAGAAGAACGATAAAAACCTAGCCTCTAGGGTTGCTCTCAAGTGTTTTATAAATTGATCGGTATTGCTCCCACGTTTTGAGAAACCCTAAATGTCTATTTATAGTTTAGAAACCTTTGGAAAGAGATAAGAATCAAAAACTTACCTTATCTGGAAATTTTCAGGACGGCGATCCGGATCGGATTACTGCGATCCGGATCGTCGTAACGAGATTGACGATTCCAGAAATCCAAGGGTTCGGGATCCGGATCGCAAGGCCCGATCCGGATCGTTCATGAATTTCAGCAACATCCAATGTTCGGGATCCGGATCAGAATAGGCTTGGATCCGGATTGGATTTGCACATGAACTAATACCCTTCGGGATCCGGATTGGATGTCTGATCCGGATCCTGAACATGTCCCATGTCCAGTTTTTGATTTTTATGCAATTAAAAATTCATCCAAGTGTTTCTACACTATAAGAAAGTATTCGGATCACCAAAATTATTTAGTTAAACATACCTGATCCTTTTGAATACTTTCTTCTTGAGATTGATGTAACTGATCCACAATTCTTCATCTTCAATCTTCAAGACTCAAGACACTGAGTGTCAACTTGAGCTCTTGTTGAATCTTCTCTAAGTCTTTGATTGCTGATTGACAATTTGATCCCTTTAAGACTCCGACTCAACTCACTGACTTGACTCACGAAATATGCCAACACCAAAATGCCGTAACAATCTCCCCCTTTGGCAATTTCGTGACAAAACCCAAAAATACATAAAACGCTCAAGTCACTCATCTTAAACCAAAAAATTCGAAATTCAATGTCATCACCAAAACATTGATTTTCTTTGCGTGAAAGATCCAATAAATACAAAATTACATTTGAACCAAACAGTCCTAGAACATACTCTATGACTTAGGACTTGGAGTCTTAAAGTGATGTAATTCCTGCAAAACAAAACTCCAAACAAAATCAAACGTTAGTCGTTAGAAATTAAAATCCTACATTTGATTTGTCCTTTTGGTTCTTTTGTTTTTCGGCTCTTTCAATTTTTTCTTTATCTCCCCCTATCTTGAGCATCTCTAACATGTTCTCCATGTTCTCTCCCCCTTTGTGATACGATCATTGTTTTCCGTTCTCCCCCCTTTTTTGTTTGTCCTATCTCGATGATCGATGCTCTCATTTTCGTCATTCTCTTCTCCCCTTTTTGTCACAAATTGTCAAACAGTGAAATACTAGACAAAAGGAAATCTAACAACATTAGTTCATAGAGAAAGAGAGATAAAAGCTCAGTTCCGGTATATACCAAAAATGCAGATTGCGTACCGGTACCAGAAAGCAAAAATCAAATAATTTCTTGAAACAAATCCAGATTTTGGAATCTTTTGAATTACCGATTTGTATTCCTTCAAGAAAACAATTTAAGTGCTTTAAACAATAAATTCACATAGATGTCATTCAATCCAAATTTCTTTCATTAGAATAATTTAGAAAAATAGAAACCAGAAAGAGTATGTAAGCACTTTAGCACATCAACTTTAAACAAAAGTCATCGTTTCATGCAACAAGAAATAGATTATACCAAATCTATCAAAAATACTCAAAAATGAAACGAAAATTTATGAAAATTAAAACCCTTAAAGTTGAACAACTTCAATCACATCTAACATGATCTTATGCGTAATGCCTTTATCAAATCATCAATTTTGGTAAAGAAAATGAAATACCAAGATCAATAGATGTTTGAAATCCCAGATAAGTTAGATAATATATCTAGACAATCTGTTGAAGGAGTGGCTCTTTGAGCATCTTTTATCAAAAATCCCACCTTATACCAACCATGAAATACGACTGAGTCAAGTATTTCAATATGCATTTCGTCAACATTTTTAAAACAAAAATTTGCTCTTCATTCATGGGGTAGATATTTTTCTTTCATTTCCTCCATGTGGTGGTAGTTTTCACACTCCTCATTGGGATGTAACTCTTTCCACATCTTTTGAGCATTTTACATTTTCTTTGACTCCCCCTCAATTGGCTATCAATTATTTAATATATAAGGTATTCAACCAAAATTGATCTCGAATTCATACTCGACTAAGCAATCAAATATGATAATGACTATACCAAGAGATCATTGAGAGAGAAATTGACTTTGATCACTTAAAAGATGAATTAATTAACATAAATGATCATTGCAACATTGAAATATTATGATATCAAAAGCATAATAAATTTCTAAATGCGTGAAAGGATGCAATTAAAGTCAATTTAACCAATGCTCAATTAAACAACTCCTCTAAATGAAGTGTCTTCAAGATTATGAATATGGAGTCAAGTTGATAATCCAAGAAAAAATTTTAATTTGGAGTGAATGAACGTGAAGCCCTTTTTATTCAATGCACTTGTTCGTTAAAACCCTTTGTTCAAAAACAAAGTATAAAAACAAAGAGCATTGAAAAACATGTAATGCAAGAGATTAAGAAAAATATGAAGGGAAAACCAATCAAAGCATTACATACAGTCATAAGCTATTTAGAACTTAAGACAAGGAAAGATATCACCTTTCCGAATCCAAAATCGCTGGATTTTGGGTTGTCTTGATTCGTTGTGGCCGGGGGTTGTCCGCTTTGACTGTTGATCCACCTTAGGTCTTTGCCTCGCAATGATCCACTTGTATGATTGATGTTGTGGCTCGGACCTTTGGTGGGTTGAGTGAACTCCTTTGACTTGATGTGTCTTTTGATTCCGTTGAGTCCGCTCCGTAGATGAAGTTGCCGAAGGATTTTTCTTTCTCTTTTTCGGGCAATTCTTCACCAAATGTCCTTCAAGTCCACATAGGTGACAAGTTCTTTCCTTTCAATTTTATTGTGGAACTTGAAGCATGCACAGTTTGGTCTTTTTAAATCCCAAACCAACCTTGCTTGTTTGACCTAATCCGGACATACAATCAAGTTTCTTGGAACCGGTTGAAAGCCTTTGTATGTCGGATTTGAGTTCATGAACTTGCTTGGTCAAAGCTTGGTTGGTGACATGAATCTCTTCAAACTGCTTTTCAAGAAAACCAATCTTGTCCATATATGATTTTGCGTTTGTCTCCGATTGGTTTAGCTTTTCTTGGAGGATTTTATTGTTATCCAATAAACGTCCTTGTTCCTCCTCGAGATCATGAAGTTTGATCTTTAAAGCTTGATTCTCGTCTTGAACCTCAAGTCGTTGCTTCCTCAACTTCTTGATATGCTTGGCCATCTTCTTTGATTCCGCAAGAAGTTGTTGGTATGCCTCAACGAGTTCTTCTTCGTCCGACTCCCCCTCACTTGATGACTCTCCTCGGATGTTGATGTTTCATGCAAAATCAAAGGAATAGAGTCAGTGACTAAAGATGATAAGCACAAATTAGAAGAGGGAATTTGAGAGGCATGAAAAGCAACAATTTTTCTTTTTCCTCTTCACTTGAGGTCGATTCATCGAAACTAGAATCGTCCCAAGTTTTTGCTTGCAAAGCCTTCTTTTTGTATGATTTCTTAGAAGGACAATCCGTTGAAATATGGCCGTAGCCTTTGCATCGATAACATCGGATTTCCCCTTCGAAATCATCTTTTTCTTTTTCTTTAGAAGGTTTTGCAACGCCTTTGAGTTTAGAGGATTTAGAACCCGATGATCCTTTAGATGGTTTCGTGGATGAAGATCCATCGGTTCGATTCTTCCAAAATTTCCGACGAAATTTCTTTGTGATCCGCGCCAATTGTTCTTCAAAATCGGCAAAAGAGATTTCATCGTCGGAACTTGATTCGTCATCTTCTTCCTTTGTTGATTTGAATGCAATACCTGTAAGCTTAGAAGAAGACTTGGAAGAAATTTGATTAGTAGGAAAAGTCATCTCATAAGTTTGTAAAGCACCTACTAATTCCTCTACACTCATCTCATCCGGATGACTAACGGTTTCAATGGCGGTAACCTTTGCCCTAAACCGTTCCGGAAGAGTCCGAAGTATCTTTCTTACAATTTTCGACTCCGGGATCTTTTCTCCTAAATTAGCACATGTATTAATTACATCTTGAAGTCTAGTGTAATAATCTGTAAACAATTCATGCTCTTCCATATGAATAGAGTCAAATTGACTTGTAAGCATCTGGAGCTTTTGAATTTTTACAAGATTAGTACCCTCATGTGTAATTTTGAGAATATCCCAAATTTCCTTCGCGGTTTCACACGCGGAAATTCTTGTAAACTCAGTCGAGGAAAGAGAATTATATAAAGCGTTCATACCTTTCCCATTGTAAGAAGATCTTTCGATTTCCTCTTTAGACCATCTAGAGCGAGGTTTTGGGGTAGTAGAATTTCCTACTTCCTCAACCGGATGCACCCAACCGTATTCAACGGTTTGCCATACACGCTCATCAATTGAGATGAGAAAAGCTCTCATCCGCACTTTCCAATATGCATAATTGGTCCCATCAAAAAGAGGAGGTCTAAAAATATTACCACTTTCACCCACATGATAGATAAACCTAAAACCCGCTCTGATACCAATTGTAGAGTTATTTAGGATCCACAAGGATCTAAATAGGTACTATCAAACACCTAGAGGGGGGTGAATAGGTGTAATATTATAAAAACCAATCTCAGTGCAAAATAAAAAACAATGCGGAAAATAAAAATCAACACACCGAGATTTACGTGGAAACTCCAATCCAGGAGAAAAACCACGGGACCAACACGCAATAACAATCCACTAAGAATGAAGAATAACAAGGTGATTACCGACTCCACGGACTCGACCCCTCCTTCAACTTCTTCGGACCTTGCGCTGACCGATTGCACGTCCACGCACATAACAATCCACGAAGAAACGAAGAATAACAAGGTGATTACCGTCTCCACGGATTTAACCCTCCTTCAATTTCTTCGGACCTTGCGCTCCACGTTTGCACGTCCACTGCACACGTTCGAATCCACGAACGCCACTCGAATCCACGAGCACACGTTTCGAATCCACGAAACGCCTTCAACACACCGAATCCACGGTGCCACGTCGAATCCACGACGCAAACTCAGCCGGTAAGAATATTGGCTTCGATGGTGATCCTTTGCTTAGATTATCAATGAAGATCCATGGGAAAAATCTCTAAGCAAAGATTAGATCAATTCGACAAAAGATATGTCTTGAAAGAACCATCGAATTGACCTAAAAGAGGCTATAAAGAAGAACGATAAAAACCTAGCCTCTAGGGTTGCTCTCAAGTGTTTTATAAATTGATCGGGTATTGTCCCACGTTTTTGAGAAACCCTAATGTCTATTTATAGTTTAGAAACCTTTGGAAAGAGATAAGAATCAAAAACTTACCTTATCTGGAAATTTTCAGGACGGCGATCCGGATCGGGATTACTGCGATCCGGATCGTCGTAACGAGATTGACGATTCCAGAAATCCAAGGGTTCGGGATCCGGATTGCAAGGCCCGATCCGGATCGTTCATGAATTTCAGCAAAATCCAATGTTCGGGATCCGGATCAGAATAGGCTTGGATCCGGATTGGATTTGCCCATGAACAATACCCTTCGGGATCCGGATTGGATTGTCTGATCCGGATCCTGAACATGTCCCATGTCCAGTTTTTGATTTTTATGCAATTAAAAATTCATCCAAGTGTTTCTACACTATAAGAAAGTATTCGGATCACCAAAATTATTTAGTTAAACATACCTGATCCTTTTGAATACTTTCTTCTTGAGATTGATGTAACTGATCCACAATTCTTCATCTTCAATCTTCAAGACTCAAGACACTGAGTGTCAACTTGAGCTCTTGTTGAATCTTCTCTAAGTCTTTGATTGCTGATTGACAATTTGATCCCTTTAAGACTCCGACTCAACTGACTGACTTGACTCACGAAATATGCCAACACCAAAATGCCGTAACATCCGAACCCATGTTGTTTTTCTGGAATTGTCTGACTCGCTACGAT
>JAQOTM010000130.1:303820-358906 GCA_029168755.2 Tillandsia fasciculata | reverse complement strand
CGGCGGCGGCGGCTGCCGGCGGCGGCGGTGCAGGCAGGCATGGCGGCGCGAGGCGGCGGCGAGGCGCGGGCAGGGCGCGGGCAGGCGCCCGGGCGCGCGGGCAGGCGCGCGGTCCACGAGGCGCGACGTGCACCAGGCGTGCCACGTGGCGAGGCCTGTTGGGTCCGGTTCTGTGCTCCGGTCAACGCACGCTGAGATGGTGACCGGGGCAGTGCGGCCGTACGCCCGGGTCAGCCGCGACTGGCGCGTGCGCGGTCCACGGCGCGACGTGCGTGGGGCACGGGTTGCCCGGGCCACGTTTGTCGCGCGGCCATGGCGCGGCCTCTGGTGCTCCGGGTGCAGCGGGGTCTGAGGGAGGTGGGGACTGGGGCGTGTGGTGAGACCGGGCCGCACTGTGCGCGCCCGGAAGTTATGGGCCCGAGACGCACTGTGCGCGCCGAAATGGGCCGGGCGCCCGAAAGTGGGACTCGTGTGGTATTAATCCAATTGTTTTTTTTCCTCAGCCTATTATTATTTAAGCCAATCGAGCTCACTCTTTGGGGTTTTTCCCCAAACCTTTCACTCTTCAGCCCGAGCACCTTTCAAGCAAAGATTTTCATCTCTAAGTGCTGGATCTCCCTGCCAGTTTCAAGAGTTTGGAGGCACGAATCCCGAGGTTCCCCATTTTACGGTGCGGCGCGACGTTGCTTCCTAGTGTTCTTCTTCGGCGCAGCGATAGTATTTTTGCTCCCCTGGGCTACCCCGACATCATTTTCCTGTGATTCTTGCACCAGTAGACTCCTAAGAGGTAGGACTTCATCTTTCGTTTTGGTCGCACTTTCCCGTTTCGAGGTTTTGGCACGGTTTTCGAGGCAGTAAGTGACCCCTTTTCTGTATGGAATTACTTGACAGCAGCGGGATTTTGGCCATATCTTTGCGCACGAGCGTCAGACGGAAACGAGCTTATACAACTTTTCATCTACGGATCGCAAGGAACGCGCTCGTATTTTTATTGGATTTTTGTGAATTTTATTTCGAGGTGAAATTACTGTTTTCTCAGTGAACAGTAATCTGTCCTTAATACAGATTGTTGTATGAGTGTGCCCTCTTGCCGAATTTTTATCTTGATGTACAGAACTCGGATTTGGGCGTGCAAGGTACCGTTTCGAAGCTATCGACGCAAGGATCGCCGTGATATTTTTATTGGAATTTTCTGGGCAATTTCTGCAGGTGATAATTTAACAGTTCAGAATTCGAGGTTGTATGTGATTATTAGTGCTGAATTGGGAGCCTAAGTGTAATTAGTGAGCTTTGTACTGTACCAGGAATATTGCGGGTGTGCTGAAATTGTGGAAGCAAGGATTGGAGTTTTGGTATTTTCTAGCTGTACGGACTTGGACAGTTGCACTTCAGGTGGGTGGTTGTTGTACTCCTCTCTTTGTATGCCCACTAGGAATATCAGAGTACCCATGCTATGACGATGCTAAATGTGTTGATTGGTAGACTTGCATGCTCTAGGAAATTAATTATTGGTTATTGGATCCTGATAAATTATTGTAGAATAATCACTCGATTTAATCGCTTATTGATCCTGGACTGTATGCTTGGAGACAAATAGAAATAGAGGACTGCAAAACTGATGTTTGTTCATGTGAGACGGTCACCCTAGCTTATGTCACTCTAAACTGTTTATACTTGGAAATTGGACAAAATATTGGAACAATGCATGATTAAATTGGTCACATAATTATGTCATCTTTACTGCTACACTATTTTTGGGACTTGACTTAGGAGAAACCATGCATTTGCTCTTTCTTCTCCTATTGTTGGACTTGCGGCTTAGTCGCTCAGGTTCGAGCGTCTGTTAGACAGTGTAGTCAGGTATTGGGGATTGGGACAGGTAGGGGTATGGCAGGGTGTTGCGGCGACCACGGATCTTGGGTGGTTGACCGGTTTGTACTATTGCATCAGATTGGGTGTTTTGGGGATCGGGCTATCTTTAGTGGAGGGTTGTTCCCACTTCTTTGAGTCTCGATCCAGTCCTGCTATTATGAGACAGTGGTTACAGTGATGCTTGATACAGTGATATTTTACTCGTGTGGGTCGCTCCCCTCGAGTGCCACTCCGGAGTAGGCTTTCCACGGTGCAGAGCGCCGGGCTTTCCACGTGAGCGCCGGGCACCATGCTGGTTCTTGAGTTCGAGCAGCAGAGCAGGCAGTGCCAGTGTTCACTGGCTGTCAGATTGGGTCATATGACAGGCTTCTTGATTCTGATGCATCACTTTTCCATCTTCAGTGGTTGGTCATATAGAGGCATATTAGGGATAGCACTTTATCAGTTGCTTTATTTATCTGCATCCCCTTTCTTTTCCTTCCCTTTTTGCCTCTGATCACCTGGTGGGCATATCTGAGCTGAGGCTTTACCCACTAGGGGAGGCTACTGTTTATAGTAGTACTTACCCCCATTGTTTTTCTTTTTCTTTCTTTCCCTTGTTTTGCAGAGTCCTCAGTGGGAGTTGCTGGGCCGTCAGCAACTGATCGAGGTAAGCGGATTGCGGACTAGATAGAGAGCCACCGAGGGTCGTAGCTGGAGATTTTTGGGTACCAGGACTTCTCAGACAGTTTTTTGTATTTCTTTTTGGGGACTGGCTTCTGCCAGCTGTTTGTATTATAGTAGTGAGCTGGGAGAGACATCTGTATTTTATTTTACTGTTATACTTTTTACTTCCAGCACCTGTCTGAGATACAGTAGTTTATTTTTAGCTCTGATTATTATGCTCTTTTATTATTATTTCTTATCTGAGCAGGTTACCGACGCTTCGTGTATGTGGGAAATACCGCATGCACGGCGGATCTGTGGACGGGCCCGGGTTCTGGTTTACACCCGGGGCGTGACAGATTAAGTTGGTATCAGAGCTTAGGGATAGGTCAGTTGGGACTTAGGAAACCCTAGGCTTTTGGACAGACCTAGGATTATAGGGCGTGAGTGGCGTGACTTGTTGCGAAAGTCGGTGATTTTTATTGTTAACTCTTCCTGTGAGTGAAGAGTGATCGACATAGTCTATTTCTGTTGAACCATTATGTTGGCTGCAGACAACATAAGGTTACAGAAATAGGGGGATGTCTTTTGACTTTCGCCAGATTGGGTCGTGTGGGGTTTTGTTGCTGATGTTTGGTTTCTTGTGGCAGGATGCCTCCTCGACGTCGGATTCCCACTCGGGGTGTGTCCTTCGCCCCCTGTTGAGCCAGAGCAGCCTACACCCCCGAGCTTTCTGAGTTGAGGGCCTTGGTGGCCCAGTTGGCGGAGGGTCAGCGCCGCCAGGAGCAGAGGATTGAGCAGCTGCTTGCTCAGAGGGAGGCACCACCCCCAGCTGTTCCGGAGGTCCCTGTGCCTCTTGTTGCACCTTTTGTGCCGTCAGCGCCATCTTCGAGTAGCGGGGCTCCTGGGCATTTCAGCCTTTGACTGCGGAGGAGGAGCGGGATTTTGCTGACAAACTCGCTGCGTTTGTTAAGCGGGGACCACCTAGATTCTCGGGGCGGGATGCTCAGCCCCGGGCTGTTGGGATTTGGCTTTCTGCGATGGAGAAGCTTTTTCGGGACTTCTTCATCGACCCGAAGTATCGAGTGCACATGGCGGTGCACTGTTTGGACGGAGATGCTGATTTTTGGTGGCAGCGAGTTGAGCCACTGGAGTTCCGGATCACCGGCAGTTACCTTGGGAGGAGTTCAGACGGATGGTGTTGGACACCTATTTTTCTACCAGTGTGAAGAAGAAGTTGGAGGACGATTTGAAGAATCTGCAGCAGGGCGATCGACCGGCCCATGCCTATTTTCAGGAGTTCAGGGAGTTGCTGAACTGTGTGCCCTACGTCGCTCGTGACGGTCCGCACCAGGTTGAGTTGTTCGAGGGAGGCCTTCGTCCAGAGATTTACACACTTGTGCATGCTCAGAGATTTCAGACCCTGGAGGCAGCCGCAGAGCATGCACAGTGGGTGGAGAGAGGCGATCAGGAGGTGGCCAGACGGAGGGCCGCGGTCGCGCAGAGTTCCGACAGGAAGCGACCAGCCCCAGAGGACGGGGGACAGGCCAGCTCATGGAGACCGCCACGGCCGCCGCAGTCCCAGTCTTATGGCCGTGGGCGATCTGATAGGAGAGGGCCTGGGGGACCCCAGAGACCGCAGCAGCATCAGCAGCAGCACCAGCAGCAGAGATCACAGCAGAGGCAGCAGAGATCTCAGCAGCAGTCCTCGAGACAGCAGCAGCAGCAGCAGCCGAGACAGCCCCGATCTTCTGACCGATGTATTTTCTGTGGAGGTCAGCATGCCGCCATTACTTGTGACCAGAGATGGGGTCGATGCTTCCGTTGTGGACAGCCAGGGCATGTGCGAGCTACTTGCCCCCTTTCTACTTCCTCGGCACCTTCTTCGGCATCGGCTCCATATCCCCCTCAGCAGCAGCGGCCACCAGCTCAGCGGCCTTATGCTCCAGCGAGCAGGCCGTCCACTTCTTACCCTGTAGATTCTCGACCTCCAGCACCGAGCGGGCGGGTGTATGCCGCCCAGTTGGCGGATTCTTCAGCGGCAGACCAGGTGGTGGCAGGTATTATTCTACTCTTTGGTATTCGGGCTCGTACTTTATTCGACACTGGAGCATCTCATTCTTTCATTAGTCGAGCATTTGCATCCCTGCATGGTCTAGAGGTAGAGTCCTTGTCACATGCATTAGAGGTGCGGATTCCTGATCATATTTTGCATGTCGAGGAGCGTTGTGTGGCTTGCCCAGTGCAGTTGGGGCCTTGGATTTTGCCTGCAGACTTGCTTGTCTTGCAGCAGCTCCAGGATTTTGACTTGGTGCTAGGGATGGATTGGCTGTCGCGGTATTCCGCCACTATCGACTGCAGAGAGAGGACGGTGACTCTTCGCGAGCCAGGACAGGAGGAGTTCATCTTCAGAGGCTGCCAGAGCACGCTGTTCGCAGCGACCATTTCCTCGGCCAGAGCTAGGAGGATGATGAGTAGGGGTTGCACTGCCTTTTTGGCCACTGTGGTGGAGGTGCCTACGGCGGCACTGGGACTCGAGGATATCCCTATTGTCCGCGAGTTCCCAGATGTGTTTCCCCCTGAGTTGACGACGATGCCGCCGGAGAGGGAGATTGAGTTCGTGATTGATGTAGTTCCTGGAACTGCACCAATCTCAAAGGCACCCTATAGGATGGCGCCAGCTGAGTTGAGGGAGTTGAAGGCCCAGCTTCAGGATCTTTTGGATAGGGGCTTCATCAGACCCAGTGTTTCTCCGTGGGGAGCGCCTGTGTTGTTTGTGAAGAAGAAGGATGGGTCACTGCGGTTGTGTGTGGATTATAGGGAATTGAACAAAGTGACCATCCGGAACAAGTATCCCCTCCCCGGATTGATGATTTGTTTGATCAGTTACAGGGAGCATCGGTGTTCTCGAAGATTGATCTGCAGTCCGGTTACCACCAGCTGAGGGTGAGGGCCGAGGACATCTCCAAGACGGCTTTCAGATCGCGGTACGGGCATTATGAGTTTACTGTGATGCCTTTTGGGTTGACAAATGCCCCTGCCGCATTCATGGACTTGATGAACAGGATTTTTCAGCCGTTTTTGGACCGGTTTGTGGTGGTGTTTATAGATGATATTCTGATCTACTCCCGGAGTGATTTGGAGCACGAGGAGCACTTGAGGACCGTGCTACAGCTTCTGCGAGAGAAGAAGCTGTATGCTAAGTTCAAAAAGTGTGAGTTTTGGCTCCGGGAGGTTGCTTTTCTGGGTCATGTTGTTTCAGCTGCTGGAGTGGCGGTGGATCCGGCCAAGGTGGATGCTATTCGAGATTGGCCGAGGCCGACGACTATCACCGAGGTGCGGAGCTTTCTTGGTTTGGCGGGCTACTATCGGCGTTTTGTGGAAGGCTTTGCGAAGCTTTCCTCTCCCCTCACTCGTCTGACCAGGAAAGGGGTTAAGTTTGTTTGGAGCGAGACTTGCCAGAGCTGTTTTGAGGAGCTGAAGCAGAGATTGATGACCGCTCCAATCCTTGCCCTCCCAGTTATGGGGGAAGGATTTGTGATTTACAGTGATGCCTCACATAGTGGTCTGGGGTGTGTGTTGATGCAGCAGGGTAGGGTGATTGCCTATGCTTCGCGGCAATTGAAGGACTATGAGAAAAATTACCCTACTCATGATCTGGAGTTGGCAGCGGTGGTGTTTGCTCTGAAGCTGTGGCGGCATTACTTGTATGGTGAGCATTGCGAGATATATACTGATCACAAGAGCTTGAAGTATCTGTTCACCCAAAAGGAGCTGAATTTGAGGCAACGCCGGTGGTTGGAGCTGCTAAAGGATTATGATCTGAGTATCCTTTATCACCCCGGCAAGGCCAATGTTGTGGCGGATGCTTTGAGCAGGAGGACGAGTCTGAGCTTATTGATCTCGCAGCAGGCGCCGTTGGTCGAGCAGATGAGGCGATTACAGCTGGAGGTAGTATCCCCTGGGGTCTCTGCTAGACTCATGTCTATGGTCTTGCAGCCCACTCTGTTGGAGAGGATCAGGGACACTCAGAGTGAGGACCCCCACTTGACGAGGATCAGGACGCAGCTTCAGGCGGATCAGACAGGGGATTTTTCTGTGGATAGCTCGGGAGTACTGCGGTACAGGGACCGAGTGTGTGTGCCTTTGGATCAGGAGATTAGAGATCAGATTTTGAGGGAGGCCCACCATACACCTTATACCGTCCACCCTGGAGGTACTAAGATGTATAAGGACCTCAAGGCACAGTTTTGGTGGCCCGGAATGAAGCGGGACATTGGGAGATTCGTAGCTCACTGTTTAACTTGTCAGCAAGTGAAAGCAGAGCATCGCGTCCCTGCTGGCAAGTTGCAGAGTCTTCCAATTCCCGAGTGGAAATGGGACCACGTCACTATGGATTTCGTCACTGGATTGCCGAGGGCGCAGAGCGGGGCAGATGCGATCTGGGTTATTGTTGACAGACTCACCAAGTCGGCGCACTTCTTACCGGTTCAGATGACTTGGTCATTGGAGCATTTGGCACAGTTATATATGGATGAGATAGTGAGGCTTCACGGCATACCTGCTTCGATTGTGTCAGATCGAGACCCGAGATTCGTATCACGCTTTTGGGGGAGTTTGCATTCTGCATTGGGGACTCAGCTCAGGTTTAGCACCGCTTTCCACCCACAGACCGATGGGCAGTCAGAGCGCACCATACAGACCCTCGAGGATATGCTTAGAGCGTGCGTTATGGATTTTGGAGGAGGGTGGTACCGGCACTTATCTTTGGTTGAGTTCGCGTACAACAACAGCTATCAGGCGAGCATCCGGATGGCTCCGTTTGAAGCGTTGTATGGACGCAAGTGTCGGTCTCCCTTATATTGGAGTGACGTGGGTGAGAGGAGGACTTTGGGACCGGAGTTACTTTTGGAGGCAGAGGAAAAAGTCAGGATTATTCGCCGGCATCTTGAGACAGCCCAGAGTCGTCAGAAGAGCTACGCAGATACTCGACGGCGAGACCTGGAGTTTCAGGTTGGTGATCATGTCTTCTTGAAGGTCTCGCCCTCGAAAGGGGTCCGGAGATTTGGAGTACGGGGGAAGCTCAGTCCCCGCTTTATTGGACCCTTTGAGGTACTTGACAGAGTTGGTCCTGTGGCATACAGAGTTGCCTTACCCCCGCGCCTAGCCGGAGTTCATGATGTCTTCCGCGTCTCAGCTCTGAGGAGATATGTTTTTGACCCGTCGCACGTGATTGACTTCACTTCGTTGGAGATCGGCGAGGACTTGGTCTACGAGGAGCGCCCGTTGCGGATTCTTGCTCGTGAGGTGAGGGAATTGCGCAATCGGGCCATTCCATATGTGAAGATCCTGTGGAGCAACCATGAGGAGCGAGAGGCTACATGGGAGCTGGAGACAGAGATGAGAGATGCCTACCCTTTCTTGTTCGAGGCCGCAGTTTGAGGTACGTCTGCTTTGTTTATCCTTGTTTCGGGGACGAAACTTTTTTTTAGTGGGGGAGGGTGTAGGACCCTGAACCCCCATGCAGCTTTTTCCCGTGAATCCACTATTTAAACACCTGTTGATGGTGTATCTGGCCCATAGTGCGTCAAAGGGATGCCACAGATGGACCCTGTGAGCTTTGGTTAGCTGTTTTGGCCTTCGGCTGCTTTTGCCGAATTTTAGAAAAGGATTTAGGCCAAACGGAGGATGGATTTGGATTCAGCGCGGAAAAACGCTTGAGATTGGCTTTTTGTTTGCCCAATTCTGTGTCCGGATGTCCAAAAGCGGACTCCCGAAAGTTTTGGCAGTTTTTGGCGCTTGCGGGAGCCTCCGGCAAATTTTGGAGGCGGAATTTGGCAAAACGGACCTCGTTTTTGGAATCAGCGCGCGAAAACGGTCAAGATGGGCTATTTACTTGTCATTTTTGAGCTTGCGGGTACTGTTCACGCCGGAACAGTGTCGCCGGCGATCGCCGGCGGCGGCCGGCGGCGGCGGCGCGGCCTCGGGCAGGCGGCAGGCGCGGGCGCGGCGGCGCGGGCGCGGGCAGGGCGCGGGCAGGCGCCCGGGCGCGCGGGCAGGCGCGCGGTCCACGGCGGCGCGCGTGCACCAGGCGGTGACACGTGGCGAGGTTGGTTGGTCCGGTTTGTGCTCCCGGTCCACGCAACCGGCGGAGTGGTGACCGGGGCAGGTGGCCGTACGCCGGGTCAGCCGCGACGTGCGCGGTCCACGGCGCGACGTGCGCGGTGCACGGGTTGCCGGGCCACGTGGCGCGCGCCATTGGCGGGCGCTGGTGCTCCGGGTGCAGCGGGGTCGAGGGAGTGGTGGACTGGGCTGCGTGGTGGACCGGGCCGCACTGTGCGCGCCCGGAAGTTCTGGGCCGGGCCGCACTGTGCGCGCCCGAAATTTTCGGGCGCCCGAAAGTGGGGACATGTTGGGTATTTCTCCAATTGATTTTTTCTCAGCCTATTTAAGCCAACCCGAGCTCACTCTTTTCCTCTTTTTCTCCCAACCGAGCCTCTTCAGCCCGAGCACCTTTAAGCAAAGTTTTCATCTCTTTGTGCTTGATCTCCCTGCCAAGTTTCAAGAGTTTTGGAGGCACGAATCCCGAGGTTCCCCATTTTACGGTGCGGCGCGACGTTGCTTCCTAGTGTTCTTCTTCGGCGCAGCGATAGTATTTTTGCTCCCCTGGGCTACCCCGACATCATTTTCCTGTGATTCTTGCACCAGTAGACTCCTAAGAGGTAGGACTTCATCTTTCGTTTTGGTCGCGCTTTCCCGTTTCGAGGTTTTGGCACGGATCCCGAGGCAAAAGTGACCCCTTTTTCTGTGTGGATTTCCTTGACAGCAGCGGGGTATTTCGGCCATATCTTTGCGCACGAGCGTCTGACGGAAACGAGCTTATACAACTTTTTCATCTACGGATCGCAAGGAACGCGCTCGTATTTTTATTGGATTTTTGTGAATTTTATTTCGAGGTGAAAATTACTGTTTTCTCAGTGAACAGTAATCAGTCCTTAATACAGATTTTTGTATGAGTGTGCCCCCTTGCCGAATTTTTATCTTGACTTACCGAACTCAGATTTGGGCGTGCAAGGTACCGTTTCGAAGCTATCGACGCGAGGATCGCCGTGATATTTTTATTGGAATTTTCTGGGCAATTTCTGCAGGTGATAATTTAACAGTTTGGAACTCGAGTTGTATGTGATTATAAGTGCTGAATTTGGGAGCCTAAGTGTAATTAGTGGATTTTTGTACTGTACCAGGAGTATTTCGGGTGTGCTGAAATTGTGGGAGCAAGGATTTGGAGTTTTGGTATTTTCTGCTGTACGGACTTGGACAGTTGCACTTCAGGTGGGTGGTTGTTGTACTCCTCTCCTTTGTATGCCCACTAGGAATATCAGAGTACCCTTGATTTGACGATGCTAAATGTGTTGATTGGTAGACTTGCATGCTCTAGGAAATTAATTATTGGTTATTGGATCCTGATAAATTATTGTTAGAATGATCACTGATTTAATCGCTTATTGATCTGGACTGTATGCTTGGAGACAAATAGGAATTGAGGACTGCAAAACTGATGTTTTTCATATGAGACTGTCACTCTAGCTTATGTCACTCTAAACTGTTATTCTTGGAAATTGGACAAAATATTGGAACAATGCATGATTAAATTGATCACATAATTATGTCATCTTTTACTGCTACACTATTTTGGGACTTGACTTAGGAGAAACCATGCTTTTCTCTTTTCTTCTCCTATTATGGACTTGCGGCTTAGTCGCTCAGGTTCGAGCGTATGTTGGACAGTGTAGTCAGGTATTGGGGATTGGGACAGGTTGGGGTATGACAGGGTGTTGCGGCGACCACGGATCTTGGGTGGTTGACCGGTTTGTACTATTGCATCAGATTGGGTGTTTTGGGGATCGGGCTTTCTTTAGTGGAGGGTTGTTCCCACTTCTTGAGTCTCGATCCAGTCCTGCTATTATGAGACAGTGGTTACAGAGATGCTTGATACAGTGATATTTTACTCGTGTGGGTCGCTCCCCTCGAGTGCCACTCCGGAGTAGGCTTTCCACGGTGCAGAGCGCCGGGCACCTTGCTGCTTTCCACGGTGTGTAGCGCGGGCATGCTGGTTTCTTGAGTTCGACAGCAGAGCAGGCAGTGCCAGTGTTCACTGGCGGTCAGATTGGGTCATTATGACAGGCTTCTTGATTCTGATGCATCACTTTCTCCATCCTTATTGGTTGGTCATATAGAGGCATATTAGGGATAGCACTTTATCAGTTGCTTTATTTATCTGCATCCCCTTTCTTTTCCTTTCCCTTTTTCGCCTCTGATCACCTGGTGGGCATATCTGAGCTGAGGCTTTACCCACTAGGGGAGGCTACTGTTTATAGTAGTACTTACCCCCATTGTTTTTCTTGTTTCTTTCTTTCCCCTTGTTTTGCAGAGTCCTCAGTGGGAGTTGCTGGGCCGTCAGCAACTGATCGAGGTAAGCGGATTGCGGACTAGATAGAGAGCCACCGAGGGTCGTAGCTGGAGATTTTGGGTACCAGGACTTCTCAGACAGTTTTTTGTATTTCTTTTTGGGGACTGGCTTCTGCCAGCTGTTTGTATTATAGTAGTGAGCTGGGAGAGACATCTGTATTTTATTTTACTGTTGTACCTTTTACTTCCAGCATCTGTCTGAGATACAGTAGTTTTAGTTTAGCTCTGATTATTATGCTCTTTTATTATTATTTCTTATCTGAGCAGGTTACCGACGCTTCGTGTATGTGGGAAATACCGCATGCACGGCGGATCTGTAGACGGGCCCGGGTTCTGGTTTACACCCGGGGCGTGACAGCAGGTGTTTCCTGCGTAGCCGATCTGGATCACATTCACGATCCGATCCGGATCACGACTAGGTTTTTAATAGAACGAAGGGGGTTTTGATTTCTTTTACCTTAATCTTTTGTTCTTAAGCCTCTAGAGCTTCTCTCTCTAGAATTCATCCTTCTTGGAGCTTTCCAAACTCGAGTTCTTCGATTCCAAGTAAGTTTTATTGATCAAAATCTTAGTTTTTCACTGTTTTTCCTTGCTTGCTCAAAACGTGAGTAGAAATCATGGAACTTTTTCGTTTGTGAATGATTTTTGGTCAAATTTCTTTTGAAATAAAAACTCTGGGTAGATTAGTTTTGATTATATGCTAGGTTTCTCAAGATAAACGAATTTTTGGACTTCGATTTCTGAAAATTCTGTTTTAGGGCATATAATAGGGATATTTGAAAATCATGCAATTGATCTATTTTAAAATTCTTTTTGCAAAACTAATTTGATTCTTAGTCTCTCTACATGATTATGAGTGTTTGGGTACAATTTTCAAATTTTGAAAACTGAAAATTTTCATGTTCTTGAGTTGGTCTTCACAGGACACTTCCTAAACACAAAGCACAATCAACAATGGCAGTCTCGTGGATCATTCTTTTGTTGGTTACAATGGTGCACACACGTGCAACTGTTAAAAAGGAACAAGATTTCTCAACTCGAGACAAGACAGAGAAGCTGAGTAGACAGCTCAGATTTTGATGAAGAGGAGTGGGAGGAATTACTCAGGTTAAATCAACAAAAAGTTGATGAGGAGGACAGGCAATATTTGAAAGGCAAAAGGCTAATGAAGTCTGCCGCAACGACAAGACAATACACAAGACGGAAAAATGTCAAAGAAGGCGGCATTCTACTTAATGAGCCTCGTACTAGAGCACGCTCTGTCACGCCCCGGGGTCGAAACTGCGACCCGGGCTCGCTAACAGATCCGCCATCTGTACGGAAACTGCCGTACAGACGAAGCGTCTAACCTGCAGAAAGAATCAACTACAGGATACAGATATCAGAGCTGAAAGTAAACTACTAAAAACTGAAAACCAAGCACTGTACAACTGAAAATAATACAATATCCATCTCCCCAATACCGATCATATAAAAGTCCTCTAATACAAAAACCCAAAAGGGAGATATCTCCAATAAATAAGTCAGTGTACAAGCTCTCGATACAAAAATATCCTCACAACATCAGTCTCTCAAACTGTAAAATAAAGTACAACTCTATACCTCTCTACAAAGGTCTCTCAACAGAGGAAAAAGAAGTAAACTATCAACCGAAGCTCTCATCTGAAGGGGTACCGCTACACTCCAACGACGGGTAGGGAACTAGCTCGCGACTCCCTCGCCTCGGTCCGAAGGATCAGCAACAGGAGCACAGGAACAGAAGAAGAAGTCCTTGGGGAAAAGACACCACGACGGGTGTGAGAACTACTTCCCACAGTAGTTCTCAGTGGGTGCCGCCAACAAGCCCAACGGTCCGCCCACTAAGTCTACTAGAGGTAAAAGATAACAGTGCAATGAAAACTGAACAAGAAAAGCTAGAGCTACTCTACAGCTACCATGCCTCTATCTAGACACTCAAAAGTGGAACAGATGAAAGTAAAAGAGACCACTCGCACCTAAGGTGCTCAATCGACCCAATCGAACTGACTCGATCATAGGGTCCAGTCAAGCCTGCGCCTGGCGACTAGGAAACGCACCTGCCCACTACCACACATCAATGAGGACGGGATTTACGTGGGGCATCCTGTCCGGCTAACTCATCCCTCGCGCACAACTTCCTCAACAGGCCCATCGTTGCCTCCACTGCGGAAAACTGCCCCAACAGGCCAACCATCGCATCCACAGCGGCATCTCTGGGGGCACGACTCCAACTGAGGAAAACGGCGCGGCACAGAGTATCAAACCTTGGTATATGTAGGCTAGACAAAATCCACGCTCACTCTCAGAACGGTAGGACTCAAGATCCCCAAATATCTCGCACAACAGTCGGAGCACTCTCTACGACTCAGCTGATCAGCTCACACAAAACACGAGACACTAGCCTCTCCAACAGCTCGCAGCACAAAGCACACTGGCTGGAGGTACTCCACAGCCAGGAACGACCCACAACTCAAGCTGACAATACTGGTCGGACCACACTCAACGACCAGGGATCACCGTTAACCCCAACGGTTCCCAACAACACTGACCGGAAGATACTCGACGGCCCGGGACTACCGCCTGCTCAATGGATCCCTCCCACGACAGTGCAACAGGGAAACAAGACCTCTCGGGACTACCGTTTACCCAAACGGCTCCCGGCACAGATAAGCAACCCGCTACAACTACCAGACTCCACTCTGCTCCCAAGCAAGAGTGCAAAAGCATCCCACACTAAAAGCAAGTCCCGACCTCTCGGCCCACTGTTGGGTTATATTAATATGGATCTAAATAGGGGAAAAAACACCTAGAGGGGGGTGAATAGGTGTAAACAATAAACACTCAAAAAATTATTGCGCAATAAAACCCAATGCGGAAATAAAAAAAATAACACGCAAGATTTTTACGTGGAAAAACTCCAAACCGGAGTAAAAAACCACGGGACCGATAACACGGCGAAATCCACTAGAATTAACACACGTACAAGGTGATATAACGTACTCACAGACGACTCAACCTTTTACCATACGCTCCTAGTCGATCTTCTCCGCTCGCTCCACAACGCGTCTCGAATCCACCATCTGCGTCCAACGCCGAATCCTCAGCGTCCAACGTCGAATCCATGACGTCCGACCGAATCCACGGTCTTCACCCAGTAGCACGCTTCGAATCCACGAACGTACCTCGCTCCGAATCCACGAGAGCGGTTGCACCTTGAATCGACAAGGCCACGCGAGTCCACGCGCCGATTTGGGGTAAATCGTTGTTTTTGGGTGGTGATGATCCGCCGAATACTTAGCTTAGAAATAGATCGAAAATACCATCTAAGTATTCATTGATTTGATTCTACTCAAAATGTGAGTTTGGAAAACCTAGAATCAAATCAATCAATATAGATGAAGAAACATAGAATAAATTCTATTGATTTCCTTTCTTCTCTATATATGTGGATTTTTCTTTTTCGGCTATCTTTTTCTATTTTGCCGGATATTTTCAATATGTGGATGCCCTAGAAAATGTATAAAGGGCCTATTTATAGGTTAGAAACCATTGGAAGAAGATAAGGGTCAAAAACTGCCTTTTCTGGAGATTTTACGGACGGCGATCCGGATTGGAAATGGGCGATCCGGATTGCAGTAGCAAGAAGGACGGTTTCCAGAAAAATGCTAGTTCGGGATCCGGATCGAAGTCGCCGATCCGGATCGTTCATACAGTTTCACCAAACATTACGTTCGGGATCCGGATTGCAAATCCTGATCCGGATCGTGCAAGTAAAAAGGTAAAACTAGTGTTCGGGATCCGGATCATGAAATGCTGCGATCCGGATTGAACCAGTGTATGAACAAACACCTTTCGGGATCCGGATTGCAAGGCCCGATCCGGATCCTGAACATGTCCCATGTCCAGTTTTTGATTTTTATGCAATTAAAAATTCTTCCAGGTGTTTCTACACTACAAGAAGTATTCGGATCACCAGAAATCTTTAGTTAAACATACCTGATCCTTTTGAATTCTTCTTTCTTGAGATTGAGGTATATGATCCAAAGTTCTTTCATCTTCAATCTTCAAGACTTAACACTTTTCACGAAATACGCCAACTCAAATTCCGTAACAATCTCCCCCTTTGGCGGTTTCGTGACAAAACACAAATCCACAAAAGAAAATTCAAAAAGATATTTTTGTTGCTATCACTGTGGAGACCGTAAATCCCGTGCAGTTTTCCGACTGAATCTACGGTTTAGAACACCTATTGTTGGTGTATCTGGCCCAAGGTGCATCAAAGAGGTGCTACTGTTGGACCTGGGATGTATCTTTTACTGTTCTGGCCTTCGGCTGTGGCTGCCGAAATTTCGGGAAGGATTTTGGCCAAACAGATGTTAGAATTGGATTCAGCACGGAAAAACACTTGAAAACGGCTATTTGTTTGCCAAATTTGGAGTCCGGATGACCAAAAACGGGCTACCGGAAGTTTCGGGGGAAAAACGGGTGCATGGGAGTGACCGTGGATCAGCGGGTGCCACGTGGCGGCCTTTTATTGGCCGGCCCACGCCGCTCGGTCCACGGGAAAGGCGCGCGGGTGCATGGACCGCGAGGCGGGCCACGTGGCACAGCGGGATTGGCGGGTGCGCGCGGCTCGGTCCAAGGAAAAATGCGGAGCGGCGCGTGGACCGGGCGCAGGACGCGTGGCGCCCGGGTATTGGCGGGTCCACGTGCTCCCGGCCCGCGGGGCCTTCAGCGGTGAGCGGGGGCGGCGGAGCGGCCGACGCGTGGCGTTGCGCCACGCGTCGCCACCCGCGGTGCCCCGCCGCTGTAGCGGAGGGGGCACGCGGCGCGCGCGCGGAGGCCCGCACGGCTGTCCCCTGTTTTGGGGGTACGTGGCGGGCGTCCGGGCGCGTCGGACGGCGGCTGGTCCGACCCGGGCCTCGCCGGATCGGTTCCGGGTTAATGGGTTTGAACCAGAACCCGTTAAGCCCTATTTAGGCTTGTTTAACCGGTTTAAACTCATTTTTCACCTCTTTTCTTAGGGAATTTCGCAGTG
The DNA here is from genome assembly GCA_029168755.2 of Tillandsia fasciculata. Classification (NCBI taxonomy): domain Eukaryota; kingdom Viridiplantae; phylum Streptophyta; class Magnoliopsida; order Poales; family Bromeliaceae; genus Tillandsia; species Tillandsia fasciculata. The sequence goes on along the minus strand of JAQOTM010000130.1, from coordinate 342,864 downwards.
GACCCTTAAGGAGAATTGTTCCTCTGCCAGAGCTCAATCCAACTGTAGCTTGCCGGATTTTTGGTGGTGCACGGTTTCCGAGGTTGGCCATTTTCCGGCGCGGCGCGCTTTCGTTCTTTATCGACCCGTTTTGCGTCTTCTCGGTGCGCAGACTCTCCCGGTTTCCTCCGACACCCGATTTCGACGATTTTTGCGCCGTTAGGTTCACGACAGGTAGGACTCTTACTTTGATATTCAAAGTTTGCCCAGATTCTTTTCGGATTTTGGAGGTATTTGAGCTTTCTGTTGCCTCTTTTTCTTTGCGGATTTTTGGACAGCGACACAGTGTTTCGGCCATATCTTCGCGTACCGACATCGGATCGGGGTGATTCAAGAGGCTAAATTCATCTACTCTTCGCGAGGAATCTCCTGGATTTTTCTCAGGATTTTAGGAGGTTGCCTCGAAGGTGAGAACCTTCCCTCTTCCCGAATGTTTATCTGGGGAAATTTCTACAGTTGGGTTGGAGGTTATTTTCTTGCCGGATTTATTTCTCAGCGTAGAAAACTCGGATTTGGACGTGCAGGTAGTCGTTTCGAAGCTATCGACGCGTAGATCGCGGGCATATTTTATTCGGATTTTTCTGAGGACTTTCAGCAGGTGATTTTTGCCCATCTTCGCAGCTGAATTAATGTATATTAAATCCGACAGTTTTGGGAGGATTATTGCATAACGACAGTTCGGTTTTTGTACCCAGGAGCAGTGTGGACTGTGCTGGACCCAGTGGACTCTGTGTAGCTGCCATCTTTGGTATTATCAGCTGTAGGACTTTTGACAGCTCGACTGATCAGGTGGGTGGCCTCGCTCTCAGGATTTACGATCTGTACACTAATTCTAGCTGTATAGGGATATACATGTATGGTTTTACCTCCGTAGTAGCATGTTAGAGAGCATGAGTTGGGATTGCTTATGGGGTCAGTTAGCATGTGTCCTCTATCATGATTCTCTACACCTTTATTTATTGCTATTATTGGACTTGACCTAGCACCACTGTCATATGCAGCATGTTCAACCAGACTAGTAGAAACCTTCAACTTGGGCTAGGTTACTTTATTGCTTTAGACACTCACACTATCATTATTATTTCATTTGGACATAGATTCTGCCTCGCCCAGATAGAGGGGCCGAGGGGTCGGGTTGTTGTGGGGTGCATTTACACTCGTGTCGGGGGACCGAGTGGAGTCAGATAGTGAGTTATTGATCAGAGTGTCTTTGAGTTCTGTCTGAGTGACAGAGGGGTCTCGGCTGTGTTGTGTTCCAGCCAGTGAGTGAGACAGGGTTCGTTGGTTACAGTCGATCTGGTTGATCGTGGATTTGGATTATAGCCTGCATGGGCCACATGGAGCTCGACATAGATGCGCAGATACTTTACTCGGTGGGGTCGCGCCCCTCGAGTGCCACTCCGGAGCTAGGCGGGTTACTTGCTATTGCGGTTTTGTCGATGCAGTCCCTCTGGCTGGGTCTTTTTTTTTGGCAGCCACGGACACCCTACGTAAGGCCGCTCCTCCGGGACGTAACGGCAGTAGGTTGGCGCAGGTTTGACTGGACCCGATGTGGCAGTCATGTAGATTGGGTGATTTGAGTTGAGAGTCAGTAGTGGTACCAGTCTTCTTCTGTTTCACCCCTTGAGCATCTAGTTAGAGGCATAGTAGCTGTAAAGTTATTTCATCAGCATTTCTTTCCAGTATTGCATTTGTTACTTTATGCCTCTAGTGGACTTAGTGGGCAGACCGTCGGTCTTGTTGGCGGCACCCACTGAGAACTACTTGGGGATGTAGTTCTCACACCCGTCGTGGTGTATTTTTCCCCAGGGACCTCTACTTCTGTTCCTGCTGCACAGGTTGCTGATCCAGCTGATCGAGGTAAGGGAGTCGCGAGTTAGATCCCTACCAGGTGTCTCCTGAGAGTAGCTGTACCCTCACCTTTTGAGAGTTGTGTCGAGTGATCTTGTAGTGAGGATCGAGTTGTACTCTTTATTTTGGAGCGACTTATGTATTTATGTGAGGACTTGGTCTGTACTTATACTTAGAGTTGTTTTATTTCAGTTCAGTATTTACTTCAGCTCTGATATCTGTATAGTATAGATGATCATTTGCAGGTTAGACGCTACGTTTCTACGGGGCTTCCCGTAGGGGCGGCGGATCTGTTGGCGGGCCCGGATCGCAGTTTCGATCCGGGGCGTGACAGATTAGAGTGGTATCAGAGCCTAGGATGTAGGTCAGTGAGGACTTAGAAACCCTAGGCTTGTGGTTGGACCCTAGGATGACTTACGTGAGAGTCGTAACTCTGTTGCGAGAGTCTTGATTGGGTTTTATACTCTCCCAGTGGATGGGGTGAGAGACTGACATATCTTCCTTCCGTGGCGACTATGTTGGCTGCAGACAACATAGTACTAGCGGGAAGGGGGATATGCCTGTGGACTTTCGCGAGATTGGGTCGAGTTTGATTTGGAGGTTCTGACTGTTCTTTTCTTCCTTCTCAGGGGAGTGATGCCTCCGCGACGCGGGATGTCTACGCGTTCGCAGCCTTCTTCCTCGGTACCTGAGCAGGAGGGCTCGGGACCAGGACGTCAGGAGGAGGTACAGGAGCTCCGGGCCCAGATGGCACAGATGTCGGAGGTTATCCAGCGCCAGGAGGAGACCTCTCGCCGTCAGGAGGAGGCCTTGGGCAGGATGATGACTTTGTTAGAGCAGAGGTCGCAGCCAGAGGTGGCACCCCGTGAGAGTGCGCCTGTACCTTCTCCCCCAGTTGTGGCACCCCCTGTTGTTCCTCCAGCACCGGCAGTTTCCGTTGAGCCGGTTCCTTGCAGACCAGCATCGGGGGTGACGGGATCGCTGACTTCAGCTGAGCAGCGGGTGGTGGTAGAGTTGCTGATGAGGTTTCGCCAGTTGGACCCACCCCATTTTTCTGGTATGGGAGCTGAGCCGTGGGAGGCCGAGACTTGGGTCACGGCCATGGAGCGTCATTTTGAGAGTTTATTTATCGAGGATCGCTTCCGGGTTCTTTTGGCTTCTCATTTCCTGGAAGGCAACGCCGAGGCGTGGTGGCGGCGTGTGCGACCGGCTGGGCCGCCGGGGACGCAGCTTCTCTCATGGGCGGAGTTTCGCAGCCTTCTTTTGGGAGCCTTCTTCCCTGAGAGTGTCCGACAGAGACTGGAGGAGCGGCTGAGGACTCTTCGTCAGGGAGATCGGCCCGTGCAGGTGTACATAGCTGAATTTAACCAGCTGTTGGCTAGTATGCCTCACGTGGCCAGGGACGAGGCACATCAGATTTACATGTTTGAGCGAGGGTTGCACCGGGATATTTATCAGCATGTTCGTTCCAGCAGATCGCAGACTCTTGAGGCTTCGATGGAGCAGGCATTATATGTTGAGTCTGGAGAGACAGTGATGGCGGAGGTGGCGCCAGCCCCAGCAGTGACTCCGGGGGCAAAGCGCCCAGCACCAGTGGATGAGGGGCAGTCAGGTGGACAGGGACCCCCGAGACCTCCGCGACCTCATTCGCAGGGTCGTGGGCATCAGGGGCGCCAGAGATCAGGAGCACCCCGTCCGTGGCAGCAGCAGCGTCGACCATCTCGGCAGCAGTCCTCTCAGCAGCAGCAGTCGCAGCAGCAGCAGCAGCCTCGACGACAGCCACGATCAGACCGATGTGTCATTTGTGGAGGGCCACACTCACCGCCTCAGTGTTCCCAGAGTCAGGGCCGTTGCTTCCGATGTGGACAGACTGGTCATTTTCAGAGAGCGTGCCCCAGAGCAGGTCCTCCAGCTCCTTCCTCGGCTTCGGCACCTACTGTTCCGTATCAGTCAGCAGGGCCTTCTGTGGCCTATGGTAGGCCTGATCATGCTTCATCTTCCTCTCGACAGCCAGATCGACGACCACCAGCACCGAGTGGGCGAGTTTATGCGGCACAGGTGGAGGATACTACAGCCGCGGAGCATGTCGTCGCAGGTATCATTTTGATTTCCGCAGTTCATACTCGAGCTCTTTTTGATACGGGCGCATCGCATTCATTCATTAGTAGAGATTTCGCATCCCTACATGGTATAGAGGTAGCATCTTTATCACATGCATTAGAGGTTCAGATTCCAGACCATGTTTTGCATGTTGTGGAGTATTGTAGGGAGTGCCCTGTACAGTTGGGACCCTGGATTCTGCCGGCAGACTTGCTCGTGCTGCGGCAGCTCCGGGATTTCGACGTTGTACTTGGTATGGACTGGTTATCTCGGTATTGCGCCACTATAGACTGCAGGGAGAGGACTGTGACTCTTCGTGAGCCAGGGCAGGAGGAGTTCGTATTTAGAGGCTGTCAGAGTACCCTGTTTGCGATGACTATCTCGTCATCGAGAGCTCGGCGGATGATGAGTAGGGGCTGTATCGCTTTCCTGGCGACGGTCGTAGAGGTGCCTACGGCGGCACCGGGACTCGAGGATATCCCTATCGTCCGCGAGTTCCCAGATGTGTTTCCCTCTGAGCTATCGACTTTGCCGCCGGAGAGGGAGGTTGAGTTTGTGATTGATGTGGTTCCAGGGACCGCACCAATCTCAAAGGCACCTTATAGGATGGCCCCAGCTGAATTGAGGGAATTGAAGGCTCAGTTGCAGGATTTGATGGACGTGGGCTTTGTGAGACCCAGTGTATCTCCGTGGGGAGCGCCAGTTTTATTCGTGAAGAAGAAGGATGGATCACTTCGCTTGTGCGTGGATTACCGAGAGCTAAATAAGGTGACCATCCGGAACAAGTACCCGCTACCACGGATTGATGATCTGTTTGATCAGTTGCAGGGTGCAACAGTGTTCTCGAAGATGGATCTTCAGTCAGGTTACCACCAGTTGAGGGTGAGGGCCGAGGACATCCCCAAGACGGCTTTTAGAACCCGGTATGGGCATTATGAGTTTACAGTTATGCCTTTTGGACTAACTAATGCCCCTGCTGCATTCATGGATTTAATGAACCGGGTGTTTCAGCCGTACTTGGATCGGTTTGTCGTTGTATTCATAGACGACATTTTGGTCTACTCCCGAAGTGAGGTAGAGCATGAGGAGCATTTGAGGATCGTGCTACAGCTTCTGCGAGAGAAGAAGCTGTTTGCCAAGCTGAAAAAGTGTGCATTTTGGCTTCGGGAGGTTGCTTTTCTAGGCCACGTTATATCAGCCGCAGGGGTGGCAGTGGACCCGACGAAGATTGATGCAGTTCGGGATTGGCCTAGACCGACGACGGTTACTGAGGTCCGTAGTTTTCTTGGATTAGCAGGTTATTACCGTCGATTTGTAGAGGGCTTTGCGAAGCTCTCTACTCCCCTGACCAGCTTGACGAGAAAGGGGGTGAAGTTTATTTGGTCTGAGCGGTGCCAAGAGAGCTTTGAGGAGCTTAAGAGGAGATTGATCTCAGCACCAGTTCTAGCTCTACCCGTGATGGGCGACGGATTTGTGATTTATAGTGATGCCTCACACAGCGGCTTGGGTTGTGTCCTGATGCAGCATGGTAGGGTAATTGCCTATGCTTCACGGCAATTAAAGGATTATGAGAAGAATTACCCTACTCACGATTTGGAGCTTGCCGCTGTGGTGTTCGCCCTGAAGTTATGGCGGCATTATCTCTACGGGGAGCACTGTGAGATTTATACAGACCACAAGAGCTTAAAGTATTTATTTACTCAAAAGGAGCTGAACTTGCGGCAACGCCGGTGGTTGGAGCTTTTAAAGGATTATGATTTGAGTATCCTTTATCACCCCGGCAAGGCCAATGTGGTTGCAGACGCTTTGAGCAGGAGATCAGCACAGAGCTTGAGCATGATGATTACTCAGCAGGCACCACTTGTGGAGCAGATGAGGCGTCTACAGATAGAGGTAGTGTCCCCTGGGGTCTCTGCTAGACTCTTGTCCATGGTCTTGCAGCCCACTCTGTTGGACAGGATTGGTGAGGCACAGAGTGAGGACCCCTACTTGACGAGGATCAGATCACAGATTCAGGCAGATCAGTTAGGGGATTTTTCAGTGGATAGCTCGGGAGTACTGCGGTACAGGGACCGAGTGTGTGTGCCTACAGATTCGGAGATCAGGGATCAGATTTTGAGAGAGGCTCACTATACACCTTATACCGTCCACCCTGGAGGTACTAAGATGTATAGGGACCTCAAGGCACACTTTTGGTGGTCTGGAATGAAGCGGGATATTGGAAGATTCGTGGCTCAGTGTTTAACTTGTCAGCAAGTGAAGGCAGAACATCGGGTACCTGCTGGCAAGTTGCAAAGTCTTCCAATTCCTGAGTGGAAGTGGGACCACATCACCATGGACTTTGTAGTTGGATTACCGAGGGCGCAGAGTGGAGCCGACGCGATTTGGGTTATCGTGGATAGACTCACCAAGTCTGCTCACTTTTTACCTGTTCAGATGACCTGGTCGTTGGACCGTTTTGCACAGCTATATTTGGATGAGGTGGTGAGGTTGCACGGTATACCCGCCTCGATTGTATCAGACAGGGACCCGAGGTTTGTGTCACATTTCTGGACGAGTCTACAGTCAGCTTTGGGGACCCAGCTCCGTTTCAGCACAGCATTTCACCCACAGACCGATGGGCAGTCGGAGCGCACCATACAGACCCTGGAGGATATGCTTAGAGCGTGCGTTATGGATTTCGGAGGAGGGTGGTATCGGCACTTAGCATTGGTTGAGTTTGCGTACAACAACAGCTATCAAGCGAGCATCCAAATGGCTCCGTTTGAGGCGTTGTATGGACGCAAGTGTCGGTCGCCCTTATATTGGAGTGACGTGGGTGAAAGGAGGACTTTGGGACCGGATTTATTGTTGGAGGCAGAGGAGAAAGTCAGATTAGTTCGCCGACATCTTGAGACAGCCCAGAGTCGTCAGAGGAGCTACACTGATCATCGGCGGCGAGACCTTGAGTTCCAGATTGGGGATCATGTCTTTTTGAAGGTTTCGCCTTCGAAAGGGGTCAAGAGATTTGGAGTTCGGGGAAAGCTTAGTCCCCGCTTTATTGGACCCTTCGAGGTACTGGAGAGGATTGGCCCTGTGGCCTATAGAGTTGCACTTCCACCGCGCCTGGCCGGAGTTCATGATGTTTTTCATGTCTCAGCTCTGAGGAGATACGTCTTCGACCCTTCACATGTTATCGACTTCACTTCTTGGAGATTGGCGAGGATCTTGGTTACGAGGAGCGCCCGTTGCGAATTCTGGCTCGTGAGGTGAGAGAATTGCGCAACCGGGCCATCCCATTTGTGAAGATCCAGTGGAGCAACCATGGTGAGCGAGAGGCTACATGGGAGCTGGAGACGGTGATGCGGGATACCTACCCTTCTCTGTTCGAGATTCCTGATTGAGGTACGCAGGTTTACTTTCCTTTTGTTTCGAGGACGAAACTCCCTTTTAGTGGGGGAGGATGTGGAGACCGTAAATCCCGTGCAGTTTTCCGACTGAATCTACGGTTTAGAACACCTATTGTTGGTGTATCTGGCCCAAGGTGCATCAAAGAGGTGCTACTGTTGGACCTGGTGATGTATCTTTTACTGTTTTGGCCTTCGGCTGTGGTTGCCGAAATTTCGGGAAGGATTTTGGCCAAACAGAGGTTAGAATTGGATTCAGCACGGAAAAACACTTGAAAACGGCTATTTGTTTGCCAAATTTGGAGTCCGGATGACCAAAAACGGGCTACCGGAAGTTTCGGGGGAAAAACGGGTGCATGGGAGTGACCGTGGACCGGCGGGTGCCACGTGGCGGCCTTTTATTGGCCGGCCCACGCCGCTCGGTCCACGGGAAAGGCGCGCGGGTGCATGGACCGCGAGGCGGGCCACGTGGCACAGCGGGATTGGCGGGTGCGCGCGGCTCGGTCCAAGGAAAAATGCGGAGCGGCGCGTGGACCGGGCGCAGGACGCGTGGCGCCCGGGTATTGGCGGGTCCACGTGCTCCCGGCCCGCGGGGCCTTCAGCGGTGAGCGGGGGCGGCGGAGCGGCCGACGCGTGGCGTTGCGCCACGCGTCGCCACCCGCGGTGCCCCGCCGCTGTAGCGGAGGGGGCACGCGGCGCGCGCGCGGAGGCCCGCACGGCTGTCCCCTGTTTTGGGGGTACGTGGCGGGCGTCCGGGCGCGTCGGACGGCGGCTGGTCCGACCCGGGCCTCGCCGGATCGGTTCCGGGTTAATGGGTTTGAACCAGAACCCGTTAAGCCCTATTTAGGCTTGTTTAACCGGTTTAAACTCATTTTTCACCTCTTTTCTTAGGGAATTTCGCAGTGGACCCTTAAGGAGAATTGTTCCTCTGCCAGAGCTCAATCCAACTGTAGCTTGCCGGATTTTTGGTGGTGCACGGTTTCCGAGGTTGGCCATTTTCCGGCGCGGCGCGCTTTCGTTCTTTATAACCCGTTTTGCGTCTTCTCGGTGCGCAGACTCTCCCGGTTTCCTCCGACACCCGATTTCGACGATTTTTGCGCCGTTAGGTTCACGACAGGTAGGACTCTTACTTTGATATTCAAAGTTTGCCCAAATTCTTTTCGGATTTTGGAGGTATTTGAGCTTTCTGTTGCCTCTTTTTCTTTGCGGATTTTTGGACAGCGACAGTGTTTCGGCCATATCTTCGCGTACCGACATCGGATCAGGGTGATTCAAGAGGCTAAATTCATCTACTCTTCGCGAGGAATCTCCTGGATTTTTCTCAAGATTTTAGGAGGTTGCCTCGAAGGTGAGAACCTTCCCTCTTCCCGAATGTTTATCTGGGGAAATTTCTACAGTTGGGTTGGAGGTTATTTTCTTGCCGGATTTATTTCTCAGCGTAGAAAACTCGGATTTGGACATGCAGGTAGTCGTTTCGAAGCTATCGACGCGTAGATTGCGGGCATATTTTATTCGGATTTTTCTGAGGACTTTCAGCAGGTGATTTTTGCCCATCTTCGCAGCTGAATTAATGTATATTAAATCCGACAGTTTTGGGAGGATTATTGCATAACGACAGTTCGGTTTTTGTACCCAGGAGACGTGTGGACTGTGCTGGACCCAGTGGACTCTGTGTAGCTGCCATCCTTGGTATTATCAGCTGTAGGACTTTTCACAGCTCGACTGATCAGGTGGGTGGCCTCGCTCTCAGGATTTACGATCTGTACACTAATTCTAGCTGTATAGGGATATACATGTATGGTTTTACCTCCGAGTAGCATGTGAGAAAGCATGAGTTGGGATTGCTTATGGGGTCAGTTAGCATGTGTCCTCTATCATGATTCTCCACACCTTTATTTATTGCTATTATTGGACTTGACCTAGCACCACTGTCATACGCAGCATGTTTAACCAGACTAATAGAAACCTTCAACATGGGCTAGGTTACTTTATTGCTTTAGACACTCACACTATCATTATTATTTCCTTTGAGACATAGATTCCGCCTCGCCCAGATAGAGGGGCCGAGGGGTCGGGGTGTTGTGGGGTGCATTTACACTCGTGTCAGGGGACCGAGTGGAGTTAGATAGTGAGTTATAGATCAGAGTGTCTCTTGAGTTCTGTCTGAGCGACAGAGGGGTCTCGGCTATGTTGTGTTCCAGCCAGTGAGTGAGACAGGGTTCGTTGGTTACAGTCGATCTGGTTGATCGTGGATTTGGATTATAGCCTGCATGGGCCACATGGAGCTCGACATAGATGCGCAGATACTTTACTCGGTGGGGTCGCGCCCCTCGAGTGCCACTCCGGAGCTAGGCGGGTTACTTGCTATTGCGGTTTTGTCGATGCAGTCCCTCTGGCTGGGTCTTTTTTTTTGGCAGCCACGGACACCCTACGTAAGGCCGCTCCTCCGGGACGTAACGGCAGTAGGTTGGCGCAGGTTTGACTGGACCCGATGTGGCAGTCATGGTAGATTGGGTGATTTGAGTTGAGAGTCAGTAGTGGTACCAGTCTTCTTCTGTTTCACCCCTTGAGCATCTAGTTAGAGGCATAGTAGCTGTAGAGTTATTTCATCAGCATTTCTTTCCAGTATTGCATTTGTTACTTTATGCCTCTAGTGGACTTAGTGGGCAGACCGTCGGTCTTGTTGGCGGCACCCACTGAGGACTACTTGGGGATGTAGTTCTCACACCCGTCGTGGTGTATTTTTCCCCAGGGACCTCTACTTCTGTTCCTGCTGCACAGGTGGCTGATCCAGCTGATCGAGGTAAGGGAGTCGCGAGTTAGATCCCTACCAGGTGTCTCCTGAGAGTAGCTGTACCCTCACCTTTTGAGAGATGTGTCGAGTGATCTTGTAGTGAGGATCGAGTTGTACTCTTTTTATTTTGGAGCGACTTATGTAGTTATGTGAGGACTTGGTCTGTACTTATACTTGGAGTTGTTTTATTTCAGTTCAGTATTTACATTTCAGCTCTGATATCTGTATAGTATTGATGATCATTTGCAGGTTAGACGCTACGTTTCTACGGGGCTTCCCGTAGGGGCGGCGGATCTGTTGACGGGCCCGGATCGCAGTTTCGACCCGGGGCGTGACAATCACCATACAACAAAAATTTACAATGGAGATCCAAAAATTTAAAAACATGAGATAAACTCCTAAAACAGACTCTAGACTTAGACATCTGTACTCTCTGCACAAAGAAATCATTCTTGACAAAAGAAATCGTTAGATACCTCAAGAATTGAAACATACAAAACCAAATACAGAGATAGAGTTTATTCTCATCATGACATTTGAGAATTCAGATATGTAAGAGAATCATAGACAAAAACCAACATATGTTCTAAGCATTCAAAAACCAAATGTCACAAAATGTTAGTCCAACATCAACTCGTTAGTCATATTACATGCCCAAATAGTTAGTCGAATAGTTAGTAGGGACATGCATCAAATCACAAGATAAAAACAAAGTTGAAGTTGAAGTCATACTTACCTTAATGTTCACACATTCACACAGTTTTCACATCATTGTTCATGTCACTGTAACTCTCTCCCTTTTTGTCACAGAAACACAGCCAAAAATGTAGTCAAAACTACAAAGTTAAAGGAGAGTTAAAAGTTCCATTAACATGAAAAACCTGAGAACTAAAACTAACGTAAAGTAAGAACAAAACTAAATCCTAAAAAGTAAAATCCTGCACAAAAAGAAGAGCCTGCACGAAATTTTGTCTAGTCTGAAGTGTCTGAACTGGTACAGCTCAGTTTGCTTAAAAATCCCTTAAGCATCTTTGAAATATTGGAATATTTCTTCTTGATCTTCTTATGCTCAGATGAAATGTGCTGAAGTTCTCTGGACAACCTTTCCTGTTCAGCAGAAAGTCTTTGCTGTTCTTGGCGAATGGATGCTAATGCATCTGTTTCAGCAGTCATTCTCTCGGAGGTTGATGGATTCTGCGTAGATGCAGATGGTGCATCCTGGCCCCCAATCCATGGTGATTTACTCTGTTGAATTCCAGAGAGTGAGCGTGCTCTAGTAAGAGGCTCAGTAATCTGAATGCCGCTTCTTTTAACACTTTTTCGTCTTGTATATTGTCTTGATGTTGAGGCAGATTTCTTTAGCCTTTTGTTCTTCAAATATTGCCTATCCTCCTCATCAATTTTTTGTTGAACTTCTGTGAAAAATTCTTCCCATTCCTCTTCATTAAAGTCGGAACTATCTACATCATCAATTTTTGTCTTGTCACGAGGTGAGTCCTCTTGTTCCTTTTTAACAGATGCACGAGTGTGCACCATTGTGACCAAGAACAATATGATCCAGGAGAAATTCATTGCTGAATGTGCCTTGAGTTTTAGTGAATGTGTCCTGTGAAAGCCAACTCAAGAACACATGAAAAATCGTCAATTTTCAAAAATTTGAAAAATTGTACCCAAACAATCATAATCATGTAGAGAAGCCAAGAATCAAATTAGTTTTGCAAAAAGAATTTTAAAAGTGGATCAATTTCATGATTTTCAAAAATTCCTCTTTTATGCCCTAAAATCGAATTTTCAGAAATCGAAGCCCAAAAATTCGTTAATCAGGTAAAAACCCAGCATATAATCAAAACTAATCTACCCAGAGTTCTTATTTCAAAAGAAATTTGACCAAAAACCATTCACAAACGAAAAAGTTCCATGATTTTTACTCACGTTTTGAGCAAACAAGCAAAAACAATGAAAAACCGAGATTTTGATCAACAAAACTTACTTGGATTCGAAGAACTTGAGTTAGGAAGGCTCCAAGATGCAAGAAATCTAGAGAGAGAAGCTCTAGAGACTTGAGAACAAAAGATTAGGGTAAAAGAATTCGAAATCTCTTCGTTCTATTAAGAACCCTAGCCGTGATCCGGATCGGATCGTGAATATGATCCGGATCGGCTACCCGCAGGAAGAAACCTGCGTTCGGGATCCGGATCACTTACCCCGATCCGGATCGGCTCCACCTTTTTCTTCAGAAAATTTTAGAAAAAATTCATAAAATCCAGAAAAAGTATGTAAGCATTTTACCAAATCAACTTTAAACAAAAATCATCGTTTCATACAACAAGAAATAGATTATACTAAATCTATCAAGAATACTCAAAAATGAAACGAAAATTTATGAAAATTAAAACACTTAAAGTTGAACAACTTCAATCACATCTATCCTGATCTTATGCGTAATGCCTTTATCAAATCATCAATTTTGGTAGAGAAAATGAAGTACAAAGATCAATAGATGTTTGAAATCCCAGATAAGTTAGATAATATATCTAGACAATCTGTTGAAGAGAGTGGCTCTTTGAGCATCTTTTATCAAAATTCCACCTTATACCAACCTTGAAATTTGACAGAGTCAAGTATTTCAATATGCATTTTATTAAATTCAAAAATTGACTAAACCATGCTTGGTATTCATGTGGTAGCTGCACACAGTACTCGGACGACCGAGGTGGTAGCTCTTTCCTCCATGTGGTGGTAGTTTTCACACTCCTCATTGGGATGTAACTCTTTCCACATCTTTTGAGCATTTTACTTTTCTTTGACTCCCCCTCAATTGGCTATCAATTATTTAATATATAAGGTATTCAACCAAAAATTGATCTCGCATTCATACTCGACTAAGCAATCAAATAAGATAATGACTATACCAAGAGATCATTGAGAGAGAAATTGACTTTGATCACTTAAAAGATGACTTAATTAACATAAATGATCATTGCAACATTGAAATATTATGATATCAAAAGCATAATAAATTTCTAAATGTGTGAAAAGATGCAATTAAAGTCAATTATGATTTATGCTCAATTAATGTCCTATGTACAAAACATAGATAAAGAACAAAACAAAAACAAAAACAAAACCTAACCTAAGCAAAAGTTTCAAAAAGGTTATTTCAAGGAAAGCATGCCAATTGCTTTACGCAAGTGAATAAAACGTTTTTGATCCAAAGGTTTTGTTAAGATATCAGCTAATTGATCCTCAGTTGAAATATATGACAGTTGAAGAATATTTGATTCAACTAGCTCTCTAAGAAAATGATATCTAAGTTCAATATGTTTTGTTCTAGAGTGCAACACAGGGTTTTTCGAAATGTTTATGGCACTGGTGTTGTCACAAAGAATAGTTACCGAAGATGCTGAAATCCGGAAATCGCTCAACACGCTTTTCATCCAAATCAATTGGGTTGAACAACTTCCTGCAGAAATGTACTCCGCTTCGGCAGTCGAGAGTGCTATGCAGTTCTGCTTTTTACTGTGCCATGCAACAAGGCAATGGCCAAGATAGAAGCATGCACCACTCGTGCTTTTCCGATCATCCACCGATCCAGCCCAATCGGCATCTGAGTATCCAACAATATCCAAACTTGTTCCCATAGGATACCAAATTCCGAAATTTATCGTTCCTTTGATGTATCGGATGATCCGCTTCACCGCTTTCAGGTGAACCTCCTTCGGTGCTGATTGATATCTCGCGCAGATCCCAACACTGAAGGATATATCCGGGCGACTAGCCGTGAGATAAAGTAGACTTCCAATCATACTGCGATACAGTTTCTCGTCTACATTCTCACTATGTGATTCACTTCCAAGTCCCTTATGGCTAGTTCCCATTGGAGTCGGAAAATCCTTAGAATTTTCAAGATCAAACTTTTTGACCAACTCCATTGCATACTTGGATTGACACAAGTGAATACCTTCATCGTTTTGTTTAACTTGTAATCCAAGAAAATAAGTCAATTCGCCCATCATGGACATCTCAAATTCGCTTTCCATGGTCTCCGCGAATTTAGAAGCATCATTATCTCTTGTTGCGCCAAATACAATGTCATCGACATAGATTTGTGCTACAATGAAATTGTTTTGATAATGCTTCACAAAGAGAGTCCTGTCAGCTCCCCCTCGAGTATAGCCCTTTTCCAAAAGGTGCTTTGTCAACCTTTCGTACCATGCTCGCGGTGCTTGTTTCAGACCGTAAAGAGCCTTTTTCAGACGAAAAACATGGTTAGGTAGTTTATGGTCCACAAAACCTTTCGGTTGAGCCACATAAACTTCCTCATTTAAAAACCCATTTAAAAATGCGCTCTTAACGTCCATTTGAAATAATTTGATTTTAAAATGACAAGCAATAGCAAATAGGATACGAATGGACTCGAGTCTAGCTACAGGGGCGAAAGTTTCATCAAAGTCTATACCTTCTACTTGAGAGTAGCCTTGAGCAACTAGTCTTGCCTTGTTCCTGATGATAGTACCATCTTCATTTTTCTTGTTCTTGAAAATCCATTTGGTACCTATCACATTGTGTTGCTTCGGAGGCTTCGTTAATTCCCAGACTTTGTTTCGCTCAAATTGATGGAGCTCTTCTTGCATTGCTTCAATCCAATAGTCATCCTGAAGAGCTTCATCGACATTCTTTGGTTCGATCAAAGATACGTAGCATGCGAATCCGCAAACCAATTGTCTCCGAGTTCTTACTCCTTCTTGTGGATCTCCAATAATGTTCGACTCAGGATGATCCTTGGAGATGCGTAACGTTTGAGGTAAAGGAGTAGTCGGAGGTACTTGAGATGATTCCTCCCAAGGATGGTTGACGAGTTGGCCCCATTAAGTCCATGTGTAAAAGTTCCAAAGGCCGTTTTGTACCAATGTGGTTCAAGTTCTTGTGTGCAGTCCTTGACTGTTTTCCCTTTTGGCAACCGCCACACACAATGTTTCGTTCAAAAGAAAGTTTAGGAACCCCCTTGACCACATCTTTGTTTGAAATTCTAGCAAGTTCCTTAAAGTTTATATGACCTAGCCTTTCATGCCAAAGAGTTTCATTTTTCAAAGAAGCTAGGTTACATTTTTCAGAAAATTTACTAGGAACAACATAACAATTGTTTTCTGATCTAACCCCTTTTAAAAAGAAGACATGGTTCTTGTCAGTTACAGTACATTCATCAGATGAAAAATTAACTGAATAACCATTGTCACAAAGTTGACTTATGCTTATGAGGTTAGTCTTAAGGCCATTAACAAATAACACATTATTTAGAACCGGGCCATCCGGAATAGCTATAGTTCCTTTTCCAACAATTTTGGAAGACCGACCGTCTCCGAAAACTACAAGTCCTCCGGAGATTTTCTCAAAGTTTTGAAAACAGTTTTTGTCGCCGGTCATGTGACGGGAACAACCGCTATCCAAATACCAAGACGAATTATCATATGCATGCAAGGAAATATTGGTAACGAGACAGGGGAAAATTTCACCTTTGCGCACCCAAACCTTTTTGGAATGCGTCGGTAATGGTCGTGAAGTTATTCTCCTAGGTGAAAGCGTCTTGTTGAAGATTGCTGCTCCTTGATGATGTCGTCTTGAGCGGTGAACTACCAAGGCTCTTTTCCTTCAATTGATTTGCAATTGATTTCTGAGGAATCACCTTTTGGTAGTCATTGCAAGAGGTGCTTGAGGTGTGCGTTTGGCTCCCATCTTGCAATTTCTCCTTATGTGCCCTGAAATGCCACAACGAAAACATACCTTAGATCTTGACGATCCCGAGGAGGATGAAGTAGGCTTGTTGTCGTTGCTTGTCGTGAATTCCGGTGTCGGAGGAGGAGATACCGACTGAGGCACAAAAACTGTCCCACTCGAACTTGGAATGTCTCCAGTTTGAGTGTATCCGAGGCCGAACTTATTTGTTTGACCAAGACCAAGAAGCCTGTCCAACTTACTCCTTCCAGAAGAAAATCGCTGTAAGTCATCCTTTAGTTGGAGTATGGTCTTTGTCATTTCCATTTTTCCTGTCGAGCCTCGTTGTAGAGCTTCAAGAAATAATTCGCTTTATCCACCAAATTTGTATGTTCTTTCTCGAGAAGCTCATTTTCCTCTTGAAGGGAAACATTTGCTTTGACTAAATTATCCCTTTCCACTTCAAGAGCGTTGAGAGAGAAGATGCCCTTTTTGCTTCTTCTTCGAGATCCTGCAATCTCCCTCTCAAACTCCGGTTTTGCTTTGCCAGTTTCTTTGAATCCCTCAAAAGCTTATGGTAGGCAAGAGCAAAATCTTCACCTTCAGAATTGCTCGATTCGCTGTCCGTTGCGTTCTTTTCAACAGGGAGGAGTTGGACAAGGAATCGGAGGTACTTGCCATCAAGCACATGAAGGGTGAAGATGTAGTGGACGCGTGGAATGCTGTCGCGTTGTCTTCTTCATCACTTGAGGATGACTCATTTGACGTGGAGTTGTCATCCCAAGTAACGACTTGCATCGCTTTCTTCTTTGCCGGATTCTTGTTGGGACACTCCGTTGCAATGTGGCCGTAGCCTCGACATTTGAAGCACTGTACTTGTCCCTCTGAACTTTTCTTATCCTTTGAGAAGTTCTCTTGCTTTCTTGACTTGTAGCTTGAAGAACCCTTGCCTTTCTTCGACTTTCCGAAGGATGGAGTTTTGCTTGAATTACCCCTTCGAAAGTTGCGGCGAAACTTCCTTGTCAAGAGAGCGAGCTGCTTCTCAAAGTCCTCCATAGATAGGTTCTCGTCATCGTCCGAGGAGGATGAATCCGCGTCTTCTTCCTTAGTTGATTTCAATGCATAACCTGAAGACTTAGAAGAGGATGCCTTTCCAGAAGAATAGTTAGTAGGAAATGTCATTTCATAAGTTTGTAATGCACCAACTAATTCTTCTACACGCATTTCGTCCGGGTGTTTAATTGTTTCAATGGCTGCGACCTTCGGGCGAAATCGTTCAGGAAGAGTTCTTAAATCTTTCTTACAACTTTAAATTCTGGAATCTTCTCTCCCAAGTTAGCACATGAGTTTACGATGTCTTGCAATCGTGTGTAATAGTCTGTGAAAGATTCATTTTCTGCCATAGAAATAGAGTCAAACTTGCTCGTAAGCATTTGCAGTTTCTGAATCTTCACAAGGTTAGTTCCCTCATGCGTAACTTGAAGAACATCCCAGATTTCTTTCGCAGTCTCACATGCCGAGACGCGAGAGAACTCTGTTTGTGACAAAGCATTAAATAGAGCATTAATTCCTTTGCCATTGTAAGAAGATGAATCTATCTCTTCCTTGGTCCATTTCGACCTAGGTTTTAAGGTGCGAACATCAGAAATATTTCAGTTGGATTAGACCATCCTAATTCAATTGATTGCCACACCCTTTCGTCGATGGAAATTAAAAAGGCTTTCATCCGTACTTTCCAGTACGCATAATTTGTTCCATCAAAGAAAGGGGGTCGATTGATGTTTCCACCTTCAACCATTGTTTACAACCCTATTCCCGCTCTGATACCACTTGTTGGGTTATATTAATATGGATCTAAATAGGGGAAAAAACACCTAGAGGGGGGTGAATAGGTGTAAACAATAAACACTCAAAAAATCATTGCGCAATAAAACCCAATGCGGAAAAAAAAAATAACACGCAAGATTTTTACGTGGAAAAACTCCAAACCGGAGTAAAAAACCACGGGACCGATAACACGGCGAAATCCACTAGAATTAACACACGTACAAGGTGATATAACGTACTCACAGACGACTCAACCTTTTACCATACGCTCCTAGTAGATCTTCTCCGCTCGCTCCACGACGCTTCTCGAATCCACGATCTGCGCCCAACGCTGAATCCACAGCGTCCAACGTCGAGTCCACGACGTCCGACCGAATCCACGGTCTTCACCCAGTAGCACGCTTCGAATCCACGAACGTACCTCGCTCCGAATCCACGAGAGCGGTTGCACCTTGAATCCACAAGGCCACGCGAGTCCACGCGCCGATTTGGGGTAAATCGTTGTTTTTGGGTGGTGATGATCCGCCGAATACTTAGATTAGAAATAGATCGGAAATACCATCTAAGTATTCATTGATTTGATTCTACTCAAAATGTGAGTTTGGAAAACCTAGAATCAAATCAATCAATATAGATGAAGAAACATAGAATAAATCTATTGATTTCCTTTCTTCTCTATATGTGGATTTTTCTTTTTCGGCTATCTTTTTCTATTTTGCCGATATTTTCTATGTGGATGCCCTAGAAAATGAATAAAGGGCCTATTTATAGGTTAGAAACCATTGGAAGAAGATAAGGATCAAAAACTGCCTTTTCTGGAAATTTTACGGACGGCGATCCGGATTGGAATTGGGCGATCCGGATTGCAGTAGCAAGAAGACGGTTTCCAGAAAAATGCTAGTTCGGGATCCGGATCGAAGTCCCGATCCGGATCGTTCATACAGTTTCACCAAACATCACGTTCGGGATCCGGATTGCAAATCCTGATCCGGATCGTGCAAGTAAAAAGGTAAAACTAGTGTTCGGGATCCGGATCATGAAATGCTGCGATCCGGATTGAACCAGTGTATGAACAAACACCTTTCGGGATCTGGATTGCAAGGCCCGATCCGGATCCTGAACATGTCCCATGTCCAGTTTTTGATTTTTATGCAATTAAAAATTCTTCCAGGTGTTTCTACACAACAAGAAGTATTCGGATCACCAGAAATCTTTAGTTAAACATACCTGATCCTTTTGAATTCTTCTTTTTTGAGATTGAGGTATATGATCCAAAGTTCTTTCATCTTCAATTTTCAAGACTTAACACTTTTCACGAAATACGCCAACTCAAATTCCGTAACACCCACTACCCGGGCGAGGATAACACTATGTCCAGGAATGAAAGAACAGTGTGGATGTCTAAGCATAAAATATCCGAAGAATTCTGGTGATCCGCACGCTAATATCCGAAGAATGAAAACTCGTCGCCCTCGATCAGTCCCAATATCCTTTTGGGAACAACAATAACCAATCAAATACTTTCGCCCAAATATCGACACACTCTCTCGTGCTTATCCCTAGGGTCTCCCTAAGGTTCACTAACCACCTAGGACTATTCCTAGGCTCTGATACCACTCTAATCTGTCACGCCCCGAGTCCGCCAATTTGTACGGTTCGGGCACGCCAACAGACCCGCCAATCGGGTAAAACCTTTTTCTACCCGAAAGGAACGGTAACATCCATAATAACACAACAAGTGTATGCGGAAGCTCAATATCAGAGTACTAAAAATCACTATAAATTTAAACTTTCATTTAATAAACTAATGCGGAAATGAAAGCATACAGGAGTGAACCATAAATTAAACTTATTACACTTTACAATTCTGAACTTGCAAATAAAATTATTACATTTCCTTTACATAATTCCTCACCATACAAGGTTCACTCAAGAAATATATAGAAAGGGATACCTCTGCTAGACCCTCTAGGTCACTATGCTGCTGGGCCCTTGCCCCTGTCGTATGCCTCGCTGTCGTCTGCATCTGATCTGTCTCGACCGCTGCATCCATTCCCGAACCTGTGGGGGGTCACCCAAGGGGTGTGAGAACTTACGAGCGAGTTCCCAGTGGGTTCAACCACCGAGAGAAAGTGTCCTACACCACTTGGTCCAATGGAAGCAATAATAATAGTGTGCTAGGAAACTAAAATCCTCAACATCAATATGCAGCTATGCAATAATATATCCCTACACTATCTGTGTACAACCATCGACCCAGCACTACTCTGTCTAGCCACACTAGGCTGCTAAGCACCAACTCGGCCACTATGCCGCTGTATACAGGATCTCAACTAACCCGGCCACCTTGGCCACTCTATTTTTCTTTATTCTTTAGATTCTGGTGCTTTAGTTCAAGTTAACCCTCAGAAATTCTTATCCAACGGGCCCCAGCCCGGTAGTCCTGCTACCATAAGATAAGATTTCTAAGGTTGCCGATAACACCCGCAAGTGTTACCCCGTCCTACGGAAGAAGCGTCCCGAACGGGTCTCTACCCGGGAGAGGGATACTGCCCGTACCTCCAACATGGGCTGGCTTCACCGTAGGTCCGCCCGTTTTATCTTTATATTTTCTTTCTTTTCTTTTTACTTTAGTTCTTAGCCTCTTTGCCTTTGAACACTTGCTTTCCTTTCTTATTCGAGCTTATAGCTCCCTTTTTGCCACTGGCAAATCACTTTCTCTTTTCTTTGAGCATTTAGCTCCTTGCTTTCACTTTTAGCCCTTCGAAAGTACCTCGTCCGACGAGTCACTGCCCAGGGAGTCCTGCTCCACTTGACGAGTCTCAAATTCGAAGGCGCCATTTACATTTTCTTTATGCTTTTAGCCACTTTTAGCTTGCTTTTAATCATTGCCTTTTTGTAACAATTTTTCCTCTTATCCTAGGTCTTGCCATAAGGATAACCAGAGAGTCTTCTGGACTCTTAAACATTTCTCTTTTATTTCTTTAACTCAAATTGAAGTTAAAGTTATTATCCATTTGCCCAGACACCCTATAACTTTCTAGGGTTATATTTGATCAACTCTGAACCTTGGGATCTTATCCCACTTTCCTGATTCCTCATTGAATCCTAGAGTTAACTTAACTCTATTTCCTGTTCCACTATTAGCTTAGAGTTACACTGACTCTAATTTCCTGTTTCCCCCTTCCATATCTCCACACTTGATCTATTTCTCTTTTTTTTTTCCTTTCATGTCACCACACTTGATCCACTTTCCATTCTCTTGATTCCTTACTGAATCCTAGAGTCAACTTGACTCTATCTTTCTGTCTGTGAGTTTAAACTCTTCTAGCTCAACTTAGGTTCCCTTTACCTAAGTTTCATGTCCTACCTGTCCTAGAGTTCCCTGACTCCATGTTGAACACTAGTTCTCCTTAGATTTCCTTTACCTAAGTTCCATGTCATATACATCCTAGAGTTCTCTGACTCTATGTTGATTACTCTATCCAGTGTCCTTAGGTTGTCACCTAAGACCATGCCACTCATCCTTCCTAGGATAACTCCTAAGTTGATGTCACTCGTCAAACCCCTAAACTAGGTTTTCTCCTAGTCTTACTACCAACAAGTTCTGTTCCCTTATATCACATGATTCCTAGGGTTGTACCCTAACATGATTACAGTCATCAAGTAATTACTCATTTCTACGCATGCAATTATTTTCATATCCATCATAAAAATACTATTTATCCTCTAAGTCCTTTTTGCACATGAAAATGAATTATCTTCTTTTGGCAACTAACAGTTGCATTTATCATCTGTGTCCATCTACACATACAAATTTATCCCCTATTGTGGATAAATCATAAATATCACTTTTCCTCTAAATTTCTCTACACATGCACATATATCATCTATTATTGGCAACCAACAGTTGCTCTTTTCATCTGTGTCCATCTTGTTACGGCTTTTTGGTGTTGGCATATTTCGTGAGTCAAGTCAGTGAGTTGAGTTGGAGTCTTAAAGGGATCAAATTGTCAATCAGCAATCAAAGACTTAGAGAAGATTCAACAAGAGCTCTAGTTGACACTCAATGTCTTGAGTCTTGAAGATTGAAGATGAAGAATTGTGGATCAGTTACATCAATCTCAAGAAGAAAGTATTCAAAAGGATCAGGTATGTTTAACTAAATAATTTTGGTGATCCGAATACTTTCTTATAGTGTAGAAACACTTGGATGAATTTTTAATTGCATAAAAATCAAAAACTGGACATGGGACATGTTCAGGATCCGGATCAGATCTTGCAATCCGGATCCCGAAGGGTACTTGTTCATTGGCAATTTCAATCCGGATCCTAGGCCATTCCGATCCGGATCCCGAACATGAGATTTTGCTGAATTGCATGAACGATCCGGATCGGACCTTGCAATCCGGATCCCGAACCCTTGGTTTTCTAGAATCGTCAATCTCGTTACGACGATCCGGATCGCAGTAAATCCGATCCGGATCGCCGTCCTGAAAAATTCCAGATAAGGTATGTTTTTGATTATTATCTCTTTCCAAAGGTTTCTAAACTATAAATAGACATTTAGGGTTTCTCAAAAACGTGGGAGCTATACCTATGATTTTATAAAACACTTGAGAGCAACCCTTGTAGGACCCCTGATCCCTCTGCAGCTTTTTCCCGTGAATCCACTATTTAAACACCTGTTGATGGTGTACCTGGCCCATAGTGCATCAAGGGGATGCCACAGATGGACCCTGTGAGCTTTGATTGACTGTATTGGCCATCGGCTGCTTTTGCCGAATTTTAGAAAAGGAATTTGGCCAAACGGATGGTGGATTTGGATTCAGTGCGGAAAAATGCTTGAGATTGGCTTTTGGTTTGCTTAATTCGGAGTCCGGATGTCCAAAAGCGGACTCCCGGAAGTTTTGGCAGTTTTCGGCGCTTGCGGGAGCCTCCGGCAAATTTTGGAGGCGGAATTTGGCAAAACGGACCTCGTTTTTGGAATCAGCGCGCGAAAACGGTCAAGATAGGCTATTTACTTGTTGATTTTGAGCTCGCGGGTACTGTTCACGCCGGAACAGTGTCGCCGGCGATCACCGGCGCCGGCGGCGGCGGCGGGCGGCGGCGGCGGGCGGGCGGCGGCGCGGCCTCGGACAGGCGCGCGGTCCACCGCGAGGGTCGTGCACCGGGGGCGGGCCACGCGGCGCTTTCTGGTTGGCCGGCGCAGCGGGCGCGGTCCACCGAAATTGGGCCCGGGTGCACGGTGGACCGGGGGTACACGTGGCGAGGTTTGGTTGGTCCGGTGTTGTGCACCCGGTCCACGCAACAGTGGACTGATTGACTGGGGCAGGTGCCGTACGCCCGGGTCAGCCGGCGACGTGCGCGGTGCACGGCCCGCCGTGCGCGGTGCACGGCTTGTCGGGGACACGTGGCACGCCACCAGTGGCTGGCTCAGGTGCACCGGGATCAGCGGGGCTCGGGGGCTTAGTGGACTGGGCTGTGTCGTGGGCCGGGCCGCACTGTGCGCGCCCGGAAATCCTGGGCCGGCCCGTTACTGTAGCCGCCCGAATTCTGGGGCGCCCGAAAGTGGGGACATGGTGGGAATTTCTTGAATTGTTTTCAGCCTATATAAATAGTGCCAATCCGAGCCTCCTTCTTCCTCTGTTTTCTCCCAAACCGAGCCCCTTCAGCCCAAGCCTATTTCTAGCAAAAATCTTCATCTTTTAGTCCTTGATCTCCCTGCCAACTTTCAAGATTTTAGGAGGCACGAATCCCGAGGTTCCCCATTTTACGGTGCGGCGCGACGTTGCTTCCTAGTGTTCTTCTTCGGCGCAGCGATCGTATTTTTGCTCCCCTGGGCTACCCCGACATCATTTTCCTGCGATTCTTGGACCAGTGGACTCCTAAGAGGTAGGACTTCATCTTTCGTTTTGGTCGCGCTTTCCCGTTTCGAGGTTTTGGCACGGATTTCGAGGCAACAAGTGACCCCATTTTCTGTATGGAATTCCTTGACAGCAGCGGAGTGTTTCGGCTATATCTTTGCGCACGAGCGTCCGACGGAAACGAGCCTATACAACTTTTTCATCTACGGATCGCAAGGAACGCGCTCGTATTTTTAGTGGATTTTTGTGAATTTTCTTTCGAGGTGATAATTAAGGATTTCTCTGTGAACAGTAATCAGCCCTTAATCCTGATTAGTGTATGAGAGTGCCCTCTTGCTGAATTTTTATCTTGGTGTACAGAACTCGGATTTGGGCGTGCAAGGTACCGTTGCGAAGCTATCGACGCGAGGATCGCCGTGATATTTTTATTGGAATTTTCTGGACATTTTCTGCAGGTGATAATTTGACAGTTTGGTACTTGTGTTTGTATGTGGTAATTAGTGCTATAATTGAGACTCTAGTGTAATTAGTGGATTCCTTGATGTACCAGGAGTATTGCGGGTGTGCTAAAATTGTGGGAGCGAGAATTTGGAATTTTGGTATTTTCTGACTGTACGAGTTTGGACAGTTGCGCTTCAGGTGGGTGGTTGTTGTACTCCTTTCTTTGGTATGCCCACTAGGAATATTAGAGTGCCCTTGAATTGAAGATGCATAATATGTGATTGGTAGACTTGCATGCTTTAGGGAATTAATTATTAGTAATCAGATCCCTGATCAACTGTTGTTAGAATGGTCACCTGTTTTTAATCGCTTAATTAATCTGGACTGTATGCTTAGAGACAAAGTATTAATATTTGAGGACTGCAAAACTGATGTTGTTCATGTGAGACGGTCACCCTAGCTTATTTATTCTAAACTGTTTATACTTGGGAATTGGACAAAGTGTTGGAACCATGCATGATTAAATTGGTCACATAATTATTGTCATCTTTTACTGCAACACTATTTTGGGACTTGACTTAGGAGAAACCATGCTTTTCTCTTTCTTCTTTCATTGTTGGCACTAGCGGCTTAATCGCTCAGGTTCGAGCGTATGTTGGACAGTGTAGGCAGGTATTGGGGATTTGGGGACAGGTTGAGTTTGTCAGGGTGTTGCGGCGACCACGGATCTTGGGTGGTTGACCGGATTGTTACTATTGCATCAGATTGGGTGTTTCGGGGATCGGGCTTTCTTTAGTGGAGGGTTTTTCCCACTTCCTTGAGTCTCGATCCAGTCCTGCTATTATGAGACAGTGGTTACAGTGATACTTGATACAGTGGTTACTTACTTTCCTCGTGTGGGTCGCTCCCCACGAGTGCCACTCCGGAGTGCGCGGCAGGCAGGCTTTGAGTCCTAGGGACTCCTTTTACTTCGGTGTTATGCATAGGCTGGCATACCCGTTGCAGCAGAGCAGGCAGTGCCAGTGTTCACTGGCCGTCAGATTGGGTCATTATGACAGGCTACTTGATTCTGATGCATCACTTTTCCCATCCTTATTGGTTGGTCATATAGAGGCATATTAGGGATAGCACTTTATCAGTTGCTTTGGTTATCTGCATCCCCTTTCTTCTCCTTTCCCTTTTCGCCTCTGATCACCTGGTGGGCATATCTGAGCTGAGGCTTTACCCACTAGGGGAGGCTACTGTTTATAGTAGTACTTACCCCCATTGTCTTTCTTGTCTCTTTTCCCCTTTGTTTTGCAGAGTCCTCTGTGGGAGCTGCGGGACCGTCAGCAGCTGAGCGAGGTAAGAGGATCGCGGACTAGTTAGCGATGCCACCGAGAGATGTAGCTGGATATTTTGGTCACCCGGTCTTCTCAGACAGTTTTATTTTACTTCCTTTTGGGTCTGGCTTCTGCCAGCTGGTTGTATTTTGTTGTGAGCTGGGAGAGTTTCTGTATTTATTTTTACAGTTGTACTTTACTTACCTTCCGCATCTGTCTGAGATACAGTAGTTTCATTTCAGCTCTGATTATTATGCTCTTTTATTATCTCTTCTTATATCTGAGCAGGTTACCGACGCTTCGTGTATGTGGGAAATACCGCATGCACGGCGGATCTGTAGACGGGCCCGGGTTCTGGTTTACACCCGGGGCGTGACAGATTAAGTTGGTATCAGAGCTTAGGGATAGGTCAGTTGGGACTTAGGAAACCCTAGGCTTTTGGACAGACCCTAGGATTATAGGGCGTGAGTGGCGTGACTTGTTGCGAAAGTCGGTGATTTTTATTGTTAACTCTTCCGTGAGTGAAGAGTGATCGACATAGTCTATTTCTGTTGAACCATTATGTTGGCTGCAGACAACATAAGGTTACAGAAATAGGGGGATGTCTTTGACTTTCGCCAGATTGGGTCGTGTGGAGTTTTGTTACTGATGTTTGGTTTCTTGTGGCAGGATGCCTCCACGACGTCGGATTCCCACCCGGGGTGTCCCTTCGCCCCCTGTTGAGCCAGAGCAGTCTACACCACCCGAGCTTGCTGAGTTGAGGGCCTTGGTGGCCCAGTTGGCGGAGGGTCAGCGCCGCCAGGAGCAGAGGATTGAGCAGCTGCTTGCTCAGAGGGAGGTACCACCCCCAGTTGTTCCTGAGGTCCCTGTACCTCTTGTTGCACCTTTTGTGCCGTCAGCGCCATCTTCGAGTAGTGGGGCTCCTGGAGCTTTTCGGCCTTTGTCTGCGGAGGAGGAGCGGGATTTTGCTGACAAACTCGCTGTGTTTGTCAAGCGGGGACCACCTAGATTTTCGGGGCGGGATGCTCAGCCCCGGGCGGTTGGGATTTGGCTTTCTGCGATGGAGAAGCTTTTTCGGGACTTCTTCATCGACCCGAAGTATCGAGTGCACATGGCGGTGCACTGTTTGGACGGAGATGCTGACTTTTGGTGGCAGCGAGTTGAGCCACTGGAGTTCCGGATCACCAGGCAGTTACCTTGGGAGGAGTTCAGACGGATGGTGTTGGACACCTATTTTTCTACCAGTGTGAAGAAGAAGTTGGAGGATGATTTGAAGAATCTGCAGCAGGGCGAACGATCGGCCCAAGCCTATTTCCAGGACTTCAGGGAGTTGCTGAACTGTGTGCCTTACGTCGCTCGTGACGGTCCGCACCAGGTCGAGTTGTTCGAGGGAGGCCTTCGTTCAGAGATTTACACACTTGTGCATGCTCAGAGATTCCAGACCCTGGAGGCAGCCGCAGAGCATGCACAGTGGGTGGAGAGAGGTGATCAGGAGGTGGCCAGACGGAGGGCCGCGGTCGCGCAGAGTTCCGACAGGAAGCGACCAGCCCCAGAGGACGGGGGACAGGCCAGCTCTTGGAGACCGCCACGGCCGCCGCAGTCCCAGTCTTATGGCCGTGGGCGATCTGAGAGGAGAGGGCCTGGTGGACCCCAGAGACAGCCAGCAGCAGCACCAGCAGCAGCACCAGCAGCAGAGATCGCAGCCGAGGCAGCAGAGATCTCAGCAGCAGTCCTCTAGACAGCAGCAGCAGCAGCAGCCGAGACAGCCTCGATCTTCTGACCGATGTATCTTTTGCAGGGGTCAGCATGCCGCGGATACTTGTGACTTGCGATGGGGGCGATGTTACCGGTGTGGACAGCCGGGCATGTGCGAGCTACCTGCCCCCTTATTACTTCCTCGGCACCTTCCTCGGCATCGGCTTCATATTCCCCTCAGCAGCAACGGCCTTATGCTCCAGCGAGCAGGCCGTCCACCTCTATCCTACAGATTCTCGACCTCCAGCACCGAGCGGGCGGGTGTATGCCGCCCAGTTAGCGGATTTCCTACGGCAGACCAGGTGGTGGCAGGTATTACTTTGCTTTTTGGTATTCGGGCTCGTACTTTATTCGACACTGGAGCATCTCATTCTTTCATTAGTCGAGCATTTGCATCCCTGCATGGTCTAGAGGTAGAGTCCTTATCTTGTGCATTAGAGGTGCGGATTCCTGATCATACTTTGCATGTCGAGGAGCGTTGTGTGGCTTGCCCAGTGCAGTTGGGGCCTTGGATTTTGCCTGCAGACTTGCTTGTCTTGCAGCAGCTCCATGATTTTGACGTGGTGTTGGGGATGGATTGGCTGTCACGGTATTCCGCCACTATCGACTGTAGAGAGAGGACGGTGACGCTTCGCGAGCCAGGACAGGAGGAGTTCATCTTCAGAGGCTGCCAGAGCTCGCTGTTTGCAGCGACCATTTCCTCGGCGAGAGCTAGGAGGATGATGAGCAGAGGTTGCACTGCCTTTTTGGCCACTGTGGTGGAGGTGCCTACGGCGGCATTGGGACTCGAGGATATTCCTATTGTCCGCGAGTTCCCAGATGTATTTCCCCCTGAGTTGACGACGATGCCGCCGGAGAGGGAGATTGAGTTTGTGATTGATGTAGTTCCTGGAACTGCACCAATCTCAAAGGCACCCTATAGGATGGCGCCAGCTGAGTTGAGGGAGTTGAAAGCCCAGCTTCAGGATCTTTTGGATAGGGGCTTCATCAGACCCAGTGTCTCTCCGTGGGGAGCGCCTGTGTTGTTTGTGAAGAAGAAGGATGGGTCACTGCGGTTGTGTGTGGATTATAGGAAGTTGAACAAAGTGACCATCCGGAACAAGTATCCCCTCCCCCGGATTGATGATTTGTTTGATCAGTTACAGGGAGCATCGGTGTTCTCGAAGATTGATCTGCAGTCCGGTTACCACCAGCTGAGGGTGAGGGCCGAGGACATCTCCAAGACGGCTTTCAGATCGCGGTACGGGCATTATGAGTTCACTGTGATGCCTTTCGGTTGACAAATGCCCCTGCCGCATTCATGGACTTGATGAACAGGATTTTTCAGCCGTTTTTGGACCGGTTTGTGGTGGTGTTCATAGATGATATTTTGATCTACTCCCGCAGTGATTAGGAGCACGAGGAGCACTTGAGGACCGTGCTACAGCTTCTGCGAGAGAAGAAGCTGTATGCTAAGTTCAAAAAGTGCGAGTTTTGGCTCCGGGAGGTCGCCTTTCTGGGTCATGTGGTTTCAGCGGCTGGAGTGTCGGTGGATCCGGCCAAGGTGGACGCTATTCGTGATTGGCCGAGGCCGACGACTATCACTGAGGTGCGGAGCTTTCTTGGTTTGGCGGGCTACTATCGGCGTTTTGTGGAAGGCTTTGCGAAGCTTTCCTCTCCCCTCACTCGTCTGACCAGGAAAGGGGTTAAGTTTGTTTGGAGTGAGACTTCACGGCATACCTGCTTCGATTGTGTCAGATCGAGACCCGAGATTCGTATCACGCTTTTGGGGGAGTTTGCATTCTGCTTTGGGGACTCAGCTCAGGTTTAGCACCGCTTTCCACCCACAGACCGATGGGCAGTCAGAGCGCACCATACAGACCCTTGAGGATATGCTTAGAGCGTGCGTTATGGATTTTGGAGGAGGGTGGTACCGGCACTTATCTTTGGTTGAGTTCGCGTACAACAACAGCTATCAGGCGAGCATCCGGATGGCTCCGTTTGAAGCGTTGTATGGACGCAAGTGTCGGTCTCCCTTATACTGGAGTGACGTGGGTGAGAGGAGGACTTTGGGACCGGAGTTATTGTTGGAGGCAGAGGAAAAAGTCCGGATTATTCGCCGGCATCTTGAGACAGCCCAGAGTCGTCAGAAGAGCTACGCAGATACTCGACGGCGAGACCTGGAGTTTCAGGTTGGTGATCATGTCTTCTTGAAGGTCTCGCCCTCGAAAGGGGTCCGGAGATTTGGAGTACGGGGAAAGCTCAGTCCCCGCTTTATTGGACCCTTTGAGGTACTTGACAGAGTTGGTCCTGTGGCATACAGAGTTGCCTTACCCCCGCGCCTGGCCGGAGTTCATGATGTCTTCCACGTCTCAGCTCTGAGGAGATACGTTTTTGACCCATCGCACGTGATTGACTACACTCCGTTGGAGGTCGGCGAGGACTTGGTCTACGAGGAGCGCCCATTGCGGATTCTTGCTCGTGAGGTGAGGGAATTGCGCAATCGGGCCATTCCATATGTGAAGATCCTGTGGAGCAATCATGAGGAGCGAGAGGCTACATGGGAGCTGGAGACAGAGATGAGAGATGCCTACCCCTTCTTATTCGAGACTTCTGACTGAGGTACGTCAGTTCTGCTTTTCTTTGTTTCGGGGACGAAACTTTTTTAGTGGGGGAGGGTGTAGGACCCCTGATCCCTCTGCAGCTTTTTCCCGTGAATCCACTATTTAAACACCTGTTGATGGTGTACCTGGCCCATAGTGCATCAAGGGATGCCACAGATGGACCCTGTGAGCTTTGATTGACTGTATTGGCCATCGGCTGCTTTTGCCGAATTTTAGAAAAGGAATTTGGCCAAACAGATGGTGGATTTGGATTCAGTGCGGAAAAACGCTTGAGATTGGCTTTTGGTTTGCTTAATTCGGAGTCCGGATGTCCAAAAGCGGACTCCCGGAAGTTTTGGCAGTTTTCGGCGCTTGCGGGAGCCTCCGGCAAATTTTGGAGGCGGAATTTGGCAAAACGGACCTCGTTTTTGGAATCAGCGCGCGAAAACGGTCAAGATAGGCTATTTACTTGTTGATTTTGAGCTCGCGGGTACTGTTCACGCCGGAACAGTGTCGCCGGCGATCACCGGCGCCGGCGGCGGCGGCGGGCGGCGGCGGCGGGCGGCGGCGCGGCCTCGGACAGGCGCGCGGTCCACCGCGAGGGTCGTGCACCGGGGGCGGGCCACGCGGCGCTTTCTGGTTGGCCGGCGCAGCGGGCGCGGTCCACCGAAATTGGGCCCGGGTGCACGGTGGACCGGGGGTACACGTGGCGAGGTTTGGTTGGTCCGGTGTTGTGCACCCGGTCCACGCAACAGTGGACTGATTGACTGGGGCAGGTGCCGTACGCCCGGGTCAGCCGGCGACGTGCGCGGTGCACGGCCCGCCGTGCGCGGTGCACGGCTTGTCGGGGACACGTGGCACGCCACCAGTGGCTGGCTCAGGTGCACCGGGATCAGCGGGGCTCGGGGGCTTAGTGGACTGGACTGTGCGGTGGGCCGGGCCGCACTGTGCGCGCCCGGAAATCCTGGGCCGGCCCGTTACTGTAGCCGCCCGAATCCCTGGATGCGCCCGAAAGTGGGGACATAGAGGGAATTTCTTGAATTGTTTTCAGCCTATATAAATAGTGCCAATCCGAGCCTCCTTCTTCCTCTGTTTTCTCCCAAACCGAGCCCCTTCAGCCCAAGCCTATTTCTAGCAAAAATCTTCATCTTTTAGTCCTTGATCTCTCTGCCAACTTTCAAGATTTTAGGAGGCACGAATCCCGAGGTTCCCCATTTTACGGTGCGGCGCGACGTTGCTTCCTAGTGTTCTCCTTCGGCGCGGCGATCGTATTTTTGCTCCCCTGGGCTACCCCGACATCATTTTCCTGCGATTCTTGGACCAGTGGACTCCTAAGAGGTAGGACTTCATCTTTCGTTTTGGTCGCGCTTTCCCGTTTCGAGGTTTTGGCACGGATTTCGAGGCAACAAGTGACCCCATTTTCTGTATGGAATTCCTTGAC
The DNA here is from genome assembly GCA_029168755.2 of Tillandsia fasciculata. NCBI lineage: Eukaryota > Viridiplantae > Streptophyta > Magnoliopsida > Poales > Bromeliaceae > Tillandsia > Tillandsia fasciculata. Next base: position 311,747 of record JAQOTM010000130.1, on the reverse strand, counting down.
AGCAGCGGAGTGTTTCGGCTATATCTTTGCGCACGAGCGTCCGACGGAAACGAGCCTATACAACTTTTTCATCTACGGATCGCAAGGAACGCGCTCGTATTTTTAGTGGATTTTTGTGAATTTTCTTTCGAGGTGATAATTAAGGATTTCTCTGTGAACAGTAATCAGCCCTTAATCCTGATTAGTGTATGAGAGTGCCCTCTTGCTGAATTTTTATCTTGGTGTACAGAACTCGGATTTGGGCGTGCAAGGTACCGTTGCGAAGCTATCGACGCGAGGATCGCCGTGATATTTTTATTGGAATTTCTGGACATTTTCTGCAGGTGATAATTTGACAGTTTGGTACTTGTGTTTGTATGTGGTAATTAGTGCTATAATTGAGACTCTAGTGTAATTAGTGGATTCCTTGATGTACCAGGAGTATTGCGGGTGTGCTAAAATTGTGGGAGCGAGAATTTGGAATTTTGGTATTTTCTGACTGTACGAGTTTGGACAGTTGCGCTTCAGGTGGGTGGTTGTTATACTCCTTTCTTTGGTATGCCCACTAGGAATATTAGAGTGCCCTTGAATTGAAGATGCATAATATGTGATTGGTAGACTTGCATGCTTTAGGGAATTAATTATTAGTAATCAGATCCCTGATCAACTGTTGTTAGAATGGTCACCTGTTTTTAATCGCTTAATTAATCTGGACTGTATGCTTAGAGACAAAGTATTAATATTTGAGGACTGCAAAACTGATGTTGTTCATGTGAGACGGTCACCCTAGCTTATTTATTCTAAACTGTTTATACTTGGGAATTGGACAAAGTGTTGGAACCATGCATGATTAAATTGGTCACATAATTATTGTCATCTTTTACTGCAACACTATTTTGGGACTTGACTTAGGAGAAACCATGCTTTTCTCTTTCTTCTTTCATTGTTGGCACTAGCGGCTTAATCGCTCAGGTTCGAGCGTATGTTGGACAGTGTAGGCAGGTATTGGGGATTTGGGGACAGGTTGAGTTTGTCAGGGTGTTGCGGCGACCACGGATCTTGGGTGGTTGACCGGATTGTTACTATTGCATCAGATTGGGTGTTTCGGGGATCGGGCTTTCTTTAGTGGAGGGTTTTTCCCACTTCCTTGAGTCTCGATCCAGTCCTGCTATTATGAGACAGTGGTTACAGTGATACTTGATACAGTGGTTACTTACTTTCCTCGTGTGGGTCGCTCCCCACGAGTGCCACTCCGGAGTGCGCGGCAGGCAGGCTTTGAGTCCTAGGGACTCCTTTTACTTCGGTGTTATGCATAGGCTGGCATACCCGTTGCAGCAGAGCAGGCAGTGCCAGTGTTCACTGGCCGTCAGATTGGGTCATTATGACAGGCTACTTGATTCTGATGCATCACTTTTCCCATCCTTATTGGTTGGTCATATAGAGGCATATTAGGGATAGCACTTTATCAGTTGCTTTGGTTATCTGCATCCCCTTTCTTCTCCTTTCCCTTTTCGCCTCTGATCACCTGGTGGGCATATCTGAGCTGAGGCTTTACCCACTAGGGGAGGCTACTGTTTATAGTAGTACTTACCCCCATTGTCTTTCTTGTCTCTTTTCCCTTTGTTTTGCAGAGTCCTCTGTGGGAGCTGCGGGACCGTCGGCAGCTGAGCGAGGTAAGAGGATCGCGGACTAGTTAGCGATGCCACCGAGAGATGTAGCTGGATATTTTGGTCACCCGGTCTTCTCAGACAGTTTTATTTTACTTCCTTTTGGGTCTGGCTTCTGCCAGCTGGTTGTATTTTGTTGTGAGCTGGGAGAGTTTCTGTATTTATTTTTACAGTTGTACTTTACTTACCTTCCGCATCTGTCTGAGATACAGTAGTTTCATTTCAGCTCTGTTTATTATGCTCTTTTATTATCTCTTCTTATATCTGAGCAGGTTACCGACGCTTCGTGTATGTGGGAAATACCGCATGCACGGCGGATCTGTAGACGGGCCCGGGTTCTGGTTTACACCCGGGGCGTGACAACCCTAGAGGCTAGGTTTTTATCGTTCTTCTTTATAGCCTCTTTTAGGTCAATTCGATGGTTCTTTCAAGAACATATCTTTTGTCGAATTGATCTAATCTTTGCTTAGAGATTCCATCCATGGTTCTTCATTGATAATCTAAGCAAAGGATCACCATCGAAGCCTATATTCTTTATCGGCTATTTGCGTCGTGGATTCGACGTGGCATCGTGGATTCGGTGTGCTAAAGGCGTTTCGTGGATTCGAAACGTGTGCTCGTGGATTCGAGTGGCGTTCGTGGATTCGAACGTGTGCAGTGGACGTGCAATCGGTGGAGCGCAAGGTCCGAAGAAGTTGAAGGAGGGGTTGAATCCGTGGAGACGGTAATCACCTTGTTATTCTTCTATTCTTAGTGGATTGTTATTGCGTGGACATCCAATCGGTGAGCGCAAGGTCCGAAGAAGTTGAAGGAGGGGTTTGAGTCCGTGGAGTCGGTAATCACCTTGTTATTCTTCTTTTCTTAGTGGATTGTTATTGCGTGTTGGTCCCGTGGTTTTTCTCCTGGATTGGAGTTTCCACGTATATCTCGGTGTGCTATTTTTATTTTCCGCATTGGTTTTTATTTTGCACTGAGATTGAGTTTTTAAGTATTACACCTATTCACCCCCCCTCTAGTTGTTTGATAGTACCTATTTAGATCCTTGTGGATCCTAAATAACTCTACAATTGGTATCAGAGCGGGTTTTAGGTTTATCTATCATAATGGGTGAAAGTGGTAATATTTTTAGACCTCCTCTTTTTGATGGGACCAATTATGCATATTGGAAAATGCGGATGAGAGCTTTTCTCATCTCTATTGATGAGCGGGTATGGCAAACCGTTGAATACGGTTGGGTGCATCCGGTTGAGGAAGTAGGAAATACTACTACCCCAAAACCTCGCTCTAGATGGTCTAAAGAGGAAATCGAAAGATCTTCTTACAATGGGAAAGGTATGAACGCTTTATATAATTCTCTTTCCTCGACTGAGTTTTCAAGAATTTCCGCGTGTGAAACCGCGAAGGAAATTTGGGATATTCTCAAAATTACACATGAAGGTACTAATCTTGTAAAAATTCAAAAGCTCCAGATGCTTACAAGTCAATTTGACTCTATTCATATGGAAGAGCATGAATTGTTTACAGATTATTACACTAGACTTCAAGATGTAATTAATACATGTGCTAATTTAGGAGAAAAGATCCCGGAGTCGAAAATTGTAAGAAAGATTCTTCGGACTCTTCCGGAACGGTTTAGGGCAAAGGTTACCGCCATTGAAACCGTTAGTCATCCGGATGAGATGAGTGTAGAGGAATTAGTAGGTGCTTTACAAACTTATGAGATGACTTTTCCTACTAATCAAATTCTTCCAAGTCTTCTTCTAAGCTTACAGGTATTGCATTCAAATCAACAAAGGAAGAAGATAGCGAATCAAGTTCCGACGATGAAATCTCTTTTGCCGATTTTGAAGAACAATTGGCGCGGATCACAAAGAAATTTCGTCGGAAATTTTGGAAGAATCGAACCGATGGATCTTCATCCACGAAACCATCTAAAGGATCATCGGGTTCTAAATCCTCTAAACTCAAAGGCATTGCAAAACCTTCTAAAGAAAAAGAAAACGATGATTTCGAAGGGGAAATCCGATGCTATCGATGCAGAGGCTACGGCCATATTTCAACGGATTGTCCTTCTAAGAAATCATACAAAAGAAGGCTTTGCAAGCAAAAACTTGGGACGATTCTAGTTTCGATGAATCGACCTCAAGTGAAGAGGAAAAAGAAAAATTTGTTGCTTCTCATGCCTCTCAAATTCCCTCTTCTAATTTGTGCTTATCATCTTTAGTCACTGACTCTATTCCTTTGATTTTGCATGAAACATCAACATCCGGAGGAGAGTCATCAAGTGAGGGGGAGTCGGACGAAGAAGAACTCGTTGAGGCATACCAACAACTTCTTGCGGAATCAAAGAAGATGGCCAAACTTAACAAGAAGTTGAGGAAGCAACGACATGAAGTTCAAGACGAGAATCAAGCTTTAAAGATCAAACTTCATGATCTCGAGGAGGAACATGGACGGGTATTAGATAACAATAAAATCCTCCAAGAAAAGTTAAACCAATCGGAGACAAACGCAAAATCATATATGGACAAGATTGGTTTTCTAGAAAAGCAGTTTGAGGAGATTCATGTCACCAACCAAGCTTTGACCAAGCAAGTTCATGAACTTAAATCCGACATACAAAGGCTTTCAACCGGTTCCAAGAAACTTAATTGTATGTCCGGATTAGGTCAAGCAAGCAAGGTTGGTTTGGGATTTAAAAAGGACCAAACTGTGCATGCTTCAAGTTCCACAATGAAATTGAAAGGAAGGACTTGTCACCTTTGTGGACTTGAAGGACATTTGGTGAAGAATTGCCCGAAAAAGAGAAAGAAAATCTTCGGCAACTTCATCTACGGAGCGAACTCAACGGAATCAAAAGACACATCAAGTCAAAGGAGTTCACTCAACCCACCAAAGGTCCGAGCCACAACATCAATCATACAAGTGGATTATTGCGAGGCAAAGACCTAAGGTGGATCAACAGTCAAAGCGGACAACCCCCGGCCACAACGAATCAAGACAACCCAAAATCCAGCGATTTTGGATTCGGAAAGGTGATATCTTTCCTTGTCTTAAGTTCTAAATAGCTTATGACTGTATGTAATGCTTTGATTGGTTTTCCCTTCATATTTTTCTTAATCTTTGCATTACATGTTTTTCAATGCTCTTTGTTTTTATACTTTGTTTTTGAACAAAAGGGTTTTTATTGAACAAGTGCATTGAATAAAAAGGGCTTCACGTTCATTCACTCCAAATTAATTTTACTTGGATTATCAACTTGACTCCTTAATCATAATCTTGAAGACACTTCATTAGAGGAGTTGTTTAATTGAGCATAATCATAATTGACTTTAATTGCATCCTTTTACGCATTTAGAAATTTATTATGCTTTTGATATCATAATATTTCAATGTTGCAATGATCATTTATGTTAATTAAACCATCTTTTAAGTAATCAAAGTCAATTTCTCTCTCAATGATCTCTTGGTATAGTCATTATCATATTTGATTGCTTAGTCGAGTATGAATGCGAGATCAATTTTTGGTTGAATACCTTATATATTAAATAATTGATAGCCAATTGAGGGGGAGTCAAAGAAAAGTAAAATGCTCAAAAGATGTGGAAAGAGTTACATCCCAATGAGGAGTGTGAAAACTACCACCACATGGAGGAAAAAGAAAGAAAGAAAAAGATACCCATGTATGCAAAGCAAATTTTTGTGTTTAAAAATGTTGATGAAATGCATAATGAAATACTTGACTCAGTCATATTTCATGGTTGGTATAAGGTGGGATTTTTGATAAAAGATGCTCGAAGAGCCACTCCTTCAACAGATTGTCTAGATATATTATCTAACTTATCGGGGATTTCAAACATCTATTGATCTTTGTATTTCATTTTCTTTACCAAAATTGATGATTTGATAAAGGCATTACTCATAAGATCAGGTTAGATGTAATTGAAAGTGGTCAACTTTAAGAGTTTTAATTTTCATAAATTTTCGTTTCATTTTTGAGTATTTTTGATAGATTTGGTATAATCTATTTCTTGTTGCATGAAACGATGACTTTTGTTTAAAGTTGATGCGCTAAAGTGCTTACATACTCTTTCTGGTTTTTATTTTTCTAAATTATTCTAATGAAAGAAAATTGGATTGAATGACATCTCTGTGAATTCATTGTTCTTCAAAGCACTTAAATGGATTTCTTGATGGAATACAAATCGGTATTTGAAAAGTTTCCAAAATCTGGATTTGTTTCAAGAAATTATTTGATTTTTGCTTTCTGGTACCGGCACGCAATCTGCATTTTTGTTATATACCGGAACTGAGCTTTTATCTCTCTTTCTCTATGAACTAATGTTGTTAGATTTTCTTTTGTCTAGTATGTTCACTGTTTGACAATTTGTGACAAAAAGGGGGAGAAGAGAAATGACGGAGATGAGATCATCAAGAGAGGACAAACGAAAATGAAAAATGGGGGAGAACGGAAAATGATGATCGTATCACAAAGGGGGAGAACATTGATGCTCAAGAACATGGAGAACATGGAGAACATGTAGAGATGTGAGATGCTCAAGATAGGGGGAGATAAAGAAAAGATTGAAAGAGCCGAAAAACAAAAGAACCAAAAGGACGAATCAAATGTAGGATTTTAATTTCTAACGACTAACGTTTGATTTTGGTTGGAGTTTTGTTTTGCAGGAATTACATCACTTTAAGACTCCAAGTCCTAAGTCATAGAGTATGTTCTAGGACTGTTTGGTTCAAATGTAATTTTGTATTTATTGGATCTTTCACGCAAAGAAAATCAATGTTTTGGTGATGACATTGAATTTCGAATTTTTAAGATGAGTGACTTGAGCGTTTTTATGTATTTTTGGGTTTTGTCACGAAATTGCCAAAGGGGGAGATTGTTACGGCTTTTTGGTGTTGGCATATTTCGTGAGTCAAGTCAGTGAGTTGAGTCGGAGTCTTAAAGGGATCAAATTGTCAATCAGCAATCAAAGACTTAGAGAAGATTCAACAAGAGCTCAAGTTGACACTCAGTGTCTTGAGTCTTGAAGATTGAAGATGAAGAATTGTGGATCAGTTACATCAATCTCAAGAAGAAAGTATTCAAAAGGATCAGGTATGTTTAACTAAATAATTTTGGTGATCCGAATACTTTCTTATAGTGTAGAAACACTTGGATGAATTTTTAATTGCATAAAAATCAAAAACTGGACATGGGACATGTTCAGGATCCGGATCAGATGATCCAATCCGGATCCCGAAGGGTATTGTTCATTGGCAAATCCAATCCGGATCCAGGCCATTCCGATCCGGATCCCGAACATGGATTTTGCTGAATTGCATGAACGATCCGGATCGGACCTTGCAATCCGGATCCCGAACCCTTGGTTTTCTGGAATCATCAATCTCGTTACGACGATCCGGATCGCAGTAAATCCGATCCGGATCGCCGTCCTGAAAATTTCCAGATAAGGTATGTTTTTGATTCTTATCTCTTTCCAAAGGTTTCTAAACTATAAATAGACATTTAGGGTTTCTCAAAAACGTGGGAGCTATACCGATGATTTTATAAAACACTTGAGAGCAACCCTAGAGGCTAGGTTTTTATCGTTCTTCTTTATAGCCTCTTTTAGGTCAATTCGATGGTTCTTTCAAGAACATATCTTTTGTCGAATTGATCTAATCTTTGCTTAGAGATTCCATCCATGGTTCTTCATTGATAATCTAAGCAAAGGATCACCATCGAAGCCAATATTCTTTATCGGCTGAGTTTGCGTCGTGGATTCGACGTGCCATCGTGGATTCGGTGTGCTAAAGGCGTTTCGTGGATTCGAAACGTGTGCTCGTGGATTCGAGTGGCGTTCGTGGATTCGAACGTGCGCAGTGGACGTGCAATCGGTGGAGCGCAAGGTCCGAAGAAGTTGAAGGAGGGGTTGAATCCGTGGAGACGGTAATCACCTTGTTATTCTTCTTTTCTTAGTGGATTGTTATTGCGTGGACATCCAATCGGTGAGCGCAAGGTCCGAAGAAGTTGAAGGAGGGGTTTGAGTCCGTGGAGTCGGTAATCACCTTGTTATTCTTCTTTTCTTAGTGGATTGTTATTGCGTGTTGGTCCCGTGGTTTTTCTCCTGGATTGGAGTTTCCACGTATATCTCGGTGTGCTATTTTTATTTTCCGCATTGGTTTTTATTTTGCACTGAGATTGAGTTTTTAAGTATTACACCTATTCACCCCCCTCTAGTTGTTTGATAGTACCTATTTAGATCCTTGTGGATCCTAAATAA
>JAQOTM010000130.1:194103-303720 GCA_029168755.2 Tillandsia fasciculata | reverse complement strand
CACAGGTAAAACTAGTGTTCGGGATCCGGATCAGAGAGTGCTGCGATCCGGATTGAACCAGTGTATGACACAACACCTTTCGGGATCTGGATTGAAAGCCACGATCCGGATCCTGAACATGTCCCTGTCCAGTTTTTGATGAATAGCAATTAAAACCTCTTCCAGGTGTTTCTACACTATAAGAAGTATCTCGGATCATCAAAATTCTTTAGTTAAACGTACCTGATCCTTTTGAATTTTTTCGTGCGCATGTGATTGTGTTATACGATCCGAAGTTTATTCTCTTACAATCTTCAAGACATTAAACTTCACCGAAATACGCCAACTCAAATTCCGTACAAAGAACACAACCCAGTCCACTGTGTGAGGCGTCACTGTAGATCACGCTAACCCTCTCCCATAACCGGCAGTGCAAGAACTGGTGCGGAGATCAATCTTCTCTTTAGTTCCTCGAAACTCTGCTGACATCGCTCGGTCCACACGACAACTTCGTCCCCTTCCTTGTCAAGCTGGTCAGGGGAGTGGAGAGCTTCGCAAAACCTTCCACGAACGACGATAATAACCGGCTCGAGCCCAAGAAACTCCGTACCTCAGCAACCGTCGCTGGCAACCTCGGCCAATCCCGAACTGTGTCAATCTTCGTCGGGTCGACGCTACTCCAGCAGCTGATACAATGTGGCCCAAGAAAGCAACCTCCCGAAGCCAAAACTCACACTTCTTTAGCTTGGCATACAGCTTCTTATCACGTAGAAGCTGCAGCACTATCCTCAAGTGACCCTCGTGCTCCTCATCGCTCCGGGAGTAAATCAGGATATCATCAATAAATACCACCACAAATCGATCCAAGTACGGCTGAAAAACCCGGTTCATCAGATCCATGAATGCAGCTGGGGCGTTGGTCAAACCAAACGGCATAACCGTAAACTCGTAATGTCCATACCGGGATCTAAACGCCGTCTTGGGAATGTCCTCGGCCCTCACCCTCAGCTGGTGGTAACCGGACTGGAGATCTATCTTCGAAAACACGGAGGCTCCCTGTAGCTGATCAAACAAGTCATCAATCCGTGGCAGAGGATACTTATTCCGGATGGTCACTTTGTTCAATTCCCGGTAATCCACACATAAACGAAGTGTCCCATCCTTCTTCTTCACGAACAAAACAGGCGCTCCCTACGGCGAAACACTGGGCCGAATGAAGCCTCTGTCCAAAAGATCCTGTAACTGGGCCTTCAACTCCCTCAGCTCAGCAGGCGCCATCCTGTAAGGTGCCTTCGAGATTGGTGCGGTTCCGGGTACCACATCAATCACGAACTCAATCTCCCTCTCTGGCGGCATGGTCGTCAGCTCTGGGGGAAAACACATCGGGAAACTCGCGGACTACTGGAATATCCTCGAGTCCCCGTGCCGCCGAAGGCGCCTCAACAATCGTCGCCAGAAATACGGTGCATCCCCTACTCATCAACCGCCTGGCCCTTGCTGAAGAAATAGTCAAGGCGAACAAGGAGCTCTGACAGCCCTGGAAGACAAACACCTCCTGCCCCGGCTCACGAAGAGTAACAGTCCTATCACGGCAATCAATGGTGACATAATATCTCGACAACCAATCCATACCCAGAACCACATCGAAATCCTGGAGCTGTCGTAAGACAAGCAAGTCGGCCGGCAGAATCCAGGATCCCAACTGAATGGGGCAATCTCTACAGCACTCCTCAACATGTAGAACATGACCCGGTATCTCAACCTCTAATGCAGATGATAAAGAAGCTACCGCTATACCATGCAAGGATGCGAATGATCTACTAATAAATGAATGAGAAGCACCGGTATCGAAAAGGGCCCGAGCACGGACAGATGAGATCAGAATAATACCTGCGACGACCTGCTCTGCTGCAAAAGCATCCTCAATCTGAGCGGCATATACACGACCGCTCGGTGCCGGGGGACGTCGCTCTGGCTGTCGAGAAGAAGAAGAGGCAAAGTCTGGCCTGCTGTAAGCTGCAGAAGGTCCGGCTGGCTGGTAAGGAACGGTCGGTGCTGATGCAGAAGAAGGAGCTGGATGGCCGGCCCTGGGACAAGCACTCGCAATATGGCCGGCCTCCCCGCATCGAAAACACCGGCCCTGCCTCTGCGGGCACTGAGTCGGCGGATGAGGGCCCCGACAGATAACACACCGATCTGAGCGCTGCTGACGAGAAGACTGCTGTGGGGGCTGCTGCTGTCGCGGGGGTCGACGCTGCTGCTGCTGCTGCTGCTGCTGCTGTGACTGTCGAGACGCCCCCGATCTCTGGCGTCCCTGGTGCCCCCGGCCCTGAGGGTGAAAACGCGGAGGTCTCGGGGGTCCCTGCCTGCTAGACTGCCCCTCCTCCGCAGGGGCCGGGCGCTTCGCCCCAGAAGTCGCTACAGGGGCCGGAGATACCTCATCCATCACGGCCTCTCCACACTCCACATACAAGGCCTGCTCCATCGAGGCCTCCACAGTCTGTAGTCTGCGGGAACGGACGAACTGGTAGATATCTCGACGAAGTCCTCGCTCGAACAAATAAACACGATGGCTCTCGTCCCTGGCCACGTGAGGCACACAAGCTAACAGCTGGTTGAACTCCGCTATGTACATTTGCACCGGTCTATCTCCCTGGCGGAGATTCTTCAACTGCTCCTCCAGCCGCTGTCGGACACTCTCCGGAAAGAAGGCTCCCAGCAACATGCTCCGGAACTCGGCCCAGGATAGAAGCTGCGTCCCAGGTGGACCAGCTGGTCGCACACGCCGCCACCACGCCTCGGCGTTGCTCTCCAGAAAATGGGTAGCCAGAATGACCCGATACCTCTCATCCACAAATAAACTCTCAAAGTGGCGCTCCATGGTGGTAATCCAAGTCTCGGCTGCCCAAGGCTCGGCACCCATGCCTGAAAAGCGGGGCGGATCGAACCGCCGGAATCTCATCAGCAAATCTACAACCTCGCGCTGCTCTGTCTCAGTCAACGCTCCCGTCGCCCCGGCGGGTGGCCTACTCGAAACCGGCACAGCAGGAACCGCCGGTGCAGTCTGCGCCACAGGGGGTGCCTCAGCAGGGGAAGAAGGCACCGGCGAAGCCTCAGGGGGTGCCACTGCCGGCTGTGCTCTCTGCTCCAATAAGAGCGTCAGCCGCGCCACCGCCTCCTCCTGGCGTCTAGCCGCCTCAGCCATCTGTGCCATCTGGGCACGGAGCTCCCGAATCTCAGCCTGAGGTCCTCGCCCCGAGTCCTCCTGCTCGGGCTCTGAGGACGAAGGCTGTGAACGCGTCACCATCGAACGTCGAGGAGGCATCCCCACCTGAGGGACAAAACGAACAATCAGAACCAGAAGCAACACTCGACCCAATCTAGCGAAAGTCAAAAGGCATATCCCCCTTTCCGAAGCACTATGTTGTCTGCAGCCAACATAGTCGCTACAAAAGGAAAACATGTCTATCACTCGTCCCGATCCACTCGGGAGAGTCAGAAACCCAATCAAGACTTTCGCTAAAAAAATCTCGGCTCTCACGTGGGTCATCCTAGGGTTTAACCATAAGCCTAGGGTTCCTAAGTCCTCAAGACCTACATCCTAGGCTCTGATACCACTTTAATCTGTCACGCCCCGGGGTCAGAACTGTACCCCGGCTCGCCAACAGATCCGCCGCCCCTACAGGAAGCCCCGTAGAGACGTAGCGTCTAACCTGCAAGTAAGTATCTAAACTAACAGATATCAGAGCTGTAAAAGTAAAACTAACACTAACAAGAAGTAAAACTGTCCTACAATAATATACATAAAGTCCTCTCACAAATACAGGAGTCTCTCAAAAGAAAACAGAAGAGTACAACTCGATACCTCACTACAAAAAAACTCTCACACTAAAAGACACAACCAAAAGTGCATCGGGTACCTCTACCTCTCGCTGCTGCTGGAAGGGAGAAGATCTACCTCGCGATTCCCTTACCTCGGTCTGTAGGAGCTGGATCAGCAACGGGCACCGCAGGAACTGGAGCTGGAGTCCCTGGGGAAAAAGACACCACGACGGGTGTGAGAACTACCTCCCACAGTAGTTCTCAGTGGGTGCCGCCAACAAGCCCGACGGCCTGCCCACTAAGTCTACAAGGGGCATAAAGTAACAAAAGAAAGAGCAGTGAAGAAAGCGGGAAAGTAAAACATCTACTGCTACTATGCCCCTAACTACATGCTCAAGGAAAAAGATCGAAGACCAATATGTCCCTACTGATGCTCGACTCAAGTCACCCAATCCAAACTGACTGCCCAAAGGGTCCAGTCAAACCTGCGCCTACCTACTGCTGTAGGTATGTCCGTAGCTGCCAAAACTGGCTCAGCCAGAGGGACGATGTCCATGACTGCCAAAACTGGCTCAGCCAGAGGGACACCAACATCGACAAGCCGCAATAGAAGTAGCAAGCCCAACTCCGGAGTGGCACTCGTGGGTAGCGACCCCACCGAGCAAAGTATCTGCGCATCTCTGTCGATCTCAAATATGGCTCCTGCAGTGTCACGCCCCGAGTCCGCCAATTTGTACGGTTCGGGCACGCCAACAGACCCGCCAATCGGGTAAAACCTTTTTCTATCCGAAAGGAACGGTAACATCCATAATAACACAATAAGTGTATGCGGAAGCTCAATATCAGAGTACTAAAAATCACTATAAATTTAAAACTTTCATTCAATAACTAATACGGAAATGAAAGCATACAGGAGTGAACCATAAATTAAACTTATTACATTTCCTTTACATAATTCCTCACCATACAAGGTTCACTCAAGAAATATATAGAAAGGGATACCTCTGCTAGACCCTCTAGGTCACTATGCTGCTGGGCCCTTGCCCCTGTCGTATGCCTCGCTGTCGTCTGCATCGGATCTGTCTCGACCGCTGCATCCATTCCCGAACCTGTGGGGGGGGTCACCCAAGGGGTGTGAGAACTTACGAGCGAGTTCCCAGTGGGTTCAACCACCGAGAGAGAGTGTCCTACACCACTTGGTCCAATGGAAGCAATAATAATAGTGTGCTAGGAACTAAAATCCTCAACATCAATATGCAGCTATGCAATAATATATCACTACACTATCTGTGTACAACCATCGACCCAGCACTACTCTATCTAGCCACACTAGGCTGCTAAGCACCAACTCGGCCACTATGCCGCTGTATACTGGGTTCAACTAACCGGGCCACCCTGGCCACTCTATTTTTCTTTATTCTTTAGATTCTGGTGCTTTAGTTCAAGTTAACCCTTGAAAATTCTTATCCAACGGGCCCGAGCCCGGTAGTCTTGCTACCATAAGATAAGATTTCTAAGGTTGCCGATAACACTCGCAAGTGTTACCCCGTCCTGCCGGGGGGACTTGTCATACGGGACACTGCCCGATAGGGTCACTGCCCAACTCTGACAAGAGTACTCTATCTACCAGTCATACGGGTCGCTGCCCGGGAGAGGGACCCTGTCCAACTCCTGACCGTTGTACGTTCGCCCCCGGAGGTACGCCCGTTTTATCTTTAATTTTCTTTCTTTTCTTTTCTTTCTCTTTTTATTTTAGTTCTTAGCCTCTTTGCTTTTGAACACTTGCTTTCTTTTCTTATTCGAGCTTATAGCTCCCTTTTTGCCACTGGCAAATCACTTTCTCTTTCCTTTGAGCATTTAGCTCCTTACTTTCACTTTCAGCCCTTCGAAAGTATCTCGTCCGACGGGTCACTGCCCAGGGAGTCACTGCTCCACTTGACGAGTCTCAAATTCGAAGGCGCCAATTACATTTTCTTTATGCTTTTAGCCACTTTTAGCTTACTTTTAATTTTTGCCTTTTTGCAACAATTTTTTCTCTTATCCTAGGTCTTGCCATAAGGGTAACCAGAGAGTCTCCTGGACTCTTAAACATTTTTCTTTTATTTCTTTAACTCAAATTGAAGTTAAAGTTATTATCCATTTGCCCAGACACCCTATGACCTTCTAGGGTTACATTTGATCATCTCTTTAAACTGGGGATCTTACCCCACTTTTCTGATTCCTCACTGAATCCTAGAGTTAACTGAACTCTATTTTCCTGCTCCACCACTAACTTAGAGTTACACTGACTCTAATTCCATGTTCCACTGTTATCTTAGAATTACATTGACTTTACTTTTCTGTTTTCCCTTTCATATCTCCACACTTGATCCACCTTTTCCATCCTCCTGATTCCTTACTGAATCCTAGAGTCAGCTTGACTCTATTTTCCTGTCTGTGAGTTTAAACTCTTCTAGCTCAACTTAGGTTCCCTTTACCTAAGTCCCATGTCATACTTGTCCTAGAGTTCCATGACTCTATGCTGACCTCTAGTTCACCTTAGGTTTCCTTTACCTAAGTTCCATGTCATACTCATCCTAGAGTTCCTTGACTCTATGTTGAACACTAGTTCTCCTTAGGTTCTCTTTACCTAAGTTCCATGTCATATACACCCTAGAGTTTTCTGACTCTATGTTGATCACTCTATCCAGTGTCCTTAGGTTATCACCTAAGACCATGCCACTCATCCTTCCTAGGATAACTCCTAAGTTGATGTCACTCGTCAAACCCCTAAACTAGGTTTTCTCCTAGTCTTACTACCAACAAGTTCTGTTCCCTTATATCACATGATTCCTAGGGTTGTACCCTAACATGATCACAGTCATCAAGTAATTACTCATTTCTACGCATGCAATTATTTTCATATCCATCATAAAAATAATATTTATCCTCTAAGTCCTTTTTGCACATGAAAATGAATTATCTCCTTTTGGCAACTGACAGTTGCATTTATCATCTGTGTCCATCTACACATACAAATTTATCCTCTATTGTGGATAAATCATAAATATCACTTTTCCTCTAAATTTCTCTACACATGCACATATATCATCTGTTATTGGCAACCAACAGTTGCTCTTTTCATCTGTGTTCCTCTAAACATGCAATCTTATTCATAATTACCTAACGCCTCTAACAGGCTACTATCATGCTTCGAATCGAAAAGCAAAGGAGCAAGGGGAGAGGTCACCCAATTTCGGCAGAATTCCCCACCTTGTAGTGTACCCAATTGCTTGTAGACACTTGCAATTGGTCTCCGCGCGATTCCACTTGTCTCCTCGAGCTTGCACGCAAAACGATGCACTTCTCTCGAGTCTGCACGCAAAACGGTGCACGTCCACCAAACCTGCACGCAAAACGATGCACGTCACTAAAAACCCACACGCAAAATGGTGTGCGTCATTTTAGTCTGCACGCAAAACGGTGCGCGTTAAATCAACCGGCACGCAAAACGGTGCATGTACCTCGAATCTGCACGCAAAACGGTGCACGTTTTTCTAACCCTGTACGAAAAACGATGTATAATATTAAAGAGTGCACGCAAAACGGTGCGCGATAAAATGATCTGCACGCAAAACGGTGCAAATTTAACTATAAGGTTGCACGCAAAACGGTGCATATTTTTCTATTCCTGCACGAAAAATGATGTATAATATTATAAACTGCACGCAAAACGGTGCGCGATAAAATGATCTGCACGCAAAACGGTGCAAGTTTAACTGTAAGGTTGCACGCAAAACGGTGCATATTTTTCTATCTTTGTACGAAAAACGATGTATAATATTATAAACTGCATGTAAAACCGTGCACAACAACTCAATCTGTGCGTAAAACGGAGCACGTACCTC
The DNA here is from genome assembly GCA_029168755.2 of Tillandsia fasciculata. Classification (NCBI taxonomy): domain Eukaryota; kingdom Viridiplantae; phylum Streptophyta; class Magnoliopsida; order Poales; family Bromeliaceae; genus Tillandsia; species Tillandsia fasciculata. The sequence goes on along the minus strand of JAQOTM010000130.1, from coordinate 296,032 downwards.
GGATTGTCACGCAAAACGAGGCGCGCCAAAATTGTCCCCGACAGTCTGCGCAACAAAACGGCGCAGTATAACTCGATTCCTAACACGCAACACGATAATGGGGTCAAATCCAAACCCAAAAAGACGCCTAAAACTGTGCTAAAAATACCGTAAAAACGACGAACGGGGCCTACCTCGTCACCGTCGTGCCGCCCAACTGATTTTTGGAGCGCTTCGTGCGCTTCACGAGGTCCACGGCGCGTCGCAAAAACCCCCAAAATCTCCTGCCTCTCCCTCTCTCTCTCTCTCTCTCTCTCTCTCTCTACTGCTCGGGTGGAGAGCAAAATGAGAAAAGAGAAGCTGCGCGGGGAAGAAGGAAGAAAGAAGAAGAAAAAAAGAAGAAGAAAAGAGGAAGAAAGGGTTCTGTGGACCCGGTCCATGACGCCGCCCAATAGAAAACCGACACGTGGCGGTTTGAATTTGAATTTCAAATTTGAAATCCCAGCCGCGCGCGGGCGCAACACCCGCGCGCCATGACCCGCAGCTGGGTGCTGCCACGTGGCACCCCAAGCGTGATCATGTTTTATCCGTTTTCGCCCCGTTTTCTGTCCATTTTTCGTCCGTTTTCGTCCAAATTTGACAGGCGGCTTCGTTTTAGCTTAATTTATCACAGAAAAATTTAAATTTTCAGTTTGGCCCATTTCTGGGTCACCAAAGCCCCGCTGTGTCCAGAATCATTAGCGGACCCCGTTCTCGCAATCCGGGTATCCGATCCACGCGAAATTTTTACTGAGACCTTAAAACATAATTACAAAGCTCCCGTAATTTTCTCAGAATTTTTCGACACTGTTGGCGGAGCCCGTTCCCACTATCCGGCCTCCGATTAACGCGAAACTTTTTCTGTGACCTTAAAACATATTTACGGGGCTCCCGTAATTTTTTCGGAATTTTCTGACACTGCGAATTTTTCACTAAAAATCCGGGCCCCCTTTCTCCAATAAATTTTTATATCTCTCCATTTTAACCCGATTTGGGCCCAACTCGCGTCCACATATTCTTTACTCCCCTAACTTTCATAACAATAGTATTTCATACCATCTTTATTTACATTTATTATGTGCCGAAAATCCGGTACTTTACATTCTACCCCCCTTAAAATAAGTTTCGTCCTCGAAACTTGAATCACATCTCGACTACTCCTTGATCGAGAGGGAGGAATTTTGCCCTCACTGCTGGGCTCACTGTATATCGTTACTGGGCCTCAAACTGCCCGCTCGCCGAACCATACGAGCAACTCCTTCATTAATCCCTATCTCAATTCAGGGACAAAGACAGATCTGGTGTCTGGCCACTTTCACCAAGTAGGTGAAAGACACAGTTGAGCACTTGCTCACTCCATTGCCACGAATTGCCCCGTCTTTTCTTGCGAAATCTTCACTTTAATTCCGCCATCATCTTTTCACAATGAGGTTGCATCTGCAACCAGTTACTTTTATCGCATATTTCGGTCGCTCCGCTGCCTAATGTGGAGTGCAAAAGCCAATCCACGAGTTCTCAGCTATCTCACACGCTACTAGCGCTCTAAGTCCACGGGTTATCAGCTAACCCGACACCTCGGACTACTAATAGGTTCACAGACCACGGTCAAATAGGGGCCTATAGCCCAAAACTAGTCCAACACTGTACAATGGCTCTCACTAGCCCACAGACCCAATCGTCATACTGGTAGATCCACACTTAGGATTACTACCCCAACACTCCCACTAGGAGCTACAATACCTCAATCATCACTAGCACTACGGCCTGATCACATCACACACTCTGTGTACTAATAGCCTCAATGCTCACACGTGGCATTCCACGTTTCCGGGTCATCGCTCGGACTACCGTCCCGACCAAATCTCTATCATGCCCCATCAGGTCTCGGGCCGCTGTCTCTCACAGCCGACTGCGCCTGCCCACTGGGCTACAGGCCCACAGTCCACAAACATGGTCCAGGCACGGATCGTCCCCAAGCGAACCCGCTAATCGTCGCCACGCGACCACTATGCTCACTGAGCAAGATCAACTAACAAGTCGTCAATCTCCGACCCAAACTCTCTATATCAACTCTGGCCCCACTGGACAAAGGCTAATACGCCACCTAATCAGCTCTCTCTGGCTAAACGGTACCTGTGCTCCATGAGCACCCAAACAGTTGGGCGTCCTATGCCCCTACGCTAACTTGCACAATCCAGAATGTTAAGCAACTTGCTTAAACACGCGCATGACTCCTGTACACCTCTCCCAACTGGGTTGAGGCACCAAAAATAATTGTCCACCAGCTCTGGTGATCAACTCGCAAAGACTACGGTGGCAACCCTTGCCATTACACCGATTCATCAGAACGGCGCCACAAAACTCTCGCTCTTTCGAGAGGTTCCCGCATCCTGAAGCCTACTCTGGGCCTCACCAACTCTACTATGCGGCAACACAGCCACAGTTGTCGCACCACACGGTTACTACCGTCATCAGGGGCAAATTCACGCCGCCAGGCTCGTAAATCTTTCTTGCCCTAACCCTCAGGGCACTGCAACTTGGCTCTCGCGACATAGCGATCACCATTTACCCAGCGAGTCGGTCTCTCACTGGACCTTACTAACCACACTTTGCCAGCAACCTAGCTGACACAAGCTTATAACACCCCTTTGCTAAAGGTGCGGGGTGCGCCGACAAAAGCTCGGCGGCCACTGCCACTCTCTACTGTCGCCCCCACAGGCGGCGACGCCGTATACTCATACGTTGTTTGTGCAGCCTCAACTTGCTGCGTTATCAGCCACTGGAGTCTATCTATCTGCTCCAACTGTCATGCTGACGCTACTCTTAGGCGTCGAAACCTGTCTTCCTGTCGGCGAAAAATTTTCGCCGACGGCAAGAAGCTTGACCTGCTGCTGGATCACACCAACAAGTGCGGTCCCCTGCTATCGCAGCTCGTGTACCTCGCTTGACCCCGAGCCCTCTCGCGACTCGAGTCAAAACAGGTGCGTCTCCCTATGTGGTGTCATCGCTAATATGCACACCACCACGAAACAACCAGCCCAAACTTAGCCGTTTGAGCAACGCGCAGTCTATATACCGACAAAAGGGCTCGTCGACCCAATCATGCGAAAGTATAAGAGGGTACTCCTTTTCATCTCCAACATTACGTTGTCGGCCGCCCAACGTAATATCCGAAGAATGAAAGCTCGTTGCCCTCGATCAGTCCCAACATCCTTTTTGGGAACAACAATAACCAATCAAATACTTTCGCCCAAAATCCACACACTCTCTCGTGCAAATCCCTAGGGTCTCCCTAAGGTTAACTAACCACCTAGGACTATTCCTAGGCTCTGATACCACTCTAATCTGTCACGCCCCGAGTCCGCCAATTTGTACGGTTCGGGCACGCCAACAGACCCGCCAATCGGGTAAAACCTTTTTCTACCCGAAAGGAACGGTAACATCCATAATAACACAACAAGTGTATGCGGAAGCTCAATATCAGAGTACTAAAAATCACTATAAATTTAAAACTTTCATTCAATAACTAATACGGAAATGAAAGCATACAGGAGTGAACCATAAATTAAACTTATTACATTTCCTTTACATAATTCCTCACCATACAAGGTTCACTCAAGAAATATATAGAAAGGGATACCTCTGCTAGACCCTCTAGGTCACTATGCTGCTGGGCCCTTGCCCCTGTCGTATGCCTCGCTGTCGTCTGCATCGGATCTGTCTCGACCGCTGCATCCATTCCCGAACCTGTGGGGGGGGTCACCCAAGGGGTGTGAGAACTTACGAGCGAGTTCCCAGTGGGTTCAACCACCGAGAGAGAGTGTCCTACACCACTTGGTCCAATGGAAGCAATAATAATAGTGTGCTAGGAACTAAAATCCTCAACATCAATATGCAGCTATGCAATAATATATCACTACACTATCTGTGTACAACCATCGACCCAGCACTACTCTGTCTAGCCACACTAGGCTGCTAAGCACCAACTCGGCCACTATGCCGCTGTATACTGGGTTCAACTAACCCGGCCACCCTGGCCACTCTATTTTTCTTTATTCTTTAGATTCTGGTGCTTTAGTTCAAGTTAACCCTTGAAATTCTTATCCAACGGGCCCGAGCCCGGTAGTCTTGCTACCATAAGATAAGATTTCTAAGGTTGCCGATAACACTCGCAAGTGTTACCCCGTCCTGCCGGGGGGACTTGTCATACGGGACACTGCCCGATAGGGTCACTGCCCAACTCTGACAAGAGTACTCTATCTACCAGTCATACGGGTCGCTGCCCGGGAGAGGGACCCTGTCCAACTCCTGACCGTTGTACGTTCGCCCCCGGAGGTACGCCCGTTTTATCTTTAATTTTCTTTCTTTTCTTTTTCTTTCTCTTTTTATTTTAGTTCTTAGCCTCTTTGCTTTTGAACACTTGCTTTCTTTCTTATTCGAGCTTATAGCTCCCTTTTTGCCACTGGCAAATCACTTTCTCTTTCCTTTGAGCATTTAGCTCCTTGCTTTCACTTTTAGCCCTTCGAAAGTACCTCGTCCGACGGGTCACTGCCCAGGGAGTCCTGCTCCACTTGACGAGTCTCAAATTCGAAGGCGCCAATTACATTTTCTTTATGCTTTTAGCCACTTTTAGCTTGCTTTTAATTTTTGCCTTTTTGCAACAATTTTTTCTCTTATCCTAGGTCTTGCCATAAGGATAACCAGAGAGTCTCCTGGACTCTTAAACATTTCTCTTTTATTTCTTTAACTCAAATTGAAGTTAAAGTTATTATCCATTTGCCCAGACACCCTATGACCTTCTAGGGTTATATTTGATCATCTCTTTAAACTGGGGATCTTATCCCACTTTTCTGATTCCTCACTGAATCCTAGAGTTAACTTAACTCTATTTTCCTGCTCCACCATTAACTTAGAGTTACACTGACTCTAATTCCATGTTCCACTGTTATCTTAGAATTACATTGACTTTACTTTTCCGTTTTCCCTTTCATATCTCCACACTTGATCCACCTTTTCCATCCTCCTGATTCCTTACTGAATCCTAGAGTCAACTTGACTCTATTTTCCTGTCTGTGAGTTTAAACTCTTCTAGCTCAACTTAGGTTCCCTTTACCTAAGTCCCATGTCATACTTGTCCTAGAGTTCCATGACTCTATGCTGACCTCTAGTTCACCTTAGGTTTCCTTTACCTAAGTTCCATGTCATACTCATCCTAGAGTTCCTTGACTCTATGTTGAACACTAGTTCTCCTTAGGTTCTCTTTACCTAAGTTCCATGTCATATACACCCTAGAGTTTTCTGACTCTATGTTGATCACTCTATCCAGTGTCCTTAGGTTATCACCTAAGACCATGCCACTCATCCTTCCTAGGATAACTCCTAAGTTGATGTCACTCGTCAAACCCCTAAACTAGGTTTTCTCCTAGTCTTACTACCAACAAGTTCTGTTCCCTTATATCACATGATTCCTAGGGTTGTACCCTAACATGATCACAGTCATCAAGTAATTACTCATTTCTACGCATGCAATTATTTTCATATCCATCATAAAAATAATATTTATCCTCTAAGTCCTTTTTGCACATGAAAATGAATTATCTCCTTTTGGCAACTGACAGTTGCATTTATCATCTGTGTCCATCTACACATACAAATTTATCCTCTATTGTGGATAAATCATAAATATCACTTTTCCTCTAAATTTCTCTACACATGCACATATATCATCTGTTATTGGCAACCAACAGTTGCTCTTTTCATCTGTGTTCCTCTAAACATGCAATCTTATTCATAATTACCTAACGCCTCTAACAGGCTACTATCATGCTTCGAATCGAAAAGCAAAGGAGCAAGGGGAGAGGTCACCCAATTTCGGCAGAATTCCCCACCTTGTAGTGTACCCAATTGCTTGTAGACACTTGCAATTGGTCTCCGCGCGATTCCACTTGTCTCCTCGAGCTTGCACGCAAAACGATGCACTTCTCTCGAGTCTGCACGCAAAACGGTGCACGTCCACCAAACCTGCACGCAAAACGATGCACGTCACTAAAAACCCACACGCAAAATGGTGTGCGTCATTTTAGTCTGCACGCAAAACGGTGCGCGTTAAATCAACCGGCACGCAAAACGGTGCATGTACCTCGAATCTGCACGCAAAACGGTGCACGTTTTTCTAACCCTGTACGAAAAACGATGTATAATATTAAAGAGTGCACGCAAAACGGTGCGCGATAAAATGATCTGCACGCAAAACGGTGCAAATTTAACTATAAGGTTGCACGCAAAACGGTGCATATTTTTCTATTCCTGCACGAAAAATGATGTATAATATTATAAACTGCACGCAAAACGGTGCGCGATAAAATGATCTGCACGCAAAACGGTGCAAGTTTAACTGTAAGGTTGCACGCAAAACGGTGCATATTTTTCTATCTTTGTACGAAAAACGATGTATAATATTATAAACTGCATGTAAAACCGTGCACAACAACTCAATCTGTGCGTAAAACGGAGCACGTACCTCGGATTGTCACGCAAAACGAGGCGCGCCAAAATTGTCCCCGACAGTCTGCGCAACAAAACGGCGCAGTATAACTCGATTCCTAACACGCAACACGATAATGGGGTCAAATCCAAACCCAAAAAGACGCCTAAAACTGTGCTAAAAATACTGTAAAAACGACGAACGGGGCCTACCTCGTCACCGTCGTGCCGCCCAACTGATTTTTGGAGCGCTTCGTGCGCTTCACGAGGTCCACGGCGCGTCGCAAAAACCCCCAAAATCTCCTGCCTCTCCCTCTCTCTCTCTCTCTCTCTCTCTCTCTACTGCTCGGGTGGAGAGCAAAATGAGAAAAGAGAAGCTGCGCGGGGAAGAAGGAAGAAAGAAGAAGAAAAGAAGAAGAAAAGAGGAAGAAAGGGTTCCGTGGACCCGGTCCATGACGCCGCCCAATAGAAAACCGACACGTGGCGGTTTGAATTTGAATTTCAAATTTGAAATCCCAGCCGCGCGCGGGCGCAACACCCGCGCGCCATGACCCGCAGCTGGGTGCTGCCACGTGGCACCCCAAGCGTGATCATGTTTTATCCGTTTTCGCCCCGTTTTCTGTCCATTTTTCGTCCGTTTTCGTCCAAATTTGACAGGCGGCTTCGTTTTAGCTTAATTTATCACAGAAAAATTTAAATTTTCAGTTTGGCCCATTTCTGGGTCACCAAAGCCCCGCTGTGTCCAGAATCATTAGCGGACCCCGTTCTCGCAATCCGGGTATCCGATCCACGCGAAATTTTTACTGAGACCTTAAAACATAATTACAAAGCTCCCGTAATTTTCTCAGAATTTTTCGACACTGTTGGCGGAGCCCGTTCCCACTATCCGGCCTCCGATTAACGCGAAACTTTTTCTGTGACCTTAAAACATATTTACGGGGCTCCCGTAATTTTTTTCGGAATTTTCTGACACTGCGAATTTTTCACTAAAAATCCGGGCCCCCTTTCTCCAATAAATTTTTATATCTCTCCATTTTAACCCGATTTGGGCCCAACTCGCGTCCACATATTCTTTACTCCCCTAACTTTCATAACAATAGTATTTCATACCATCTTTATTTACATTTATTATGTGCCGAAAATCCGGTACTTTACATGCAGGCTATGATCTAAATCACTGTCTCACTCGCTAACTAAGAATCCATACTGTCCCACATGTCACGATCTCAATGATGAACAATCTACAGACTGCTACCGACTCTACTCGGTCCCCAGACACGAGTACAATGCATCCAAAGCTACTAAACCTCCCAACCCACCACTTAGGGGAAGACCCCTATGTCCAGAATGACAAAAGTAACAAATGCTGTGGGGGAAACTAAGTAGATGCATAATCTTAACAGTAGTCATCTGGGTAAGACATACAATGCATAATAGATGTGCTAAGTCAAGTTTTCCAATTTGTGGTTCATATGATGCAAGAGTTCCAAAAAGATCATCAATTTTAGCAATTAATAACTGTGGTTACAATCATACAGTTTGCACAGTTCATATCACTCAAATACTATCATGTATGCATTTATAATTGCAGAATTAGAGTGCAGTCCATAGTTATTGCAAGCAGGATCACCCACCTGAACACGCTAACTGTCCGAGCCGGTACAGATAAACAGTCCAGGAATCGACAATTTCCCAGATCCACAGCGCCAGGAGCACAGAAAAAGTGCTCTTACAGTCCTGGGTACAACAACAACCCACAATTACAACCAATTAACACCTAATAATCACATTCCAAAAATCTGCATACACAGTTACTGTTCACACGCGAAATTCACCTGAAAATAAATTTTCTAAAATTCCAATAAAAATATCACGACGATCCTCGCGAAGAGTAGATGTCGATAGGCTCTTGAATCGTCGAAATCCGATATCCAGAAGTGAAGATAAAATTCCGCAAAGCCGCTGCTGTCAAGATTCCAAACTGTAGCAAAGGGGCGTAAAAATGTACCCCAAACCCTCAAAAAAACGTAGATATACCTCTTGTGCAACCGCTGGCGAAGAAATCGTCCAAAAATGTGGTCGGGGTAGCTCTGCAGGTCTCCCAGAAGAAAATGCGACGGTAGTGGGCCTCACACTGTAGAACGTCGCTCCGCACTACGAGGTAGGAAACACAGTCGTCACGGCTTCCAGATTTTCTGAAATTTCACCAGAAGATAGGCAAGAGGGAGAGGAAGAATTTTTGTATTAAGCACAAGAGCTGAATCCCACGGGAAGGGGTGGAAAAATCCACCCCAAGCCGGCCTTTATATAGGCCTTAAAAGAAAAAGCCCAAAAAAGACAAGTCATTGGGCTCGGGCCCAAAGTTTCGGGCGCCCGAAAGTTTTCGGGCGCGCACAGTGCGGCCCGGCCCAAAACTTTCGGGCGCGCACAGTGCGGCCCGGCCCAATACACACCGTCGGACGGGATCCAAGATCCGTCCGACGCGCCTCGGAGCCCGCCACGTGTCGCCCGAACAGCGAACACCGAAGCGGGCCAATCACCGCCCGCCACGTGTCCGCTCCCCGGGCACAGTAAGGCGGTGGCGCCCGCCAATGAGCGGGCGCCACGTGTCCCCGGCTGACCCGCCGACCGCGCGACGTGCGCCCGGTCGCGCGACGTGGGTCGCACGTGCGCACGGTTCACGAGGCACCGACCCCGCGCACTCCGTGCACCGCGTGCGCAGCACCCGCCAATGAGGAGGTGACACGTGTCCCCTGCACCCGGTCCACGCCTTCCCCAGCAATTCCGTGGACCGCGCAGCGTGCACCGACCAACCCGGGGCTGCCACCTGTCCCCCCGCCTGGACCATGCACCGCCGCGCACCTCCAGTAGACCGCGCGCCCTGAGCCCGCCAATCAGGCGGCGCCACGTGTCCGTGCGCCGGGTCTGTGCACCCCGCCGCGCTGCTCTGTGGACCGCGCATCACAGACCGGCCAATCAGAGCCTGCCACGTGGCATCCCGGCGGTCTACGGCCCCTCCCATGCACCATTTTCCACTAAAAACTTCCGGGTGTCCCTTTTTGGGCATCCGGACTCCAAATTAAGCAAATAAATAGTCGTTTTCAAGCGTTTTTCCGCGCTGAATCCATCTACGACCTCTGTTTGGCCTAAAACCTTCCAGAAATTTCGGCAAACCCAGCCGAAGGCCAATACAGTAAATAAAAGCACACAGGTCCATCAATAGCACCCAATTGGTGCACTATGGGCCAGGTACACCAATACTAGGTGTTCTAACTGTGGATCCATCGGAAAAAAAAAAAACACTGCATGGGAACCAGGGCCACTACATGAAGCATATGACGAAGTGTTAGGTCAAGTTCCAAAGATAACAATAATTTAACAGATTTAGGAAGCAGTAAATCACATGATCATCAAAGTAACACTAGGAACATCAATTCTCACTTTCTAGCATACATTCACAATCATGCATGATTCTACAATATAGAATTAATGTTCAGTCCACTAGTTTTGAAAGCGAGGCAACCCACCAGAAAGTGCTAAGCTGTCCAACAAGCTGAAAATACCAGGAAATAAACCTCAAATTCCCACAGTTCCCACGGTACAAAACACTGAACAACTCCTGTTGGGTACAAAAATATAGTCCAATGATACAATCAACACAATTAATCCAAGTACAGGGTCTGCTGAAATTTTAGTCCCAAAGATGCGAATTTTCCACCTATAAGATAAACTCCACAAATTTCGATAAAAATACTAAGGCGATCCTCGTGAAGTGTAGATGTCAATCGAGCCCTTAAACGTCGAATTCCGATACCCGAGTATGGAGATAAAAATCCGACAAGGTGCTGCTGTCCAAGAAGATCCACCAGAAACAAAGGGGGTTAAAAATGTACCAGAAACCCCAATAAAAGCTCAGATCTGTGGAGAGTGGAAAATACAAAAATCGTAGATCTACCTCTCGTGAATCTGACGGCACAAAAATCGTCCAAAAATACTGTCGGAGTGGCTCTGTGGACCTTGCGGACAAAAATACGACGCTAACGGGCCTCCGAAGAAAGAGCGTCGCTCTGCGCTACGATGCCGAAGTCGTCGATGCTACGGCCTCCAAAAAATCCGAGCTTCATTCAAACGATCCAGCACAGGAAGATGATCAAGTTCACTTGAGGGCTCAGAGGCTGAGGAGCTCGGGAAAAAGGAGAAAAAGCCCAAATAACAAAGCCTATTTATAGGCCTCACCCAAAAAGGCCGAAAAAGTCCAAGCATTGGGCTTTTGGGCCCAACTTCCGGGTGCCCGCAGGATTTCGGGCTGCTACAGTGTTGGGCCCGGCCCGACACTGTGCTCGCCCGAAACACCAAGAAGGCGCCACGTGTCCCCTCCGCGCTCCCCGCGCCCGGCGCACGCGCGCCCGCCAATCGCGACGCGCCGCGTGGCCGCGCGGTCCACGGCGCGGACCGTTGGCCGCGGTTCACGGCGGGCCGCCCGAGTCACTGCGCCCGCCAATGAGCGGGCGACACGTGGCCCAGCGGGTTCCACCGTGCGCCGCGCCCGGCGCGGTCCACGCGCGGTCGTGCATACGTTGACAGCGAATCAGGGCCTGCCACGTGGCGATGCCCTCCGTTGGCTGCTCCCGGTGCACGCCAAGTGGGCCTGTGGACCGGCCCAGCCGAAAATTAGCCCGTTTGGCCATTTAGCCCGAAAATAGCCGATTTTCAACGTTTTCGCGCGCTGAGTCCGTTTTTGGCATCCGTTTGACACATAACGGGCTCGACACACCAATAATAGATGTTTTCTCACCGCCGACCACCCAGACAGGTCGTACGAAAAAACCGAGACACCACAGTGGCAAGCCGGGGCACTTCCGCTCCAACTGCCCCTGAACCCGGGAACAGTACCTTCAACAACACCACACGAGGAGAGGGGCGCCGCCACCGCCCCGCGGGAGGATTTACGCGACGGCCCAGCTGGAGGCGGGCAGCCCCGGAGGACGTTGTCACGCCCCGGGGTCGAAACTGCGACCCGGGCTCGCCAGCAGATCCGCCATCTGTACGGAAACTGCCGCACAGACAAAGCGTCTACCCTGCAAGTCAGATCTAGAACTAAAAACATGTATTAGAGCTGAACTATAAATCAAAAGCTAAAGAAAGCTACACTGAAAATCTGAAATAAATAAATCTCCAATAATACATAAATCCTCAATGCAGGTCCCTCAAATGAACATAAATGAAATACAAGCCTCACCCTCTCAGTACAAATATCCAAATCTCTCTGTACAAAAGTGGAAACAAAATACTAACAGGGTACATCTACCTCTGACCCAAATGCTGGTAAGGAACTACTCGGCCACGTCCTCACCTCGATAAGCTGTCTCCGCGTGAGCTAAGCCGGAACAGCAGCCTCAGAAAATCTGTCACCGCAGCGGGTGTGAGATCTACTACAGAAGGTAGATCTCAGTGGGTACCGTTATCAACATTCACGGTATGCCCACTAAGTCCATTGGAGGCACAACAAATAGGTATGCAAAAAGATAATAGGAAAGCAGGAAGGAACTATAGCTAATATGTACCAACATCATGCTCAAGAAAACTCTACTCTGTCCCTGCTATGCATACTCTCTCACTACTAATAATATGCCTCTAGTACCATGCTCAAAGGAAATCTCATCTATGAACATGCTATGCAAACACTCTCTCAATATCACCCAATCTCAATGACTGCCTCATAGGGTCCAGTCAAGCCTGCGCCAAACCTACTGCCACCTCATCCACACTGGGATGGGACTTACGTAGGGCGTCCCACACGGACTATCTCAAGCGAACTCTAGTGTATCAACTAGTCGCATACATCGCAGCCTCGTCAGGCTCGGTATCATCACACACACCCGGGTGGTAGCTCGAGGGGAGCGACCCCACCGAACTCAAGTATCTCATTTGTATCACTGTCTCATAAGCGGCTCATGCAGGCTATAGTCCACGATCAAACAGATCGGTATCTCAAAGCTCAAAGCAAACTCAGTCGGAAAAGAATCTCGACTCAAACAGGAATAGCCCAAACACTCTCACAGCTATGTCGGAGAACCCTCAACGACTCAATCTGATAATGTACGACCATGGCTGAGTCGGGAAACCTCCGCGACTCGATCTGCCAGAACCCCAAATATCCTCAAAACTAAGTGGGAGAACCACCTCCACCACTAAATCAGAAATACAACCCATCAATCCCAACAATGAAGAGGGACTCTCATGACACTAGAACTCGACAATCAATGCACTAAAAATACACTCGGCCCTCTGGCACGAGTACACATGCAACTCGAACAATCTGGACCATTCATAATGTTCTCAATAATTAAAAACCCTTTTAAAAAATAGAGTTTTACTTAAAACTGGGTTCTAAAATAATATGAAGGTCCAGATGCAGTCTGAATCTCAAATGGACATGCAGTCTAGTGTCAAATAATCTCTAGATCATACTAAAAATGTCTGGGGCTCATAAAAGTTTTTCTACAATTTTCTAGGCAACTATCAAACTTATCAGCTATATAATTCATAAGCTAACATGATCAATATGCTTACAGAAGCATTAGAGGGCATTCCGTAAATCTCGAAGAATTTCCAACCCTCCTGGAATGCTTTCCGTAGGCCAAGCCGAAGTCGGTGTAGCGCCGAACTCGCAAAAAGACGAAGATGCCCTCGCGCGCGCTCACACTGCCGAGCGTCCTGAAGACTCCGCCGTATCTCACAGCAACCTCACTAGCATCTCATCGCAGCCTCCGTGCGCTCCGATCCTCTCCATGGCCATCCCACAGCACGCGCACACCCACACGCACGCACACACGCACGCACGACATGGTCCCGCGCGATGAAACTCCAAACTCGCAGCAACCAAGCAAAAGATGGAAGGAAAAATCCAATTAAGCTCAAAGCATCATAAATCCATCATCAGATCCATCTAACGTTGTCCAAAAATCAAACTATAAAAATCTGCCAACTTACCTCATGTACAGTCGACGCGCGCGCGGCTCCGTCCGGTTCCAAGCAACAGACCACAACACACTCTTCAACCTCTCTCACTCTCTAACTCTCCTTCTCTTTCTTTTCTTTTCCTTACTTTTCTCCTTTCTTTCCTTGATTCGTGTTGAGAAGAGAGGAGGAGGGGTCTTTAAATAGAGAAGATAAGAGTTAGCAAGGGTCAACTAGGGGTTTGGGGAGGTGAAAAGACCAAACTACCCATAAAAAAAAATCACTAAGTAGCATCCTGGACAAAAGGGGTACCGGTACTCTTCAAGTAGTACCGGTACCCACGGGTTAGTTTCGGAACCTCCCTCACGGTTCTGGAACTCCAAGCCAACTGCGCAAGCCCGCGCGTCCCTGCACCCTGCACGGCGCCCGGGCAGCGCCCGCGCGGCGCCATGCGCGTCCGCGCGCACCTGCGCAGCATCCAAGTTGAGCCCGCGCAGTGCCCTCAGCCGGTCCACCTCCTCACAAAGACCACAACTAACCACCCCCCCCCCCCCCCCCCCCCCCCCCCCCCCCCTCCCACACACACGAATCTCCAACATCAACACCAAGCTCATTTCAAGCTCTCTCTCTCTCTCTCACTAAAAACTGCAAAGCACCTTCCAAGTGGTTCGACGCACGCTTGCTCCGCTCGGCACCACGCGGCTACTAGCGATAGATTCGCGCCGTCAAAACGATCAAAACCCTATTTTACTTCCCTTTAATTCTTCTTCTTTTTCTTCTTTTTCTTCATTAACCCATTCCTCTGTTTGAGGAAAATTCCTCTGTTTCACATTGGAGAAGGTGATGACATGGCATGCTAATTAATTAAGGAATGGTGCATGGTGTATGGTGTAAAGTGAACAAGAATCCCAAATCCACCCTCCAACACCAACACTAATTCCAATCTATACACCCAATCTCAAATCCCTTTTCTTTCTTTACACTTCCAATCATTAATTCCCTCACAGACCACTAATGAGCTAATTAATTAAATTAATTAATTAATCCATCAAATGCCAACTTCAAGTCACTTTTTGCCTTCGGGGCCTCCGCACCAGTTCAAAACCTCCCGAACTTCACTGTAATATGAAAATACACATGTCCACAGCTTTTCCAACTCAAAAAGCTCAACTGTGGAGTCGGTGTGCTCAATCCAAAAACCGGCTCCAAAATTGCCAGTTCCAACTCACTTTTTGTCCTCAGGTCCTCCGCGTCAGTTCGGAACCTCCCGAACTTCGCTGTAATCATAAAATACACCTGTTCCAAGTGTTTCCCAATTTTTCTGCACATCACGGTGGAGTCGAGGCTTCCCAAACCAATCTTTTATCGGCGCACAATGCCCGAAAAACTCCGAATCAAGCTGGGGCTTCCGCGTAGATCCGAACCAACCTGAAATCAACTGCAAACAAATATGGAACACGTCCAAGGCGATTTCTCCGCACCACGCCTTCTTGCGAGGTCTGTACACTCCACAAAGTCCCGGTACTCTACACTCTCTCCCCCCTTAAAAAGGTTTCGTCCTCGAAACCAAAAGTAAATCCATAACTCAGAAGGGTATCACAATCAGATGGGGATAGGAGATTCCCAACTCATCCTCAGGCTCTCAAGTGGCCTTTCTCTCATCAAGATGGCTCCACTGAACATTCGCCAAGGTATAACTTGATTGCAAAAAAAAAAAATTTCTTCTGTCTCACCAGCAAGAATTGCATCGGTCGATCCTGATAACTCGACCCTCGTCCAATTTCAAGGAAGTAAAGTCCAAAATATGCAAGGGGTCAAATACACCTCTTCCAACCAGATAAACACTCGCGGATCAAACTCCCTGCGTAAATCTCGATTGAACATATCCATGCGGATCGTGGCTTCCACAAATCAAGATCTCCAAAACCAAAGTCTAAGCCCCCAATAGGCATAACTCCTACGTTGCCCCTTAGCAACCAGAATGCTCAAAGTTCCACAGATACAACTCTTGTATCCATCCACAGGGGAAGAAGTTCAACATCAAGAACAATGCTCAACCCCTAGCTCACAGTTCTAAGTTCCAAAAGTGGCGACCACTGATCAAACACCTCATTCCAAGGTTGCACTGCCCGCCTTGCCAAGGCGTACAGACCATAATGTCCTCACTGGGATAATACCGTGATATTAATCATACACCTTTGCAACTCTATCCATCGGCATTACCTCAAACCAAACTCTTCCTGAGTATCCAAGTACTTCAGGTTCGAGGATCCATGAATAACTCAATTCTCTCTCTATCGCTGGCAACATCTACATCAAAGCTGGTATCCTCCTCAGCTTTATCTCTTCCAAGCTACACTGGCCTTGCATAGTCCAAGAGCTTTGACCTCTGTTGCTAACATAGGCTATGAACAAAACCTTCCGAAGTCAAAAGGCATACTCTCTCAACTTCACCAACAACTTCTTCTCTCTTAGAAGTTGTAGCGTTATCCTCAAGTGCCCTCATGCTCTAGATCACCTCGAAAATAATCCAAACATCCACGACGGGTACGACCACCAACCCGTCCACACATAGCTGGCGTATACACAATTTATCCAATCATAAGGGCGGCAGGGCATTAGTCAATCCCATCGACCTCACTGTGAACTCATGACGCACCTGCCGATTCCTGAGCACCATCAGGGCACAACCCTCGGCTGTAAGGTTCCAGAAAGCTATCTATCTCACAAAGGGGCATCTGCCGAAAAACAACCCCAAACCTGTCTGTGCTCGAACCATCAAGGAACCCTCGCCGTTGTGTACTCACCATGTGGCGTCACTGCCGCGTACCAACGGCATGGCATCATCACCGTATATCCACGGTGTGGCAACCTACTCAAGTAACAATCTCTAGGATCCTCGCAGTCACATACCCACGACGTGGCTCTGGGTCACTCAGACCCGCTCGATCCATCAGATCCAGCAACTGCGCTATCAGCTCTCTTTCTCTGTCTCACGAGTGATACTCCAAGGGGTGCTGCCGAAGTCGGCGCGGTTTCTAAAACCACGTCGATCACTAACTCGATCCAAATCCCACTAAACGGCGGCTTCAATAACAGCTCAGGTAGACTCTCTCCCGGGATCACACGGGCGATAAGGATATTCTTTAGTCCCGGTGCCGCCGTAGGCACTTTCTCAACAGTCGCTCGCAAGCGAAACGACCACGACTCAACTTCTGTCGTGCTCCAACTCCCTCTATAAACACACTCCTCCTGGCCAGGTCCACGGAAGGTCATTGTCCTCTCTTGGCAAACCATGATAGCATAACATTGGGTTATCCAATCCCTAACCAACCTCATATCAACACCTCGAAGCTGATATAGGACTAACAACTCTAGGATCAAATGCAAGGTCCTACTGAACTGGGCGGGACTGGCAACACTCATCCATGTGCTATACGTGATCTGGAACCTGATCCTCACGTGCACAAGCCAACCATCCTATCTCAGGCCCACGCGAAGCTACCCCTGCTCTACTAAAACACGCGCAAGCGGTGTCGGCATCAAACATGCTCCAACTCTGACAACCGTCAGCAGAACCACACCTGGTAAGACGCGATCCACTATCCTGGCGTCCCTTAACTGGCTGCAAAATCTCATCCACAAGATGCTGGTGGCCATCACTCCTCTGTCTCGGCGTCACGGCTCCATCGGCCTACCGGTAAGTCGAACAAACCTCTATATCCTGAAGGGTAGAGGGGTGCCGTCGCAAGCGGCAAATCCACGAGCACCACTCTGGAACACTCTCCCTGAAAATGTCGAGATTATCCATGAGAAAACCATCGCCCCTGCCTGAGGTCACCCTATGGCGATGAATACGGCCTATCGCATAAAACACACTCATCCCGACACTACCGTTGGCGCCTCAACAGTCGAGACCCTCCTGGTCTCTGTCTCCTCTGAGACCCATGATCCTGAAACTGGAACCGTGGCGACCTCGATCCACTCAACTATTCCAAAATCAGGCGATACCAGATGTCCCTCTCAGGAGCTGGTCCCTCGCTCACCGTTCCTCTCGGACGTGATCGCAGATCCTTTGTCTATCCATTGAGCATGCACAATCGGTGCATCTAAGGTCGCTTGCCAAGAATTCCCAAAATGAAAAAATACCTCAAAGCAGTCCCCTCCCAAACATGATCAATCTCCTGAGTCTCATCCTGGACGACATGGGGCACTCTTGCCACGCCCCGGAGGTCTCTGGATAAGCGGAAAACGTGTATTTTTTTTTTTTTTTTTTTTTTTGAAATCAGATTATCAACAACCTCGCCTGCCGGTGCGTGCCAGACCCGCCACATATACAAATTCACCCTGTACACGGACAGAGTCTCCTTTGTATATGCACGGCGTCTCAACTACTTTTACATGAATCACATTACACGGCATTGATCACACAGTCACAGAGAATAAGTACAACAAGTATTAACATTGAAAGAACCTAGGAGTTCGCAAACAGTGTCCACTCGACACCCAAGTTTTTAAAACATCTAACATTCACATGCAGGCGGCTACATTGTTTTGAAAGGATAAATCCCCAGGGTTTTCAAAGTGGTGCCCACACGACACCCTATTTTTGAAAAGCGTTTTCGAAATTCTTTTTCATCGTAAAACGGCCGCACAGTTAACATGAAACATAATCATAACTAAACATTTAAAAATACATGTCCACATATCCAGCATGATCCACATATCCACACAAAATAACCAAAAAAGGGAAAAGAGAGAGATAACCGAATAAGAGTTTGATCAAAAGGCCTCATACGGCCAAACCTAAAGTCCGCGATGCCTCACCACCGTCCCACCGTACTTACTTAGATGGACCTGTCACGGAGTGGGTAAAGTCAGTGACAAATAAAGTAGATGCTTAACAATAATAATCAAGAGTTTAGAAAGAGTTACGCCGCACCGAAACCTTCGCTATCCTTCGCCCTGAAACTTACTTTAATTACTTTGTTTACTTTAGTTACCACCGTCCCGTCAGGGTAGATCGATGATCTCCCCACGTGACACGTCCCGTCAGGGTAGATCGATGATCTCCCCACGTGACAATTGAAGCTCTAACCCTCTCACGATGCGTGGGCGACACGTTTGGTCATCGTGATAAGGTCCCCAAACAACACACGTGGGGCACACGGGTCATATAGACCACTTCTCCGGAAAAGTACACCATTGCGGGGGCCTATTCCGCCGGTGTACGTGCAGCATTCAAAAAGGGATGCCGAGATCGGCGTAAATTAATCATTACATAAAGCGAAGGGTTAAAACATTAGCATCTGTCATCTACTTTATTAACCGGTTAGCAATAAATATTTTAGTGATATGTTGCACTCAATGCACTTACAGCACTTGATGCAAAGGACCCACCTGGTTGAAGATAACCGACTGCGCCCGCGTCCGTCCTAAGCAAAACGGAGCTCCTCGCGGCCTACTAGAATATCCACAAGCACCAATCAACACATTACCCTAGTCAGGTAAAATCAGTGGCCCCAACCACTGATACAATAAACCCACAAAGCCAAAATCATCATACCTAGAGGACCGCGACGTCAATCGAAAACCAACAAATCAAAACCATCGAGCAAAACCGATAACATTGAAGACTAACAACAACCGGACCGCGACTACTTCGTCGCGGACTTCGTCGGAACCCCAAAACCGCTAACGGAAACCAACAAAACCCATTCCTCAACCGATAGCCCACTCGGGGCATCAAAGGTTAAACCAGGAGGGCCCCGACGGCAAAAACGATGAGAAATGAGATCCGATGGCGCGCCCCCGACAATTTCGTCGAGGCGCGGAGCGTCGGCGAAAACGACACCCATCATAATAAATTAGTGACCAAGAAGGTCCCAGGTGGCCATGACAAGAAAGCCACGGAAATAACGATCCCAGCGGCGAAAACGGCGCTCAAAACGGTGGAAAAATGGGCAAAAACGGAGCAAAAGAACTCCGGGCTGTCGGGTGGTGCACAGGCCAGGGCGTGGACCGGGTTTACAGCTCGGGCGGCTGCGCGGCATGCGCCGGGTGCACGCAGGGAGCGTGCACCGCGTGTCTTGGGCCGGGCCGGTGCACGACACAAGCGTGCACCGGGCCTGCGCTTCCCTGGTGCGGAGGCGTGCGCCGGGTGCACGCCTGGAGCGTGCACCGCGCAGGCCGGTGCACGGTTGCGTGCACCGGGTCCGCGGTTTTCCGCACCGCGGGCGTGCACCGGGTGCACGCCATGGGCCGTGGACCATCCTGTACGGAAAGGCACAGTAAACCCTAGTTTTCGCCGTTTTCGCTCCCGTTTCGCGATTTCTTCTCCGTTTTCGCTCCCGTGCGATCCCGGCGACGACCCCGCGAACATGGTAACGACGGCGGCGGCCTCCCGTCTAACAACGGCGGCGGCGGCCTCCCGTTAACCCACTATGTCCCGACGAAGTCGCCCAAAAAATTCCCGAAAAATTCCCGGTAATTCTAACGGCTAAACCGACGACCGACGAACAACCAAAACGTCGATCGGAGGTCCGTCAAAAAGAAACCGATTAAAAACCATCGGTTAAATTCGATAAAAAAACACCGATCACCCCCAATCAAGAACAAGAAAGACACGGATCAAAACCCGACGAAAATCCGCGATGTACGACCTTACAAGAACACGAAAAACCCCCGATTAAATTCTATGAAAGGATCTACAACCACTAACCTCACTTAATCGGAAAATAAAGAACCGATCTTGGTCCTCGCGTCGTCGGAGATCCGGATCCGCTCCCCGTAGACGATGGCGACTCGTTCTCCGATCTCCGGCACGTAAAACGGGCGATCGGGTTCCTCCGCTCCTTCCTTCTTTTCTTCCGATTAGGGTTTCGCCCTTCTTCTTTTCTTTCTTTTCTCTCCGCTCTTACGGCTAGGGTTTAGAATTCTCTTTCCTTACGGCTAGGGTTTAGAATTCTCTTTTCTTAACGAGGGGAAAATACTTATATTATCTAATTATCTTAATATTTAATTTCCCCAATTTTTGTTATTTTCCAAATCGTACGTAGAGAAAAAAATCTAATTTCCCCATCACCGGATAATTAATTAATTAGCTTAATTAATTAATTATCCACACGAGATAACCCCCCCCATTATCCACAAACGGGTGCAAGATATTTTGCACGGATTTCGATGCACGACTAATCACCGCATCACTAAAAATCCCGTTCCGGGGGTTCCCGACATCGGATTTCCGATCCGATCGCATCGTCGGTCTTCATTTTTCGCGCTCTTCCACAAAAAAATACAAGTGCCACACACACCGACCGACAAACCAAAAGTAATATTCCCGGGATACTAAAAGAACACTAAAATAGAAGGAGGGTTAAATATTACAAAATACCGTGTCATTACAACTCTGCTCAACCGTCGCAGCAACTCGCGAACGCACTCCTGAAGAGGTCAACTCCCCAGCTACAGGTATCTCAAATCCCCTTCCAGTTTCTGCCTAACACTGTTGGGAGAAGGCCCTCGAACAGCAAAGCACGAAGCTCAATCCAAATCCTCAACTACTCTCCTAGTGGTCCAATAGGACGAACTCAACGCCACACTCTCTCGGCGTCCTTATCCAAAAGTGTGCAACTAAGTGCACCAGATGCTTTTCCTGGACGAATGAGTCCTCAAACGACTCTCCCAAAGCAGCAATCCAGTGCTCGGCCTTCCAAGGCCCCAAATTCTGCCCTGAAACCTGAAGGGGATGGAACTGGCGGATGCACATCAACCGATCAGCAAAATCTCGCTACTCCTGCACTATCCACAGTGCGATCTGGGTCGAAGTCGACGATGTCACGGCCGGAGGTACTATTGGCGATACCCCGGGAGATGCTCTTTGCTCACACCTGCGCCTCACGCGCTCCATGTTCTCTTCCTGGCGCCGCGTCGCCTAAACATCTGGCTATGTGGGCCTGTAACTCCCGGACCTCACTCTGCTTTGTCCATTCAGCCTCCTGCTGATCGGGCTCCTCATCCAAGGTCAAATACGCCCTCGCCGCTGCACGGCGTCTCGGAAGCATCGAAACCACTGCAACATAACAAACATTAGGACCAAAACTCTCTCGACCCAATCAAACGAAAGTCTATAACATGTTATCCTTACTAAAGCATTATGTTGTCTGCAGCCAACATAATCACCTTTAGAGAGATAACATGTAAGATCACTCACCCCAATCCTCTGGGGGAGGTACAAACTCAATCAGGACTCTCGCTAAGGTCACGTCTCTCACGACAGTCATCCTACTGTCCAACCAATAGCTTAGGGTCTCTAAGTCCTCAATGACCTATATTCCTAGGCTCTGGTACCACCTAAATCTGTCACGCCCCGGGGCCGAAACTGCGACCCGGGCTTGCCAACAGATCCGCCATCTGTACGGAAACTGCCGCATAGACGAAGCGTCTACCCTGCAAGTCAGATCTAGAACTAAAAACATGTATCAGAGCTGAACTATAAATCAAAAGCTAAAAAAAGCTACACTGAAAATCTGAAATAAATAAATCTCCAATAATACATAAATCCTCAGTACAGGTCCCTCAAATGAACATAAATGAAATACAAGCCTCACCTTCTCAGTACAAATATCCAAATCTCTCTGTACAAAAGTAAAAACAAAATACTAACAGGGTGCATGTACCTCTGACCCAAATGCTGGTAAGGAACTACTCGGCCACGTCCTCACCTCTATGAGCTGTCTCCGCGTGAGCTAAGCCGGAACAGCAGCCTCAGAAAACTTGTCACCGCAGCGGGTGTGAGATCTACTACAGAAGGTAGATCTCAGTGGGTACCGTCATCAACATCCACGGTATGCCCACTAAGTCCACTGGAGGCACAACAAATAGGTATGCAAAAAGATAATAGGAAAGCAGGAAGGAACTATAGCTAATATGTACCAACATCATGCTCAAGAAAACTCTACTCTGTCCCTGCTATGCATACTCTCTCACTACTAATAATATGCCTCTAGTACCATGCTCAAAGGAAATCTCATCTATGAACATGCTATGCAAACACTCTCTCAATATCACCCAATCTCAATGACTGCCTCATAGGGTCCAGTCAAGCCTGCGCCAAACCTACTGCCACCTCATCCACACTGGGACGGGACTTACGTAGGGCATCCCACACGGACTATCTCAAGCGAACTCTAGTGTATCAACTAGTCGCATACATCGCAGCCTCGTCAGGCTCGGTATCATCACACACACCCGGGTGGTAGCTCGAGGGGAGCGACCCCACCGAACTCAAGTATCTCATCTGTATCACTGTCTCATAAGCGGCTCATGCAGGCTATAGTCCACGATCAAACAGATCGGTATCTCAAAGCTCAAAGCAAACTCAGTCGGAAAAGAACCTCGACTCAAACAGGAATAGCCCAAACACTCTCACAGCTATGTCGGAGAACCCTCAACGACTCAATCTGATAATGCACGACCATGGCTGAGTCGGGAAACCTCCGCGACTCGATCTGCCAGAACCCCAAATATCCTCAAAACTAAGTGGGAGAACCACCTCCACCACTAAATCAGAAACACAACCCATCAATCCCAACAAGGAAGATGGACTCTCATGACACTAGAACTCGACAATCAATGCACTAAAAATACACTCGGCCCTCTGGCGCGAGTACAGATGCAACTCGAACAATCTGGACCATTCATAATGTTCTCAATAATTAAAAACCCTTTAAAAAAATGGAGTTTTACTTAAAACGGGATTCTAAAATAATATGAAGGTCTAGATGCAGTCTGAATCTCAAATGGACATGCAGTCTAGTGTCAAATAATCTCTAGATCATACTAAAAATGTCTGGGGCTCATAAAAGTTTTTCTACAATTTTCTAGGCAACTATCAGACTTATCAGCTATATAATTCATAAGCTAACATGATCAATATGCTTACAGAAGCATTAGAGAGCATTCCATAAATCTCGAAGAATTTCCAACCCACCTGGAATGCTTTCCGTAGGCCAAGCCGAAGTCGGTGTAGCGCCGAACTCACAAAAAGATGAAAATGCCCTCGCATGCGCGCACACTGCCGAGCGTCCTGAAGACTCCGCCGTATCTCACAGCAACCTCACTAGCATCTCATCGCAACCTCCGTGCGCTCCGATCCTCTCCGCGGCCATCCCACGGCACGCGCACACCCACATGCACGCACGCACGCACGAGACGAAACTCCAAACTCGCAGCAACCAAGCAAAAGATGGAAGGAAAAATCCAATTAAGCTCAAAGCATCATAAATCCATCATCAGATCCATCTAACGGAGTCCAAAAATCAAACTATAAAAATCTGCCAACTTACCTCATGTACAGTCGACGCGCGCGCGGCTCCGTCCGGTTCCAAGCAACAGACCACAGCACACTCTTCAACCTCTCTCACTCTCTAACTCTCCTTCTCTTTCTTTTCTTTTCCTTACTTTTCTCCTTTCTTTCCTTGATTCATGTTGAGAAGAGAGGAGGAGGGGTCTTTAAATAGAGAAGATAAGAGTTAGCAGGGTCAATTAGGGGTTTGGGGAGGTGAAAAGACCAAACTACCCATAAAAAAAATCACTAAGTAGCATCCTGGACAAAAGGGGTACCGGTACTCTTCAAGTAGTACTGGTACCCACGGGCTAGTTCCGGAACCTCCCACACGGTTCCGGAACTCCAAGCCAACTGCCCAAGCCCTGCTTGCTGCGCGCCCGCGCGGCGCGCTTGCGCGTCCCTGCACGGCACCCGGGCAGCGCCCGCGCGGCGCCATGCGCGTTCACGCGAAGCGCCCGCGCGGCGCCATGCGCGCCCGCGCGGCGCCATGCGCGTCCGCGCGCACCTGCGCAGCATCCAAGTTGAGCCCGCGCGGTGCCCTCAGTCGGTCCACCTC
Source organism: Tillandsia fasciculata (assembly GCA_029168755.2). NCBI lineage: Eukaryota > Viridiplantae > Streptophyta > Magnoliopsida > Poales > Bromeliaceae > Tillandsia > Tillandsia fasciculata. The sequence goes on along the minus strand of JAQOTM010000130.1, from coordinate 271,667 downwards.
CTCACAAAGACCACAACTAACCCCCCCCACACACACGAATTGTCACGCCCCGAGATTTAAAAGTGGGTCAAATTTTTTTTTTTTTTTTTTTTTTATCAGAGTTTAAACTTGCTTCCTCCAAGGCGTGAACAGACCGCCACACATATAGAAAAGTCTCTGTTACTCCAATAGCGTCTTCCCTATATGTGCTCGGCTAACAGATACAGTCAATCAGAGTAGATACAAGATAGATATACTAAAAAGGTTCTACTCTATTACATCCACAAGGTTCCAGAGTTATTACAATCCAGTTTCTCAAAATGGAAATATCAGTTATAAGTTTTACTAAACCCAAAAGGGGTACATCCTACCAGGGTCAGTCTATCTCACGTCCTCACACAGAGCGTCCAAAAGTCCCCCCACCCGAAGGACCTGAAAAAACAGTCACCCGAGGGTGTGAGACACACCGGAGTGTACCCCAGTGGGCACGACGGGCCGGGAAATAGCAAGTCGTACCTACTGGGTACAATAATAAGCGGAAACAAAATAGGATATACGGAAGATCAAAGGCAGGTAAACAGTCTAAGTAAGATCATACATGAATCATAGAACAGCACATAACATAATCATACTATGTATGATAATCGATATCAGATATGAAATGCAGGTAATCAAGCAAATAAGCATATCAAGGAAGTGCATCAAAGGTAGTATCACAAATATACCCAATCACTGCCACTTTTGGCCACAAGGGCCTCAGGCTAAATTTGCCATGGAGCATATGACCTCAGGCAACAACCACTTTTGGTCATTGGGGCCTCAGGCAACAACCACTTTTGGACACCCAATCAAGCTATCATAACCCCACAAGGCTCACGGGTCAATCAGACCTCTCTACCGGTAAAGAACACCATGACGGGTAGCTAATCCGCTGGTGTGCGCGACTGAAAGCTTGGCTCGACGGCGATCATAATGCTGATGCTCAAACCATGGTACACTGATCACAAGGACGGCAAGAAGCCGAGGAAAATCCCCACTGGGATGCTAGTATAACATGCCATATACTGAAGAAGTATCTCCTATTCTAAACATGCAGTGAAGAATAGTAACAGGTATAGACTATGCTAGTGACCAAACAAGCATGGCATGTGTCCAGGAAATGTATATCGACCACTGAAAAGAACATGATATATCTCAACATGAATAACAAGCAACTGCTGGAAATATAAGCGGAGACAACTCAATATGATAATAAGCAAACACTGCTGAAATATAGATATGATATGCAAGCGGGAATATAAACAACCAAGTACCAAAGGGGTCCGTCCTATTACGGTACCGGTAGGGCCGATCTGATAAATCGCGGACCGAAGATAACCCACCTCAAGGTAGATGGTCGCGATAAGATGGATCATGGGCTGGCTCCTGATGACTGGGGCCTACAAAATACCAGATGACAACTCAGGGTCTATCAATGCCCAAGGCGCTACTAGCGCGAACCGACCATTTCGTCGGTTTGTGCTACATAAAGCAATTTAGCTTTTCAGAAATCCCAGGGAACCCACTGAAAGGTCATTACTACTTTAGAACATTCATTTAGCTTTACCATAGTGTTACAATTGCAGCAGGGCCCCCAGGTTTACTCAGAATGGATCTTATATGCTCAATACACACTGTTTTGGCTCGTTCTCTCAAACGGTAAATCATTTTTACGAGCCGTCACCTCCAGCAGGTGACATTCGACTTGCTGAACGCCGTGCTCACCCATTTGTGGCAGCACGATGCCCGAGGCAAACTTCGGGCCATAATTTACTTTTCTAACCTAGCCGAAAAGCATTTTCGTTTCTTCGGCTCACCAAAACCCAAAACAAACGCGAGCATTGCGTTCAGTGACCCCAAAATAGCCAGGAGTACACTGTTACAACTTTTCAAACAGACCCTACTACAGTTTTTTAAGAATTTATTGCATTTAAGCTTGTTTATGTCATAACTTTGGATCTACACCTTTTCAGATGAAACCCCAAGAATAAAAAAGACTCTGGGTAATGTCAGGATCACAGGGCTTGCCCTAGATGCAGCCTTGGTCTGCTGGTTCAACCAGAACCCCATCCTTGCTCTTACACAAGTTCACAATGCTCTATACCCTTGTCCACACAGATCCAGATTGATCTGAAGTGAGCATCAAGCTCAGGGGACAATTCTGAGTAACTTTGATATACAACTCGAGAGCTAATTCCAATTAAATTCTCATTGAGGCATTTCCTCAAACACCTAACATGCATGCTTCATATACAACCATACCACATCAACTCAAAGTTGGATCTCAGCAACTACTGGACCAGAGGCTTCAATTCTTGGATGGAATTACTCCCCTACAACTACTGATCAAATCCCCTCAACCTGGAGCAACCAAACTCCCCCAACCGGCCCGACCCGAGGAAGAAGATGACCTCCTCGGCTTTGAAAATCGTGATGAGCAACCCAGGACTTCTGGGCTTCATCCAAATGCACTAGCAGGTGCATCTCATCTCCCTGATGCTCTCCAAGTCCATGCCTGGTCGACGGAGTGAGGCGGCGCCGGCGGGGCATGAAGCTCCATTTCGAGCTTTATGCCTCTAATGGCAGATTTCAACCGAGCCCATAGGAGTTCCTCAAACTTACAAGGTAGGTTCCTTAGACCCATACAAAGCTTCCCGACCCATTCCCGGTCGCCGGAGATGGCCGGAGCGCCGGCGGCCAAGAACGGGGTCATTCTCGGGTTGAACATGGCCGCCACCATCCAAGTCTGCATGGACCGCATGCAAATGCATGGTCGTACTCCCCTTGGTCCCAGCAAGTGTTCTGGGCAGATGGCCGGTGTCGGGGAAGCCTGCCGGCGCCGGAGCACTAAGCTCGGCCGACATACAATATTCCAAAAAGCTAGGGCATCAAACTGTAACTCACCGGGTTGACCACACTCCACCAAATTTGGTGGAGTTGGTCCCCACCTCCTACAGTCCAAGCACCCCGAGTTTGAGCCCGGTTGATCCACTGGTTGCCGAGATCTCCTGAGGCGGAGCTACAATTAGGGTTCCGACCATCTTTGTCTCTGCCGGCAACCCAGACTGCATGGGGGCTCGGGCTTGTGCACGGAGCATCCCTAGGACATGGGGAGTCCACTGCTAAAGGTCTCGGGGGCTAACCATCAAAGGTTTAGAAGTTCTCACCTTGGCCGGAGTTGGTGAAGGAGGATGAAGCCGGTTTCGGGTTTTTCTTCACGCGCGGCCTCGGGCAACTCCAGCAATGCTCCAGAGATGCCAAGGAATTCACAGGAACACTTCACTCCACTCTGGTAGGGGTTTGGTCCCAACCTTTCCCTCTCTCTCTCTTCCCCGAGTTCCTTATTAAGGGAATTATGACCCTCGGCCACCCCCACACTCTGGGCTTGGTCTGGGGACTCAGAGGAGTTTGGTGCTTCGGATTCACCCCACGCACTCCCTCGAGTATTGGCCGAAGGCAGTCCAAGAGGCCACAACACTTAATGCAAGATTCTTGATCAAACCGGTTTCACACCTAACCTCCACCACCAGGCTTTGCCCAACACATTTCGTGGGCTTCTTAGGGTGGCAGAGGCCCAATGCACAAAGCCCCAAAGGTGCTGGCCCAAGAACACTTAGGATATTTAGAGAAAAAGCACTATTTTTATGTTTTTCACGCATTTCGAGGCCATCCGAGCGTCATTTTGCGAAACGGACTTTGCCACGACGTCCGGCTCGTCGAGACCTGTCAAGTGGCGTATTTGCTTGGTTCGTTTAACGACCCAGATAAAAAGTTGTTCCATCTTGTTTGACAGAATACAGTGCGTTGCACGCACTTCGATGCACCCGGGTCGCCAAACACGAAATCCGTCAGCGCCATCGCGCTCAGAACGTCGAAATTAGCTAGGTTCCATTACTCATACCCCTATGTCAGGGTTTTAGATAGTGGTTCAGCCAACCGTTGCTCGCGAGGGGTCGAAAATCGCGAGTTACTTTTCATACTTAAGTCGCGGGGCCCGTTTTTTGATTTCTGATTTCTGGAAGATCCGACCGTCAGATCGAAAACATATGAATATGAAACTTCTATGTTTCGACGAAAGGATCGCAATGGTGATCTCGGATTTTCCAGATCAGACCGCGATCAAAAGTCGATATTTTTGGGGTCCTATTTACTTATTTTCTGCTATTTAAATTTCCAGAAAATTATTTAAATCTTTAAAAATTCACGATTACTACATCACCCACCACTTATAAAAAGTTTCGTCCCCGAAACTTAAACTTAACTATAGTACTACTAAAGTTTTAATAAGGCTCAATTACTACAATTAGTTCCAAACCACCAATAATTCTTCATTTGTCAATTATGTGGACTTCTGTCGGGTCCTCCATTGGTGGATCGTTCTGAGTCAATGCATAGACTCGCCCGCCAGCAGGTTGGCGCGCTCCCTCAGTCGGTCGAGGGGTATGTCCCATGGATGCCGAACTAGCAGTAGGGTTTGGACGTCGACCAGGGGCGGCAGGAGCAGAAGCTGAGGATGGAGCCGATGTAGGTCGCTGCGAACAGCTAGCCGCCATATGTCCTGTCTGACCACAGCGGAAACAGCGACCATGGCGTTGTTCACAACTAGTAGTACGATGGGATCCGCCACAAATAATGCATGACTGAGAAAATGGCGGTTGGCTAACAGCAGATGCACTCTCAGTAGGTTTCGGGGATCGGGGGTATTTAGGAGGTTTGCCACTGCTCATTGAACTACCAGTATTTCCAGGAAATGGCCTTTTCTTCTCCTTGCCCTTTTCAGCCGCTTAGCGCTCAGCACGTGCAACAGAGATATCAGCTTGCACAGCAAGTGCACGCTTGACGCAGTTCCGATACAAACTGATGTCCAGAGGGGAGAGAAGTCGCCTGATGTCGGGTCGCAGCCCTTGAGTAAACAGTCGAATCTTGCGACCTTCGTCTCGCACCGCATGCGGAATTATTGCGCTTATACGGGAGAATTCCCGCTCATAATCCCGAACCGTGCGATCCCCCTGACGCATGGTTTCCAATTCCCTTTCCAACTCTTGCTTCGTGATGTCATTCAGGTAGCGGTCATAAATTGCCACCTTGAAGTCATGCCACGGGGGTTCATGTATACCCCCAAACTGCTCCCTCAGTGTTTCTGACCACCATTGGTCCGCCTCACCCGCAAGACAGTGAGCGGCCAAATGTACACGGTCTCGGTCCTCTGTATACATATCTCGGAACAGCTTCTCGATATGCAGCACCCACTTCTCAATCGCCCAATTATCAGGATCCGGACCATCGAAAGTGGGCGGCTGGAACTTCTTGAATTCCAATAACACAGCCTTTGCTCGGGCCCGTTCTGCCTGGGCAGCATCCCCTGTAGCAACAGGCGTCGTTGGCAGGGAAGAAGTCCCGATTGCAGCATTCAGTGTATCTGTGGCGGCTGCAGCCCCAGAGGTGGTGGTAGTTGCCGGGGCTGTCGCTACTGGTGGTATAGGGGCGGCAGGAGGTACGATTGGTTCCTCCACCACTGGCACAGGAGGTGGTACTGGTGGCGGGGTTGGTGGAGCAGTAAAAGTGGTAACCTGCTGCACCAGCTGCTGAACCACCGCCGACAGTGCGGTGATCTGATCTTGCATCTGCTGGAACCGATCGGTGTCCGCCGGCTCCACTGATGCTCTGGACGGTCGGCCGACACCTCGGCCACTGTTCGCCCCACGCTGAGACCCTCTACCTCGAAGACGGGCCATAAACTGCAGCCCAACAACCAAGTCAGGCCAGACTCAATTAATCGTACTATTGTTAAATTTATCTACCCATATGCCCACGCTCTCGCGTCACTCAGTCATTCTAGGGTTTTTCCTAACCCAAACCTAGGTACCGTGTACCTATGCTCTGATACCATCTAATCTGTCACGCCCAGAGATTTAAAAGTGGGTCAAATTTTTTTTTTTTTTTTATCAGAGTTTAAACTTGCTTCCTCCAAGGCGTGAACAGACCGCCACACATATAGAAAAGTCTCTGTAACTCCAATAGATTCTTCCCTATATGTGCTCGGCTAACAGATACAGTCAATCAGAGTAGATACAAGATAGATATACTAAAAAGGTTCTACTCTATTACATCCACAAGGTTCCAGAGTTATTACAATCCAGTTTCTCAAAATGGAAATATCAGTTATAAGTTTTACTAAACCCAAAAGGGGTACATCCTACCAGGGTCAGTCTATCTCACGTCCTCACACAGAGCGTCCAAAAGTCCCCCCACCCGAAGGACCTGAAAAAACAGTCACCCGAGGGTGTGAGACACACCGGAGTGTATCCCAGAGGGCACGACGGGCCGGGAAATAGCAAGCCGTACCTACTGGGTACAATAATAAGCGGAAACAAAATAGGATATACGGAAGATCAAAGGCAGGTAAACAGTCTAAGTAAGATCATACATGAATCATAGAACAGCACATAACATAATCATACTATGCATGATAATCGATATCAGATATGAAATGCAGGTAATCAAGCAAATAAGCATATCAAGGAAGTGCATCAAAGGTAGTATCACAAATATACCCAATCACTGCCACTTTTGGCCACAAGGGCCTCAGGCTAAATTTGCCATGGAGCATATGACCTCAGGCAACAACCACTTTTGGTCATTGGGGCCTCAGGCAACAACCACTTTTGGACACCCAATCAAGCTATCATAACCCCACAAGGCTCACGGGTCAATCAGACCTCTCTACCGGTAAAGAACACCTTGACGGGTAGCTAATCCGCTGGTGTGCGCGACTGAAAGCTTGGCTCGACGGCGATCATAATGCTGATGCTCAAACCATGGTACACTGATCACAAGGACGGCAAGAAGCCGAGGAAAATCCCCACTGGGATGCTAGTATAACATGCCATATACTGAAGAAGTATCTCCTATTCTAAACATGCAGTGAAGAATAGTAACAGGTATAGACTATGCTAGTGACCAAACAAGCATGGCATGTGTCCAGGAAATGCATATCGACCACTGAAAATAACATGATATATCTCAACATGAATAACAAGCAACTGCTGGAAATATAAGCGGAGACAACTCAATATGATAATAAGCAAACACTGCTGAAATATAGATATGATATGCAAGCGGGAATATAAACAACCAAGTACCAAAGGGGTCCGTCCTATTACGGTACCCGTAGGGCCGATCTGATAAATCGCGGACCGAAGATAACCCACCTCAAGGTAGATGGTCGCGATAAGATGGATCACGGGCTGGCTCCTGATGACTGGGGCCTACAAAATACCAGATGACAACTCAGGGTCTATCAATGCCCAAGGCGCTACTAGCGCGAACCGACCATTTCGTCGGTTTGTGCTACATAAAGCAATTTAGCTTTTCAGAAATCCCAGGGAACCCACTAAAAGGTCATTACTACTTTAGAACATTCATTTAGCTTTACCATAGTTTTACAATCGCAGCAGGGCCCCCAGGTTTACTCAGAATGGATCTTATATGCTCAATACACACTGTTTTGGGTCGTTCTCTCAAACGGTAAATCATTTTTACGAGCCGTCACCTCTAGCAGGTGACATTCGACTTGCTGAACGCCGTGCTCACCCATTTGTGGCAGCACGATGCCCGGGGCAAACTTCGGGCCATAATTTACTTTTCTAACCTAGCCGAAAAGCATTTTCGTTTCTTCGGCTCACCAAAACCCAAAACAAACGCGAGCATTGCGTTCAGTGACCCCAAAATAGCCAGGAGTACACTGTTACAACTTTTCAAACAGACCCTACTACAGTTTTTTAAGAATTTATTGCATTTAAGCTTGTTTATGTCATAACTTTGGATCTACACCTTTTCAGATGAAACCCCAAGAATCAAAAAGACTCTGGGTAATGTCAGGATCACAGGGCTTGCCCTAGATGCAGCCTTGGTCTGCTGGTTCAACCAGAACCCCATCCTTGCTCTTACACAAGTTCACAATGCTCTATACCCTTGTCCACACAGATCCAGATTGATCTAAAGTGAGCATCAAGCTCAGGGGACAATTCCGAGTAACTTTGATATACAACTCGAGAGCTAATTCCAATTAAATTCTCATTGAGGCATTTCCTCAAACACCTAACATGCATGCTTCATATACAACCATACCACATCAACTCAAAGTTGGATCTCAGCAACTACTGGACCAGAGGCTTCAATTCTTGGATGGAATTACTCCCCTACAACTACTGATCAAATCCCCTCAACCTGGAGCAACCAAACTCCCCCAACCGGCCGGACCCGAGGAAGAAGATGACCTCCTCGGCTTTGAAAATCGTGATGAGCAACCCAGGACTTCTGGGCTTCATCCAAATGCACCAGCAGGTGCATCTCATCTCCCTGATCTCTCCAAGTCCATGCCTGGTCGACGGAGTGAGGCGGCGCCGGCGGGGCATGAAGCTCCATTTCGAGCTTTATGCCTCTAATGGCGGATTTCAACCGAGCCCATAGGAGTTCCTCAAACTTACAAGGTAGGTTCCTTAGACCCATACAAAGCTTCCCGACCCATTCCCGGTCGCCGGAGATGGCCGGAGCGCCGGCGGCCAAGAATGGGGTCATTCTCGGGTTGAACATGGCCGCCACCATCCAAGTCTGCATGGACCGCATGCAAATGCATGGTCGTACTCCCCTTGGTCCCAGCAAGTGTTCTGGGCAGATGGCCGGCGTCGGGGAAGCCTGCCGGCGCCGGAGCACTAAGCTCGGCCGACATACAATATTCCAAAAAGCTAGGGCATCAAACTGTAACTCACCGGGTTGACCACACTCCACCAAATTTGGTGGAGTTGGTCCCCACCTCCTACAGTCCAAGCACCCCGAGTTTGAGTCCGGTTGATCCACTGGTTGCCGAGATCTCCTGAGGCGGAGCTACAATTAGGGTTCCGGCCATCTTTGTCTTTGCCGGCAACCCAGACTGCATGGGGGCTCGGGCTTGTGCACGGAGCATCCCTAGGACATGGGGAGTCCACTGCTAAAGGTCTCGGGGGCTAACCATCAAAGGTTTAGAAGTTCTCACCTTGGCCGGAGTTGGTGAAGGAGGATGAAGCCGGTTTCGGGTTTTTCTTCACGCGCGGCCTCGGGCAACTCCAGCAATGCTCCAGAGATGCCAAGGAATTCACAGGAACACTTCACTCCACTCTGGTAAGGGTTTGGTCCCAACCTTTCCCTCTCTCTCTCTTCCCCGAGTTCCTTATTAAGGGAATTATGACCCTCGGCCACCCCCACACTCTGGGCTTGGTCTGGGGACTCAGAGGAGTCTGGTGCTTCGGATTCACCCCACGCACTCCCTTGAGTATTGGCCCAAGGCAGTCCAAGAGGCCACAACACTTAATGCAAGATTCTTGATCAAACCGGTTTCACACCTAACCTCCACCACCAGGCTTTGCCCAACACATTTCGTGGGTTTCTTAGGGTGGCAGAGGCCCAATGCACAAAGCCCCAAAGGTGCTGGCCCAAGAACACTTAGGATATTTAGAGAAAAAGCACTATTTTTATGTTTTTCATGCATTTCGAGGCGATCCGAGCGTCATTTTGCGAAACGGACTTTGCCACGACGTCCGGCTCGTCGAGACCTGTCAAGTGGTGTATTTGCTTGGTTCGTTTGACGCCCAGATAAAAAGTCGTTCCATCTTGTTTGACAGAATACAGTGCGTTGCACGCACTTCGATGCACCGGGGTCGCCAAACACGAAATCCGTCAGCGCCATCGCTCTCAGAACGTCGAAATTAGCTAGGTTCCATTACTCATACCCCTATGTCAGGGTTTTAGATAGTGGTTCGGCCAACCGTTGCTCGCGAGGGGTCGAAAATCGCGAGTTACTTTTCATACTTAAGTCGCGGGGCCCGTTTTTTGATTTCTGATTTCTAGAAGATCCGACCGTCAGATCGAAAACATATGAATATGAAACTTCTATGTTTCGACGAAACGATCGCAATGGTGATCTCGGATTTTCCAGATCAGACCCCGATCAAAAGTCGATATTTTTGGGGTCCTATTTACTTATTTTCTGCTATTTAAATTTCCAGAAAATTATTTAAATCTTTAAAAATTCACGATTACTACACGAATCTCCAACATAAACACCAAGCTCATTTCAAGCTCTCTCTCTCTCTCTCACTAAAAACTGCAAAGCACCTTCCAAGTGGTTCGGTGCACGCTTGCTCCGCTCGGCACCACGCGGCTACTAGCGATAGATTCGCACCGTCAAAACGATCAAAACCCTCTTTTACTTCCCTTTAATTCTTCTTCTTTTTCTTTTTTTTCTTCATTAACCCATTCCTCTGTTTGAGGAAAATTCCTCTGTTTCACATTGGAGAAGGTGATGAGACATGGCATGCTAATTAATTAAGGAATGGTGCATGGTGTATGGTGTAAAGTGAACAAGAATCCCAAATCCACCCTCCAACACCAACACTAATTCCAATCTATACACCCAATCTCAAATCCCTTTTCTTTCTTTACACTTCCAATCATTAATTCCCTCACAGACCACTAATGAGCTAATTAATTAAATCAATTAAATTAATTAATTAATCCATCAAATGCCAACTTCAAGTTACTTTTTGCCTTCGGGGCCTCCGCACCAGTTCAAAACCTCCCGAACTTCGCTGTAATCTGAAAATACACATGTCCACAGCTTTTCCAACTCAAAAAGCTCAACTGTGGAGTCGGTGTGCTCAATCCAAAAACCGGCTCCAAAATTGCTAGTTCTAACTCACTTTTTGCCCTCAGGTCCTCCGCGTCAGTTCGGAACCTCCCGAACTTCGCTGTAATCATAAAATACACCTGTTCCAAGTGTTTCCCAATTTTTCTGCACACCACGGTGGAGTCGAGGCTTCCCAAACCAATCTTTTATCGGCGCACAATGCCTGAAAAACTCCGAATCAAGCTGGGGCTTCTGCGTAGATCCGAACCAACCCGAAATCAACTGCAAACAAATATGGAACACGTCCAAGGCGATTCCTCCGCACCACGCCTTCTTGCGAGGTCGGTACACTCCACAAAGTCCCGGTACTCTACAGACGTAGTAGCAGGTATCAATCTACTCTTAGTTCTCTTTTTCGAGATAGGACCGTGTTTGACACCCCGGAGCATCCCACTCTTTTATTTTTGCCTATACCCTTATTTTCTAGAAGTGACAACCTTCGTAGGAATGGGTCCGTTCAGACCCCTGGGCAACCTTTCGAGGCAGAAAGCTTTGTTCCTTCCTACCCGGTAAGGTTGGGCAGGTTTATTTGCCCTCGGAATTGCCGATAATCCCGCTAGGGGATTCCGATGTAATACTTGGGATGGTTTGGCTTACTAAACACCAGGCGGTAATCGATTGCGAGAAGCGCCAGGTGCGTCTTCAGGAACCTGGCTTCTAGAGAACACGTAGATTTAGCATATAGGAGTACTTTCTTCTCGTCTTTCATTTCTGCATCGCGGGCAAGAGGATTGGTGGAGGGTGGATGTATGGCATTCATGGCTTTGGTGGATTTGATCTCTCGGCTTCCAACACAGCTAGCGGACGTCCCGATTGTCAGGGATTTCTTGGATGTTTTCCGGACGAGCTCCCAGGAATGCCCCCGGGCGAGAAACCGTTTTCTCTAACGAGCTTTTCCCGGTCACTCAACCCATTACGAAGGCACCGTACCGAATGGCTTTTGCCGAACTGAAGGAACTCAAGGCGCAATTGGAAGATCTCTTGGACAAGGTGTCACGCACCGGAGGTTTAAATAAGCGAAAAAATATATACTTTTTTTTTTTTTTTTTGAAACAACTCCACCCTCCGGTACGTGCCAGACCCGCCATATATACAAATTCACCCCACAAACGGACAGAGTCTCCTTTGTATATGCACGGCGTCACAATCACGATTTGCACTTTAACTACAACAGTCAAGACGAGGACTAAAGGAAAGGATCACAATCAATCACATCTATCGATATCCACACAAGTTTAAAAAGATAAAGCCACAAGTTTGCCAAAACGGTGTCAACACGACACTAGGTTTTTAAAACATTTTCACAATCTCTTTTCCGACGGCAATATAACGTTGAAAGGATAAATCCACAGGTTTGTGAAACAGTGCCCACATGACACTTAGTTTTGAAATCGTTTTCGCAATTACTTTTTTATTTAAAAACTGCCGCACGCAAGCCTAGTAGAAGCATAATGAAAAACGGTCCATCACTGAGTCAAAAATCCAACCCAACATCCACATTGTTCCACAATAGAAGCAATCACGTACTCACTAACTAACCGAGATAGCAAAAAGGTAAGTAAAAGACAAATCACCAGCCCCCAAACGGGGCTAAAGTCCTCTAGATGCAGCCTCACCGTCGTCCCAAATCCCATCCCTGAATGAATCTGTCACAGTGTGGGAAGTCAGTGACAAAAAGAGTAAGAGGTAGATGTAAAACAGCGGCGGCGGCGACATTTCGCCCGGGCGTGGCGGCGGCTACGCGACGAAACCCTAATACCAAAACGCCCAATGACGAAAGCACGAGAAATAAACGCCGCTTACCTTGATCTATCGGAGAAGACGATCCATTCACACTCCTGGCTTTCGGCACGTTGCTCGAAGGAGATCGGGATTCCGCTTTCTTTTTCCCTCTTTTCTCTCCGATTAGGATTTTCTTTTCTTTAGAGGAAAAAAATAATTTTCTTTCTTGTACGTATGAATAAAAACCCCAAATTTGGATATTTATTTGATTATTTAATTATTTATTTATTAAAAGATAAATCCCAATCTCCTCAAAAAGCATGCCAAACACTTAGCACGGATTCCGGCGCACACTACGGATACCGCGACCTTCAAAATCCCATTCCGGGAGATCCGTAAGTCGGATTTCAGATCCGATCGCACTGTCGCTCGCCGTTTTTTGGGCTCTATCATAGAAAATTACCTGCAAATCACGATGGTCAACTCAAGAAAACTCGATTATTCATCTCCCCCTAACAAATGTTTTATTAGCAAGGAAGTAAAAGAGTATAGGAAAAGTCACGATATTACACAAGGGGTTCATCAGGCCGAGCGTGGCACCATGGGGCGCACCCGTACTCTTCGTGCGAAAGAAGGACGGTAGTTTATGTTTGTGCATCGACTACCGGGAGATAAACAAAGTCACAGTGAAAAATAAGTACCCATTGCCTCGGATTGACGATCTGTTTGACCAATTGCAAGGAGCAACGGTGTTCACTAAAATTGATCTACAATCAGGCTATCATCAACTTAGGGTTCGGGGTGAGGATATACCTAGGACGGCGTTTCGAACTCGATACGGCCACTACGAGTTTACGGTTATGCCGTTTGGGCTTACGAATGCTCCAGCAGCATTCATGGACATGATGAACAGGATCTTCAGACCATACTTGGACTAGTTCGTGGTGGTCTTCATTGACGACTTTCTGATCTATTCTCGTACGGTCGAGGAGCATGAGGGACATTTACAGGTGATTCTTCAGACTCTCAGGGACCAAAGATTGTGTGCCAAACTCAAAAAGCGTAAGTTCTGGCTTCGCGAGGTAGGCTTTCTGGGAACACATTATGTAATATCATGACTTTTTCTGTACTCTTTTATTTCCCTGTTAATAAAGTATTCGTTAGGGGGAGATGAATAATCGAGTTTTCTTGAGTTGACCGTCGTGATTTGCGGGTATTTTTATGATAGAGCCCGAAAAACGGTGAACGACAGTGCGACCGGATCTGAAATCTGACTTACGGATCTCCCGGAATGGGTTTTGAGGGTCTCGGTATCCGTAGTGTGCGCCGGAATCCGTGCTAAGTGTTTAGCACGCTTTTCAAGGAGATTGGGACTTATCTTTTAATAAATAAATATCCGGATTGGGGATTTATCTTTTAATAGATAAATATTCGGATTTAGGGGTTTTATTCGTACGTACAAAGAAAGAAAATTATTTCCTCTTAAGAAAAAAAAACCCTAACCGGAGAGAAAAGAGGGAAAAAGAAAGCGGAATCCCGATCATCTCCGATCAACGTGCCGGAAGTCGGGAGTGTGAACGGATCGTCTTCTCCGAAAGATCGAGGTAAGCGGCGTTCAATTCTCGTGCTTTCGTTGGGCGTTTTGGTTTTAGGGTTTCGTCGTTCGTCCCGTCGCCGCCGCAACGCCCGGGCGAACTGTCGTTACCGCGATGCTCGGGAGGACTGCCGCCGTCGTCGCGCGGTAAGGCGCGCGGAAGTGGCGCATCGCGGGGCGCCGCCTGCAGGCTGCGCGCACCGCGTGGGCTGTTGCTGCGTGGGGCGCCGCCCGCGGGCCGCGCGCACCCGCGCAGGCTGGTGCCGGGCGGCGCACACCCGCGTGGGTTGGTGCCACGCGGGGCGCCGCCCGCACGCCGCCCGCAGACAGCACGCGGCCGCGCGTGGCTGGTGCCCGCAAGGGGTTGTTCCGCAACGCACGCCGCATGGGGAAAACTCACCGCACGGGGTTGTCAGGCTCTACCGCCCAGTCGCTGTGTCCACCCGTGCGTTTCCTAGTTCGGTTCTCTACTCGGGTGGTCTGGGTTTTCAAATTAAGTGTTACTGATGTTTCCTGTTGCGACTTTTAGGGGCCCGGGAATCGTGCAAGGGCGCAGGGTAGTTTCAGGTGTTCCGTTCGACGCAACTTGAGGTAGGTACCTTCGTCGATGTTTTGAAGTAAAGTTTCAGCATGTAATAAGTAAGAGTAAAGTAGATGTGCCAATTATTGTTCTCTAACCCTTTTTTTTACATGAGTATCCCTCTTAATTACTATCTGTGGCGACTAGATGTCGCGGTGATTCTCGGTTTTATGCTCATGGCTGCTTACACGCACACCAGCGATTTGGCCACTGCATCGGTGTACTTTTCTGGAGAAGTGGTACGTTGACCCGTGTACCCCACAAGGTGACGTAGTGGGGACCCCTCGCGGTTACTTAAGGTGCCGCACAAGTACCGTAAAGGGGTTAATAGCACCAAGGTGCGAGCAAGGTGTCTCTTTTCGCTGGGGGTCTTTAGACCTTCCGGCAGGTGTTTCGTTTTGATTAAACAAGGGGTACTGTGGACTCATGAGGGAGAGTTTGGATGCTCTGGTTTATCTATTTGCTTTCGTTTCAGTACTTATAGCATTGTATGTGTTTTACATCTACCTCTTACTCTTTTTGTCACTGACTTCCCACACTGTGACAGGCCTGTTCAGGGGTGGGATTCGGGACGGCGGTGAGGCTACGATTAAAGGACTTTAGCTCCGTTTGGGGGTTGGTGACTTTTCTTTTACTTACTTTCTGGTTATCTCGGTTAGTTAGTATGTGATTACTTTTATTGTGGAATAATGTGGATGTTGAAATGGACTTTCGACTCTGTGATGGACCGTTTTTCATTATGCTTCTATTAGGCTTCGCGTCCGGCAGTTTTTAAAACAAAAAGTAATTGCGAAAATGATTTCAAAACTAAGTGTCGTGTGGGCACTGTCTTACAAATCTGTGGATTTATCCTTTCAACGTTATATTGCCGTTCGGAAAAGAGATTGTGAAAATGTTTTAAAAATCTAGTGTCGTGTTGACACCGTTTTGGCAAACCCGTGGCTTTATCCTGTCAAACTTGTGTCGGTATTAGTAGATGTGATTGATTGTGATTCTTTTCTTTGGTCCTCATCTTGTCTGTTGTGGTTAAAGTGCAAATCATGATTGTGACGTCGTACATATACAAGGAGACTCTGTCCATTTGTGGGGTGAGTTTGTATATGTGGCGGGTCTGGCACGTACCGGAGGGTGGGGTTTGTTTCAATAAAAAAAAATGAAAAAGGTATACATTTTCCGCTTATTTAAACCTCCGGGGCGTGACACATTATCTCTGCAACAGGAATTGTGGTAGACCCCAAGAAGGTGGAATCAGTGACCGATTGGCCCCGACCGACTACAGTAACGAAAATCCGCAGTTTCTTTTGTTTGGCCGGATACTACAGACGCACTGTTGCAACTTGTACGGGGCCGGATCACTTCAGACCAAGAGGGCGACTTTTCGATTGGAGCGGACGACGCGATACGGTTTTGAGAACGTCTTTGTGTGCCCGACTCGCCAGCTTTGAGGGAAGAATTATTGACAGAGGCACACTGTGCTCCCTATACGGCGCATCCTGGAGGCACGAAGATGTACAGGGACCTCAGACAGACCTTTTGGTGGCCCAAGTTGAAGGGAGACGTTACGCGTTTCGTGGCACACTGTCTGGTATGGCAGCAGGTAAAGGCCGAGCATCGGCGCCTGGCGGGAAAGTTGCACCCTCTTCCAGTGCTAGAGGGTAGTGGGAGCGGATCACCATGGACTTCGTCACCGGTTTCCCACGATCGCAGCAGGGGCATGATGCGGTCTGGGTCGTGGTAGACCGATTGACAAAGTCGGCTCATTTCCTACCCATCCACACGACGTGGTCTCGGGACAGTTTAGCGCAAGTTTACATCAACGAGTTTGTGCGATTGCATGGGGTACCGGCGTCGATTACTTCAGATAGAGACACACGGTTTGCATCGTACTTTTGGCGAAGCCTGTAGCAGGCTTTGGGGACCAAACTACATTTCAGCACGGCTTTCCACTCCCCGAGAGACGGACAGTCAGAGCGGGTGATCCAGATTCTCAAGGACATGCTCCGAGCATGCGTACTTGACTTGGGTGAGGGGTGGTCTTGTTATCTTCCTCTGGTGGAGTTTGCTTATAACAACAGCTACCAGGCGAGCTTTCAGATGGCGCCGTATGAGGCCATATACGGACGTCGGTGTCGATCCCCCAATTTGCTAGGATGATCTGGGGGAGCGGAAGTTTTTGGGTCCAGACTTAGTGGAGGAGACCGAGGTAAAGGTGCGCATCATCAGGCAGCGGTTGTTGATCGCTCAGAGTCGACAGAAAAGCTATGCGGACCAGAGGCGTCTTTACTTGGAGTTTCAGGTCGGGGAGCATGTGTTGCTCCGGGTTGCGCTGCGCCATCCAAGGGAATCAAACGGTTCGGTTTGCTTGGCAAGTTGAGCCCGTGGTTTAGTTGGACCGTTTGAAATCTTGGAGCGTATTGGCCCGGTAGCCTATCGTTTAGCATTGCCACCAAACCTTAATCGGGTGCATAACGTCTTCCACGTATCAATGTTCCGGAAACACCTCCCTGATCCGTCACACGTCCTTGATGCCTCCATAATCGAGCTTCAAGAGGATTCGAGTTTTGATGAGACACCGGTACGGATCTTGGCACGCGAAGACAAGAAGTTGCACAACCGGTTTATCCCTTACGTGAAGGTGTTGTGGAGTAACCATGAAGAGCGCGAAGCTACTTGGGAATTGGAATCGAAGATGAGGGAGTGTTTTCCGGTTTGTTTGACGAGGGTAAATATTAAGTT
The DNA here is from genome assembly GCA_029168755.2 of Tillandsia fasciculata. Classification (NCBI taxonomy): domain Eukaryota; kingdom Viridiplantae; phylum Streptophyta; class Magnoliopsida; order Poales; family Bromeliaceae; genus Tillandsia; species Tillandsia fasciculata. The sequence goes on along the minus strand of JAQOTM010000130.1, from coordinate 254,294 downwards.
TCGAGGACGAAACTTCTTTTAAGGGGTGTGTGATGTAGTATCACGACCTTTCTTGTTTTTATTTTTAATTCTTTTTGAATTAATTAGTGTTAGAGGTTTTAATTATCGAGTTTTCTTAGGTAGAACGTCGGTGCTTGCGGGTATTTTTCTGTGATAGAGCTCGGGAAATGTAGAATGACAAAGCGATTGGATCGGAAATCCGACTTACGGATTGCCCGGAATGGGATTTTCTAGGTCTCGGCATCCGTAGTGTGCATCGGGATCCGTGCTAGCGGTTACGAAATGTTTTGACGATCAGCACGCTTTTTAAGAAAATTAGAATCTTTCCTCTTTATACCGAATATGGGTTTTTCCTTACGTATAGGAAAAATAATACTTCTTATTAATTATTTAATTTTTTTCAAGAATCGAAAACCTTAGTTCGGGGAGAGGAGAAAGAAAAGAGAGAAAGGAAACAATGTGAGGACCCGAATCCCCACTTAAGGGTTTACAGTTGGATTAATGGCTTCGGAGAGTGTGTGTGTCACACCCCGGGGTCGGAACTGTACCCCGGGCTCGCCAACAGATCCGCCGCCCCTACAGGAAGCCCCGTAGAGACGTAGCGTCTAACCTGCAAGTAAGTATCTAAACTAACAGATATCAGAGCTGCAAAAGTAAAACTAACAATAACAAGAAGTAAAACTGTCTCACAAAATATACATAAAGTCCTCACTCAAACACAGGAGTCTCTCAAAAGAAAGATAAAAGAGTACAACTCGATCCCTCACTACAAGATCTCTCAAACATAGACACAACCAAAAAGTATATCGGGTACCTCTACCTCTCGCTGAAGCGGAAAGGGAAAAAGGATCTACCTCGCGATTCCCTTACCTCGGTCTGTAGAAGCTGGATCAGCAACGGGCACCGCAGGAACTGGAGCTGAAGTCCCTGGGGAAAAAGACACCACGACGGGTGTGAGAACTACCTCCCACAGTAGTTCTCAGTGGGTGCCGCCAACAAGCCCGACGGCCTGCCCACTAATTCTACAAGAGGCATGAAGTAACAAAGAAATGCAGTATAAAAAGCTGGAAAGTAAAACATCTACTGCTACTATGCCTCTATCTAAGATGCTCAAGGAAAAGGACCGAAGATCAATATGTCTCTACTGATACTCAACTCAAATCACCCAATCCAAACTGACTGCCAAAATGGTCCAGTCAAACCTGCGCCTACCTACTGCTGTAGGTATGTCCATAGCTGCCAAAACTGGCTCAGCTAGAGGGACAATGTCCATGACTGCCAAAACTGGCTCAGCCAGAGGGACACCAACATCGACAAGCCGCGATAGAAGTAGCAAGCCCAACTCCGGAGTGGCACTCGTGGGTAGCGACCCCACCGAGCAAAGTATCTGCGCATCTCTGTCGATCTCAAGTATGTGTTACGGCATTTTGGTGTTGGCATATTTCGTGAGTCAAGTCAGTGAGTTGAGTCGGAGTCTTAAAGGGATCAAATTATCAAATCAGCCTTAGAAGACTCATTGAAGATTCAACATGAGCCCAAGTCAACTCTCAGGTATGATTAAATATAGATCATGGTGATTTAAGTTCGTTTATAATCATTGGAAACAGGAAATTAATGAAAACCGGTTTAGACTTGGTTTTAGGAACTTGGTTTTATCTTACAACTTGTTTTAAGTTTGGATTCCGGTACTTGGTCTGTTTTGGATAAAGTTTATCTTGGAAAAATCAGTTTTTACATTGAGTACCGGAACCACACTTGAAGTTCCTCAAACCCGACACAGAATTTTCTGAAATTTGTATTGCGTACCGGAACACAGACTCGCGTACCGGAACACAATAGAAAAATCTGTGTTTTGCACCATTGAGTACCGGAACATGATAAGTGGTACCGGTACACAATGTTACCTCGGGAAAAGTTTCCTAAACCGACTCTAATATGTTTCCAAGGGTTACATTGAGTACCGGAACCACACTTGAAGTTCCTCAAACCCGACACAGAATTTTCTGAAATTTGTATTGCGTACCGGAACACAGACTCGCGTACCGGAACACAATAGAAAAATCTGTGTTTTGCACCATTGAGTACCGGAACATGATAAGTGGTACCGGTACACAATGTTACCTCGGAAAAAGTTTCCTAAACCGACTCTAATATGTTTCCAAGGGTTATAAATAGATTCTTAGGATTTCTCGAATATGGGGACCGATACCGAAAACACTCGAGAGCAACCCTAGAGGCTAGGTTTTTACCGTTCTTCTTTTTAGCCTCTTTTAGGTCAATTCGACGGTTCTTCCAAGATCTATCTTTTGTCGAATTGATCTAAACTTTGCTTAGAATTTCTTTCTACGGTTCTTCAATGACAATCTAGGATCACCATCGAAGCCTATATTTTCTATCGGCTGAGTTTGCGTCGTGGATTCGACGTGGCACCGTGGATTCGGTGTGTTGAAGGCGTTTCGTGGATTCGAAACGTGTGCTCGTGGATTCGAGTGGCGTTCGTGGATTCGAACGTGTGCAGTGGACGTGCAATCGGTGGAGCGCAAGGTCCGAAGAACTTGAAGGAGGGGTCGAGTCCGTGGAGTCGGTAATCACCTTGTTATTCTTCAATTCTTAGTGGATTGTTATTGCGTGTTGGTCCCGTGGTTTTTCTCCTGGATTGGAGTTTCCACGTAAATCTCGGTGTGTTGATTTTTATTTTCCGCATTATTTTTTATTTTTGCACTGAGATTGGTTTTTATAATATTACACCTATTCACCCCCCTCTAGGTGTTTGATAGTACCTATTTAGATCCTTGTGGATCCTTAAATAACTCTACAATTGGTATCAGAGAGGGTTTTAGGTTTATCTATCATGATGGGTGAAAGTGGTAATATTTTTAGACCTCCTCTTTTTGATGGGACCAATTATGCATATTGGAAAGTGCGGATGAGAGCTTTTCTCATCTCTATTGATGAGCGGGTATGGCAAACCGTGGAATACGGTTGGGTGCATCCGGTTGAGGAAGTAGGAAATTCTACTACCCCAAAACCTCGCTCTAGATGGTCCAAAGAGGAAATCGAAAGATCTTTTTACAATGGGAAAGGTATGAACGCTTTATTTAATTCCCTTTCCTCGACTGAGTTTACAAGAATTTCCGCGTGTGAAACCGCGAAGGAAATTTGGGATATTCTCAAAATTACACATGAGGGTACTAATCTTGTAAAAATTCAAAAGCTCCAGATGCTTACAAGTCAATTTGACTCTATTCATATGGAAGAGCGTGAATTGTTTACAGATTATTACACTAGACTTCAAGATGTAATTAATACATGTGCTAATTTAGGAGAAAAGATCCCGGAGTCGAAAATTGTAAGAAAGATTCTTCGGACTCTTCCGGAACGGTTTAGGGCAAAGGTTACCGCCATTGAAACCGTTAGTCATCCGGATGAGATGAGTGTAGAGGAATTAGTAGGTGCTTTACAAACTTATGAGATGACTTTTCCTACTAATCAAAATTCTTCCAAGTCTTCTTCTAAGCTTACAGGTATTGCATTCAAATCAACAAAGGAAGAAGATGACGAATCAAGTTCCGATGATGAAATCTCTCTTGCCGAGTTTGAAGAACAATTGGCGCGGATCACAAAGAAATTTCGTCGGAAATTTTGGAAGAATCGAACCGATGGATCTTCATCCACGAAATCATCTAAAGGATCATCGGGTTCTAAATCCTCTAAACTCGAGGGTGTTGCAAAACCTTCTAAAGAAAAAGAAAAAGATGATTTCGAAGGAGAAATCCGATGTTATCGATGCAAAGGCTACGGCCATATTTCAACGGATTGTCCTTCTAAGAAATCATACAAAAAGAAGGCTTTGCAAGCAAAAACTTGGGACGATTCTTTTTCCGATGAATCGACCTCAAGTGAAGAGGAAAAAGAAAAAATTGTTGCTTCTCATGCCTCTCAAATTCCCTCTTCTAATTTGTGCTTATCATCTTTAGTCACTGACTCTATTCCTTTGATTTTGCATGAAACATCAACATCCGGAGGAGAGTCATCGAGTGAGGGGGAGTCGGACGAAGAAGAACTCGTTGAGGCATACCAACAACTTCTTGCGGAATCAAAGAAGATGGCCAAACTTAACAAGAAGTTGAGGAAGCAACGACTTGAAGTTCAAGACGAGAATCAAGCTTTAAAGATCAAACTTCATGATCTCAAGGAGGAACATGGACGGTTATTGGATAACAATAAAATCCTCCAAGAAAAGTTAAACCAATCGGAGACGAACGCAAAATCATATATGGACAAGATTGGTTTTCTTGAAAAACAGTTTGAAGAAATTCATGTCACCAACCAAGCATTGACCAAACAAGTACATCAACTTAAATCCGACATACAAAGGCTTTCAATGGATTCCAAGAAACTTGATTGTATGTCCGGATTAGGTCAATCAAGCAAGGTTGGTTTGGGATATAAAAAGAACCAAACTGTGAAGGCTTCGAGTTCCACAATAAAATTGAAGGGAAGAACTTGTCACCTGTGTGGACTTGAAGGACATTTGGTGAAGAATTGCCCGAAAAAGAAAAAGAAAAATCCTTCGGCAACTTCATCTACAGAGCGAACTCAACGGAATCAAAAGACACATCAAGTCAAAGGAGTTCACTCAACCCACCAAAGGTCCGAGCCACAACTTCTATCATACAAGTGGATCATTGCAAGGCAAAGACCTAAGGTGGATCAACAGTCAAAGCGGACAACCCCCGGCCACAACGAATCAAGACAACCCAAAATCCAGCGATTTTGGATTCGGAAAGGTGATATCTTTCCTTGTCTTAAGTTCTAATTAGCTTATGACTGTATGTAATGCTTTGATTGGTTTTCCCTTCATATTTTTCTTAATCTTTGCATTACATGGTTTTCAATGCTCTTGGTTTTATATTTTGTTTTTTTTAAACAAAAGGGTTTTAACGAACAAGTGCATTGAATAAAAAGGATTTCACTTTCAATCACTCCAATTTAATTTTATATGAATTATCAACTTTACTCCATAATCATAATTCTTGAAGATACTTCATTATAGGAGTTTTTGATATTATAAGCATCAAATTTTAGAAATCATGTGTGATCTTTAGATGCTTAATCTATCTCGGTTGTGTGAATTCATTGTGATAAATGTGAGACAACCGATAGACTAAAATTTGGGATTTAATTCTTTCACGTAAGAGATTGCCTTCTTACAAGGGTAAATAAATGAGTTGCAAAAGATGTGGAAAGAGTTACATCCGAAAGGAGTGTGAAAACTACCACCACATGTTGGAAAGAGCTACCACATGTTTTAGATGCTTGAAAAATATTTTATGAGAAAATCTTTAGTTGAAGCATTCGGAGATTTAAATTCAAAGTTCTTATTTTGAACAATCTCCTGGTTGGTATAAGGTGGGATAGTTAAAAAGATGCTCAAAGAGCCACCCTTAGGTACTTTAGTGCTTATCTCAAATTTGAAAGGGTAGAATTCAAGATTGATGTCATTTGAAAAATCTCCGTAAGTCATCTTTGTAAATCCGTGACATCTTGATAGACTTTGGATCTCAAGATTATTTTTGATGACTTGTGTTTGATGAATATAACATGAAAAACGGTTTATAATGTTTTACCTTTATTTTTCATGATTTTGGAGTAAATCTTTTTAATTTTTATAATTAATTGGATTGAATGACATCTATGTGAATTCATTGTTTTTCAAAGCACTTAAATGGATTTCTTATGGTATACAAATCGGTATTTGAAAAGATTTCAAAATTTGGATTTGTTTCAAGAAATTTTTGCTTTTTGGCTCTGTTGTTCCGGTACCTGCTTTTTAGTACCTGAACCAAGAATCCGGATCAGAAAACCCAATCCGGATCCCGAATCATGAAAATCCCTGTTTTTCACTTGCGTACCGGTACTACATTTTTAGTACCGGAACTACCTTGCGGATCCGGATCACCCCCTGCATTTCAATCCGGAACCCGAACGAAGGATTTTCGGTTTTTGCACTACGTACCGGTACGCGACTTCTTGTACCGGTACGCGAGCTGGAATTCTTTTTATTCCGAAACCACATTGTTTTTATTTCATCTCTCCCACTTCAAAACCCTCCCTCTCTCTCTCTAAAACATCTCTAAGGGGTTTTTCATCAAGATCAAGTGATTTGTTGCTTTGATTTGTAAGTTTCTTCATTAATCTTGCTTACTTTTGTTTCAAAACCCTAGTTTTTAGGTTTTGATGTTTTATTTTGGGATTTTTGCGTTGATCCTTACTCCAAATGAAATCTCTTGCTTAAATCACTCTTAATTCATGTTTAGAACATATATGGTTGCTTTCTATCTAATTAGATTCATGTTTCCATGCATATTTGATTGAATCTAACATTTTCATATGTTCTTAGCATAAAAGAAATTGAGAATTAGGGCTTTTAATTTTACATGATGAATCATCAATTGTGACATGTTTAGAATATTTCTTAGACATGTTTAAGCCTTCCTATACGATCAAATCATAGTGCATTGTGTTCTTTGTAGGAAATGGCATTTTCATGGCTGCTTGCACTAGTGGTTCTGATGGCCACTGGAAGTGGACGTGGTCACGGTTCTGGAAAGAAAAAGGCTACCAAACGATCACGCAACGAGGATTCAACTAGCTCAGTGTCACGCCCCGGGTGTAAACCAGAACCCGGGCCCGTCTACAGATCCGCCGTGCACACGGTATTTCCCGCGTACACGAAGCGCCAAACCTGCTCAGATATATAAGAGATATAATAAAAGAGCAATAAAAACAGAGCTGAACTAAAACTAATACATCTCAGACTGAAGCTGGAAATAAAATACAATACATCTGTATAAATGATACATCTGTCTCTCCCAGCTCACCAAAAATAAATACAACCTGCTGGCAAAAGCCAGTCCCAAAGTAAAAGTACAACCGTCTGAGGAAACACGGGTACACCAACAGTCCAGCTAACACGCTCAACCTGCCTCGAAGTCTATCTACTCAGCCGTCCTCTCTCATCGACCCGTCGCTGAAAACTCAGCAGCACCCGCAGAAGACACTGCAAAAGAAACAAAGGGGAAGAGAAAAGAGAAAGCAGTGGGGGTGAGAACTACTGTAAACAGCAGCCTCCCCCTAGTGGGTAGACCTCAACTCAAATGTGCCCACTAGGACTACAAGAGGCGAAAAAGATGAACAAAGGTGGTAAGCTGTAAATAAAACTGCCGATGATGAATAGAGCTACCACTACATGCCTCTAATGAGCTAACTGATAGTATAGCTATATGTGTGCATCAGAATGTAAATGCCTGCCTGCCTAGACCCAATCGATACACCAGTAAGCACTGGTACTGCCTGCTGTGCCTGCCTGCCTGCCTGCCAAATCGGGTATGCTGGCCAATGCATAACACCGATAGGGGGAAAAGGGAGTCTCAAGGACTCGAAGCCTGTAAAACGCACACTCCGGAGTGGCACTCGAGGGGAGCGACCCACACGAGTATAATGCCTGGGTAACAAGTACCAAATCAGCAGGACTGGATCATGACTCTGATCAAGGTGGAAAACCCATCCACTAAAAGAAAGCCCAAAGCCTCTATCCCAATCTGATGCAATGACCACTGTCCGGTCAACCGCCAAAGATCCGCGGTTGCCGCAATGCCCTGTCCTCACAGCCTGCCTGTCCCAAAACCCACAACCGTCTGACTACACTATCCCAGCCCCTGCTCGAACCCGAGCGCACTATCCCCCAAATATAGACAAAAGAAGAGAAAAGCATGGTTTCTCCTAAGTCAATGCCATCATGATAGTGTAGCAGAAAGAGGTGGCCTAACTAAGTGTCCATACACGCATGCAAAGTCCTTTATCATTATTAAACATGATTCAAGTGTTCTAGTTCTCACAAAGTAGAGATATGCCGTTTAAATAGCCTTCCATTTTACAAGTTGCCCCAAAATAGCTTAGGTATATGTAAAAGAGGTCCCATCATGCATATGCCACATATCCAATTTAACAAAGCCCTTCCCATGGTTTTAAGCGACATATTAATTACAAGAATTAACCATTAATCAGCACTTAGTCCTTTTGAAGTCACAAACCCTAGTTATAAGCCCAATTCCCAAATTAGCATGCCAAGTTCATTTTACCGGTTCATTTAGCCATATAACATATTAGCACTCAAATAGGCCTAGTGGGGACATCACAAGTAGGAGGTTAAACAACGGTACCCACCTCGAGCGCTAAATCCAAGTCCTGACAGCGAAGTCCGCGCTCGATCCTCAACAGTCCCCGCAACACTGTGCCAAAAACCCAAAGGATACACACATAATTACTATCCAAGTTAATCCCAAAATCTGTCCCCAAAACCAGATTTACAGTTCAGCCATTTTCACCTGCGAAACGTGCCCACAAAATTCCCAGAAAAATACCACTGCGATCTACGCGACGAACCGGTCGAAACGAGTACCTGCACGTTTTCCCACGATTTTTCTATGCTGAGAACCAAAATCGACAAGAGGACCACCTCGAACAATACTTTCACCCAAAAACTGTGCTACAAGGTTCTGTAAAAAGGGGTTCTCACCTTCAGGGAAATTCCACGAAATTCCACAAAAATTCAGAGAGATTCCTTGTGATGCGTAGATGCAAATCCCCTTTTGAATTGCCTCAATCCGATGTCCGGTTGCGGAGATATCGCTGAAATACCGAACCGCTGTCCAAAACTCCATCACAGCAACATGGGGTCACAAGATGATCCGAAAAACCCATGAAAACCTCGGAATGGGGGAAAATCAGTAGAAATAAGAAATGTAGCCCTACCTGTTACGAAGAAGATGGCGTAAGAATCGCTGAAAAATACTGCTTGGTTAGCTCGGGGGAGCTAAAACACTGTCGCTGCGCCGAAGAAGAATCCAGGAATGCAACGTCGCGCCGCGCCGAAAAATCCAAATCTCGGGATCCGTGCCTCCTAAATTCCTCAAACTTGACAGGAGTGTTCCTCTCTTCATGATGAAGATTTCATCTTCTCACCTCTAATGGAGATGGAGCCTCGAAACAGGAGAAAAACCCTTCTTGAATGAGCCTCGGATAGAATAAATAGGAAAAACCAGAAAATCTTTTCCCAAAATTCCATCTGTGTCCCGCCGAACACGAAACAGCAAAACCCACCAGTGGAAACGCGACACGTGGCCCCCCCCAAAACCGCTCCTGCCCGCGCGCCCAGACGCGCCCTGACCGCCTGCCCGCACAGTTGACCCGCCAATGGGGAAGCGCCACGTGTCCACCTCCACTGTTCTGTGCACCCGGTGCACGAGACTCTGTGGACCGAACGAATGGGAGACTGCCACGTGTCCGCTCCCGGTGCACCGTTGACCATGAGCCATCCAGAGTATTTCGTGAACCAAGTGTTGTGAGCCATCCAACTGTATCATGCCACGTGGCACCGCCTCGGTGCACGCCCGCCGCGTGGACCGGCCGCCTGCCCGCGCCCCCGCCGCGCCTGCCCGCGCCCTCAGCGGCTGCCCGCGGCCGCGCGCCGCCTGCCCGAGCGCCCTCCGCCGCCTTCCGCCGCCGCCGGCCGCCGCCGGCGATCGCCGGAGTTACTGTTCCGGCGTGAACAGTAACCCGAGCCCAAAAATGCAAGTAAATACTCCGTCTGAAGCGTTTTCGCGCGCTGAATCCGATTTTGACGTCCGTTTCGCCAAATTCTCACTCTAAAAATTGCCGAAAGCCCCCGGAAAAGTATTCTTAGTCCAAATCTCGCGCCGAGCCCAATCTCAATATCCGTTTTGCGCGCAAATACCTCTAAACAACCGATGGGGTCCCCCGATCACCCACGTGATCCATTTGAAGCCCGGAGTCCAACACTTGTGTCCAAATTGGCCCCCGAACACCGCCGACACGCCCCGTAGGCCTCCAGAAGCTGCCGGTCACCTTATAAAAGCCCCAAAATACCTCCCGCACACCGCGTAGGCCTCCAGTAGCCACCTCAAAGCACCGCAACAGCTCTGCGGAGATCCAGGTCATCACACTCAGAATCTGAACATTCCTCAGAATATGAAGAGGAACCAGTTCAAGGAAAAGGGAAAGCACCTTTGGCTCCAAGGAAAAAGAAGGGTGCGGATTCTCCTCCGCGTAGAAGTACCGGTGGACCGGTAATACGCGAGCGCTCTCAACGGAGATCAAATGTTGATGAAAGTGAACCGCATGTGAGTGCAAAACGCCGTGCCAGATTTGCAAATCGCACATGCATTGGAGAGCGACACGTGAACTTTAACGAGCTATGTCGTGAGGTGCCGGACTTTGCAAGGCTTTTGGAACGAAGCCATATTCGGCCACTTGGCAGAGTTCAACCTAAGATGGGTTTTTGTGTGGAGATCATCAGGGAATTTTACATGCAAGGTAACATACTTCAAAAAGACCATGACACCGGGGCCTTCGTCTTTGAAACAACAGTTAGAGGCGTCAAGTTTGACATTACTCCAGCAGTAATTGGTGCAAACCTTGGATTAGCTGTTGACACTACTGGTCTTTATTATACTGATGGAAATTTCCTACATGATACCCATTGGGATATGGTTGTGGACTCTATTTGCAAGACAGGGACGCACACGAACAGATCATATGTTGAATCAAAGGACCTAAAACCAGAGTATCATATTTTGTCCTTAATCGTATGCTACAACCTATTGCCCACACTGGGGACCAAAAGGATTCGATGGGATCGATTGTTACTTCTCTTTTTCCTTGGTCACCCGGAAAGTGCAAATGGAATTAACACCAACATTCCATTTCTCATTTGGCAGCAGATGGTACATGTTATTGAAGGATCTAGACAACGTGACCTTCTACCGTATCCGATCTTGATTACTCGTATTCTGGAAGATCATGGAGTGGACATTTCTTGTGCCAAATATGATTATGGCTTGGGGGCAATTGATGGAATCACTTTAGCCAAGTCAATTAGCACTTTGAAGACATTTGGGCATACAAAAGCCTATGCAAGTGAAGCGACAGTGAGTGCACCACCTCGTCAAGAATCTCCTGAACCAGATGAGGTCGTAACTCTTCAAACCTTGCATCGGGACGTTCGTTCACTAAAGCAAAAGATAGAGCAAAGGATGGAGCAAGGCTTCAAGAAACTTGAGGATAGCTTAAAGAAAATCTTCGATATCCTTGGGTGCAAACATGATGATGTGGTCACTGGAGCAACTGCACCGAGTACATCGCATGGACCGACATCACATGGTGATGATGATGATTCAAATGAGGATGAGTGATTTCTTTGCCTTCTTGTTTTTGGTTTTTAGTTTCTTTTCACTTTGTGTTGAACAAGAACTCTAATGGGCATGTAACTAAGTACTTATCCTTCTAGTGTGTTTTCTTTTTGTTTCTATTAACTGTTTGACAATTTGTGACAAAAAGGGGGAGAACGGAAATGATGGACATATCATAGAAAGGGGGAGACAGAAAATAATGATTGCATCACAAAGGGGGAGAACTTGGAGAACATGGATGCTCAAGAGATGGATGCTCAAGATAGGGGGAGATAAAGAAAAGTTTGAAAGAGCCGGAAAAACAAAAGAACCAAAAGGACAAATCAAAATGTAGGATTTTAATTTCTAACGACTAACATTTGATTTGTTTGGAGTTTTGTTTTGCAGGAATTACATTACTTTAAGACTCCAAGTCCTAAGTCATAGAGTATGTTCTAGGATGTTTGGTTCAAATGTAATTTTGTATTTATTGGATCTTTCACGCAAAGAAAATCAATGTTTTGGTGATGACATTGAATTTCGACTTTTTGGTTTAAGATGAGTGACTTGAGAGTTTTTATGTATTTTTGGGTTTTGTCACGAAATTGCCAAAGGGGGAGATTGTTACGGCATTTTGGTGTTGGCATATTTCGTGAGTCAAGTCAGTGAGTTGAGTCGGAGTCTTAAAGGGATCAAATTGTCAAATCAGTCTTAGAAGACTCATTGAAGATTCAACATGAGCCCAAGTCAACTCTCAGGTATGATTAAATATAGATCATGGTGATTTAAGTTCGTTTATAATCATTGGAAACAGGAAATTAATGAAAACCGGTTTAGACTTGGTTTTAGGAACTTGGTTTTATCTTACAACTTGTTTTAAGTTTGGATTCCGGTACTTGGTCTGTTTTGGATAAAGTTTATCTTGGAAAAATCAGTTTTTACATTGAGTACCGGAACCACACTTGAAGTTCCTCAAACCCGACACAGAATTTTCTGAAATTTGTATTGCGTACCGGAACACAGACTCGCGTACCGGAACACAATAGAAAAATCTGTGTTTTGCACCATTGAGTACCGGAACATGATAAGTGGTACCGGTACACAATGTTACCTCGGGAAAAGTTTCCTAAACCGACTCTAATATGTTTCCAAGGGTTATAAATAGATTCTTAGGGTTTCTCGAATATGGGGACCGATACCGAAAACACTCGAGAGCAACCCTAGAGGCTAGGTTTTTACCGTTCCACTTTTTAGCCTCTTTTAGGTCAATTCGACGGTTCTTCCAAGATCCATCTTTTGTCGAATTGATCTAAACTTTGCTTAGAATTTCTTTCTACGGTTCTTCAATGACAATCTAAGCAAAGGATCACCATCGAAGCCTATATTTTCTATCGGCTGAGTTTGCGTCGTGGATTCGACGTGGCACCGTGGATTCGGTGTGTTGAAGGCGTTTCGTGGATTCGAAACGTGTGCTCGTGGATTCGAGTGGCGTTCGTGGATTCGAACGTGTGCAGTGGACGTGCAATCGGTGGAGCGCAAGGTCCGAAGAACTTGAAGGAGGGGTCGAGTCCGTGGAGTCGGTAATCACCTTGTTATTCTTCAATTCTTAGTGGATTGTTATTGCGTGTTGGTCCCGTGGTTTTTCTCCTGGATTGGAGTTTCCACGTAAATCTCGGTGTGTTGATTTTTATTTTCCGCATTATTTTTTATTTTTGCACTGAGATTGGTTTTTATAATATTACACCTATTCACCCCCCTCTAGGTGTTTGATAGTACCTATTTAGATCCTTGCGGATCCTTAAATAACTCTACAGTATGGCTCCTGCAGGCTATGATCCAATCACTGTCTCACTCGCTAACTAAGAATCCACACTGTCCCAATGATCATCTCCCAAAGATCCCAGTCCCACATGTCACTATCTCAATGATGAACAATCTACAGACTGCTACCAACACTACTCGGTCCCCAGACACGAGTACAATGCATCCAAAGCTACTAAACCTCCCAACCCACAACTCAGGGAAAGACTACTATGTCCAGAATGACAAAAGTAACAAATGACGTGGGAGAACTAAAGCAGATGCATAATTCTAACAGTAGTCATCTGAGTAAGATATATATAATGCATAATAGAGGTGCTAAGTCAAGTTTTCCAATTAAAATGGTTCATGTGTGGCAAGAGTTCCAATAAGATCATCAAATTTAGCAATTACTAACTGTGGGTACTATCATACAGTTTGCACAGATTATTTCGCTCCAATACTATCATGCATGCATTTATAATTGCAGAATTAGAGTGCAGTCCATAGTTATTGCAAGCAGGATCACCCACCTGAACACGCTAACTGTCCGGGACGGTACAGATAAACAGTCCAGCAATCGACAATTGCCCAGATCCACAGTGCAAAGAGCACGAAAAAGTGCTCTTACAGTCCTGGGTACAACAACAACTCACAATTACAAACAATTAACACATAACAATCACATTCCAAAAATCTGCATACACAGTTACTGTTCACACGCGAATTTCACCTGAAAATAAATTCCCAAAAATTCCAATAAAAATATCACGACGATCCTCGTGAAGTGTAGATGTCGATAGGCTCTTGAATCGTTGAAATCCGATATCCAGATGCGAAGATAAAATTCCGCGAAGTCGCTGCTGTCAAGATCCCAAACTGTAGCAAAGGGGCGTAAAAATGTACCCCAAACCCTCACAAAAGTTCATTTCTGGGAAAAATGATCAATACGGAAAACGTAGATATACCTCTTGTGCAACCGCTGGTGAAGAAATCGTCCAAAAATGTGGTCGGGGTAGCTCTGCAGGTCTCCCAGAGTAAAAAGCGACGAAAATGGGCCTTCAACAGTAAACTGTCGCTCCGCACTACGAGGCAGAAAAAGCAGTCGTCGCGGCTTCCAGTAAATCTGAAACTTCACCAGAAGATTGGCAAGAGGGAGAGGAAAATTTTTCATATAAGACTCACGAGCTGATTCCCACGAAAAAGAGGTGAAAAACTCGGCCCAAACCGACCTATATATAGGCCTCAAGGAAAAAGCCCCAAAAAAATCAAGTCAAATGGGCTCGGGCCCAAACTTTCGGGCGCCCGGAAATTTCCGGGCGCACACAGTGCGGCCCGGCCCAAGGTTTTCGGGCGCGCACAGTGCGGCCCGGCCCAATACACGCCGTCGGACGGGATCCACGATCCGTCCGACCCGCCTCAGAGCCTGCCACGTGTCGCCCGAACAGCGAACACCGAAGCGGGCCACTCACCGCCCGCCACGTGTCCGCCCACCCGCACAGTAAGGCGGTGGCGCCCGCCAATGAGCGGGCGCCACGTGTCCACCCCCGTTGACCCCGACCGCGCGACGTGCGCGCCTGCCGCGCGACGTGGGTCGCACGTGCGCACGCATCCCGAGGTACCAGCCCCGCGCTCCGTGCACCCCGCGTGCAGCACCCGCCAATGAGGGAGTGACACGTGTCCCCTGCACCCGGTCCACGCCTTCGACAGGAATTCCGTGGACCGCGCCGCGTGCACCAACCAACCGGAGGCTGCCACGTGTTCCCCCGCCTGGTCCATGCACCGCCGCGCTCACCCGGTAGACCGCGCGCCCTGGGCCCGCCAATCAGGCGGTGCCACGTGTCCATGCGCCGGGTCTGTGCACCCCGCCGCGCAGCTCTGTGGACCGCGCATCCTGAACCGGCCAATGACAGGCCGCCACGTGGCATCCCGGCGGTCTACGGCCCCTCCCATGCACCATTTTCCACTAAAAACTTCCGGGTGTCCGTTTTTGGGCATCCGGACTCCAAATTAAGCAAATAAATAGTCGTTTTCAAGCGTTTTTCCGCGCTGAATCCATCTACGACCTCTGTTTGGCCTAAATCCTTCCAGAAATTTCGGCAAACCCAGCCGAAGGCCAATACAGCAAAACAAAGCACACAGGGTCCATCAGTAGCATCCAATTGATGCATGGTGGGCCAGATACACCAATACTAGGTGTTCCAACAGTGGATTCATCGGAAAAACACTGCATGGGAACTAGGGCCACTACATCCTCCCCCACTAAAAGAAAGTTTCGTCCTCGAAACGAAACAGAGCAAAAACAAACGTACCTCAGCCAGAAGTCTCGAACAGAAAAGGGTAGGCATCTCGCATCGCCGTCTCAAGCTCCCAGGTAGCCTCTCGCTCCTCATGGTTGCTCCAAAGGATCTTCACATAAGGTATTGCCCGGTTGCGCAATTCCCTCACCTCTCGAGCCAGAATCCGCAACGGGCGCTCCTCGTAAACCAAGTCCTCGCCGATATCCAAGGATGCGAAGTCAATGACATGAGACGGATCGAACACATATCTCCTCAAGGCCGAAACATGGAAGACATCATGAACACCAGCCAAACGGGGAGGTAGAGCAACTCTATAAGCCACAGGGCCTACCCTCTCAAGCACCTCAAAGGGTCCAATGAAGCGGGGACTAAGCTTCCCACGCACTCCAAACCTCCGGACCCCTTCGAGGGCGAGACCTTTAAGAAGACATGATCACCAACCTGGAACTCAAGGTCTCGCCGCCGAACATCTGCATAACTCTTCTGGCGACTCTGGGCCGTCTCCAAGTGCCGACGTACAACTCGAACCTTCTCTTCCGCCTCCAGCAGTAAATCTGGCCCCAGCGTCCTCCTCTCACCCACATCGCTCCAGTATAGGGGCGACCGACACTTGCGTCCGTACAACGCCTCAAACGGAGCCATCTGAATGCTCGCTTGAAAGCTGTTGTTGTACGCGAACTCAACCAGGGGTAAGTGTCGGTGCCAACCTCCTCCAAAATCCATGACGCACGCACGCAACATATCCTCAAGCGTCTGAATGGTGCGCTCTGACTGACCGTCTGTCTGTGGGTGGAAAGCTGTGCTGAAACTAAGCTGAGTACCCATGGCTGACTGTAAGCTCCCCCAAAACCGTGACACGAACCTCGGGTCTCGATCTGAAACAATGGACGCTGGTACACCGTGCAGCCTCACGATCTCATCCAAGTATAGCTGTGCCAGGCGCTCCAAGGACCAAGTCATCTGTACAGGCAGGAAATGTGCTGACTTGGTAAGTCTATCAACAATCACCCAGACTGCGTCGGCTCCACTCTGCGATCTCGGTAGCCCAGTCACAAAATCCATGGTGATGTGGTCCCACTTCCATTCGGGAATTGGAAGGCTCTGCAACTTGCCAGCAGGAACACGATGCTCTGCCTTCACTTGCTGGCAAGTTAAGCACTGAGCAACAAACCTTCCAATATCCCGCTTCATCCCCGACCACCAAAAGTGTGCCTTAAGGTCCTTATACATCTTAGTACCTCCAGGATGGATGGTATAAGGTGTATAATGGGCCTCTCTCAATATCTGATCTCTAATCTCCAAGTCCGATGGCACACAAACTCGGTCCCTGTACCGTAGTACTCCCGAGCTGTCCACTGAGAAATCCCCTCTCTGATCTGTCTGAATCTGTGCCCTGATCCTCTCCAAGTGGGGGTCCTCACTCTGCGTCTCCCTGATCCTGTCCAGCAGAGTGGGCTGCAAGACCATAGTCATAAGTCTCGCAGAGACCCCAGGGGATACTACCTCAATCTGAAGTCGCCTCATCTGCTCTATCAGCTGTGCCTGCTGGGTAATCATCAAACTCAAGCTATGCACTGACCTCCGGCTCAGAGCATCTGCCACCACATTGGCCTTGCCGGGGTGATAAAGGATACTCAGATCGTAATCCTTTAACAGCTCCAACCACCGGCGTTGCCTAAGGTTCAGCTCCTTTTGGGTGAACAGATACTTTAAGCTCTTATGATCTGTATAAATCTCACAATGCTCCCCATAGAGGTAATGCCGCCACAGCTTCAGTGCAAAAACAACAGCTGCAAGCTCAAGTCATGTGTAGGGTAATTCTTCTCATAATCCTTTAATTGCCGTGAAGCATAGGCAATTACCCTACCATGCTGCATAAGAACACAACCCAGTCCACTGTGTGAGGCGTCACTGTAGATCACGAAACCCTCTCCCATAACCGGCAGTGCAAGAACAGGTGCGGAGATCAATCTTCTCTTCAGTTCCTCGAAACTCTGCTGACACTGCTCGGTCCAAACGAACCTCGTCCCCTTCCTCGTCAAACTGGTCAGGGGAGTAGAGAGCTTCGCAAAGCCCTCCACGAACCGACGATAATAACCAGCCAAGCCCAAGAAACTCCGTACCTCGGTAACCGTCGTCGGCCTCGGCCAATCCCGAACTGTGTCAATCTTCGTCGGGTCGACCGCCACTCCAGCGGCTGAAACAATGTGGCCCAAGAAAGCAACCTCCCGAAGCCAAAACTCGCACTTTTTAAGCTTGGCATACAACTTCTTATCACGTAGAAGCTGCAGCACTATCCTCAAGTGCTCCTCGTGCTCCGCATCGCTCCGGGAGTAAATCAGGATGTCATCAATGAACACAACCACAAATCGATCCAAGTACGGCTGAAAAACCCGGTTCATCAGATCCATGAATGCAGCTGGGGCATTGGTCAAACCAAACGGCATAACCGTAAACTCGTAATGTCCATACCGGGATCTAAACGCCGTCTTGGGAATGTCCTCGGCCCTCACCCTCAGCTGGTGGTAACCTGACTGGAGATCAATCTTCGAAAATACGGAGGCTCCCTGTAGCTGATCAAACAAGTCATCAATCCGTGGCAGAGGATACTTATTCCGGATGGTCACTTTGTTCAATTCCCGGTAATCCACACATAAGCGAAGTGTCCCATCCTTCTTCTTCACGAACAAAACAGGCGCTCCCCACGGCGAAACACTGGGCCGAATGAAGCCTCTGTCCAAGAGATCCTCTAGCTGGGCCTTCAACTCTCTTAGCTCGGCTGGCGCCATCCTGTAAGGTGCCTTCGAGATTGGTGCGGTTCCGGGTACCACATCAATCACGAACTCAATCTCCCTCTCTGGCGGCAAGGTCGACAGCTCTGGGGGAAACACATCGGGAAACTCGCGGACTACTGGAATATCCTCGAGTCCTTGTGCCGCCGTGGGCACCTCTACAATCGTCGCCAGAAATGCGGTGCATCCTCTACTCATCAACCGCCTGGCCCTCGCCGAAGAAATAGTCAGGGCGAACAACGAACTCTGACAGCCCCGGAAGACGAACACCTCCTGCCCCGGCTCACGAAGAGTAACAGTCCTCTTGCGGCAATCAATGGTGGCATAATATCTCGACAACCAATCCATACCCAGTACAACATCGAAATCCTGGAGCTGTCGTAAGACAAGCAAGTCGGCCGGCAGAATCCAGGATCCCAACTGTATGGGGCAATCTCTACAGCACTCCTCAACATGCAGAACATGACCCGGTATCTCAACCTCTAATGCACATGATAAAGAAGCTACCGCTATACCATGCAAGGATGCGAATGATCTACTGATGAATGAATGAGAAGCACCGGTATCGAAAAGAGCCCGAGCACGGACTGCTGAGATCAGAATAATACCTGCGACGACCTGCTCTGCTGCGAAAGCGTCCTCAATCTGAGCGGCATATACACGACCGCTCGGTGCCGGGGGACGTCGCTCTGGCTGCCGAGAAGAAGAAGAGGCAAAATCTGGCCTGCTGTAGGCTGCAGAAGGACCGGCTGGCTGGTAAGGAACGGTCGGTGCTGATGCAGAAGAAGGAGCTGGATGACCGGCCCTGGGACATGCACTCGCAATATGGCCGGCCTCCCCGCATCGAAAACACCGGCCCTGTCTCTGCGGGCACTGAGTCGGCGGATGAGGGCCCCGACAGATAACACACCGATCTGAGCGCTGCTGCCGAGAAGACTGCTGTGAGGACTGCTGCTGTCGCGGGGGTCGACGCTGCTGCTGCTGCTGTGACTGTCGAGACGCCCCAGACCTCTGGCGTCCCTGGTGCCCCCGGCCCTGAGGGTGGAAACGCGGAGGTCTCGGGGGTCCCTGCCTGCTAGACTGCCCCTCCTCCGCAGGAGCCGGGCGCTTCGCCCCAGAAGTCGCTACAGGGGCCGGAGATACCTCATCCATCACGGCCTCTCCACACTCCACATACAAGGCCTGCTCCATCGAGGCCTCCACGGTCTGCAGTCTGCGGGAGCGGACGAACTGGTAGATGTCTCGACGAAGTCCTCTCTCAAACATGTAGACACGATGGCTCTCGTCTCTGGCCACATGAGGCACACATGCCAACAGCTGGTTGAATTCCGCTATGTACATGTGCACCGGTCTATCTCCTTGGCGGAGATTCTTCAACTGCTCCTCCAGCCGCTGTCGGACACTCTCCGGAAAGAAGGCTCCCAGCAACATGCTTCGGAACTCGGCCCAGGAAAGAAGCTGCGTCCCCGGTGGGCCAGCTGGTCGCACACGCCGCCACCACGCCTCGGCGTTGCTCTCCAGAAAATGGGTAGCCAGAATAACCCGATACCTCTCATCCACAAATAAGCTCTCAAAGTGGCGCTCCATGGTGGTAATCCAAGTCTCGGCTGCCCAAGGCTCAGCATCCATGCCCGAAAAGCGGGGCGGATCGAACCGCCGAAGTCTCATCAGCAAATCAACAACCTCCCGCTGCTCTGTCTCAGTCAACGCTCCCGTCGCCCCGGCCGGTGGCCTACTCGAAACCGGCTCAGCAGGAATCGCTGGCGCCGGCTGCACCACAGGGGGTGCCACAACAGGGGAAGAAGGCACCGGCGAAGCCTCAGGGGGTGCCACTGCCGGCTGTGCTCTCTGCTCCAATAAGAGCGTCAGCCGCGCCACTGCCTCCTCCTGGCGTCTAGCCGCCTCAGCCATCTGTGCCATCTGGGCACGGAGCTCCTGAATCTCAGCCTGAGGTCCTCGCCCCGAGTCCTCCTGCTCGGGCTCTGAGGACGAAGGCTGCGAACGCGTCACCATCGAACGTCGAGGAGGCATCCCCACCTGAGGGACAAAACAAACAATCAGAACCAGAAGCAACACTCGACCCAATCTAGCGAAAGTCAAAAGGCATGTCCCCCTTTCCGAAGCACTATGTTGTCTGCAGCCAACATAGTCGCTACAAAAGGAAGACATGTCTATCACTCGTCCCTATCCACTCGGGAGAGTTAGATACCCAATCAAGACTTTCGCTAAAAGTCTCGGCTCTCACGTGGGTCATCCTGGGGTTTAACCATAAGCCTAGGGTTCCTAAGTCCCCAAAGACCTATATCCTAGGCTCTGATACCACTCTAATCTGTCACGCCCCGGGGTCGGAACTGTACCCCGGGCTCGCCAACAGATCCGCCGCCCCTACAGGAATTCCCGTAGAGACGTAGCGTCTAACCTGCAAGTAAGTATCTAAACTAACAGATATCAGAGCTGTAAAAGTAAAACTAACAATAACAAGAAGTAAAACTGTCTCACAAAATATACATAAAGTCCTCACTCAAATACAGGAGTCTCTCAAAAGAAAGATAAAAGAGTACAACTCGATCCCTCACTACAAGATCTCTCAAACATAGACACAACCAAAAGTATATCGGGTACCTCTACCTCTCGCTGAAGCGGAAAGGGAAAAAGGATCTACCTCGCGATTCCCTTACCTCGGTCTGAAGAAGCTGGATCAGCAACGGGCACCGCAGGAACTGGAGCTGAAGTCCCTGGGGAAAAGACACCACGACGGGTGTGAGAACTACCTCCCACAGTAGTTCTCAGTGGGTGCCGCCAACAAGCCCGACGGCCTGCCCACTAAGTCTACAAGAGGCATGAAGTAACAAAGAAATGCAGTATAAAAAGCTGGAAAGTAAAACATCTACTGCTACTATGCCTCTATCTAAGATGCTCAAGGAAAAGGACAAGATCAATATGTCTCTACTGATACTCAACTCAAATCACCCAATCCAAACTGACTGCCAAAATGGTCCAGTCAAACCTGCGCCTACCTACTGCTGTAGGTATGTCCATAGCTGCCAAAACTGGCTCAGCCAGAGGGACAATGTCCATGACTGCCAAAACTGGCTCAGCCAGAGGGACACCAACATCGACAAGCCGCGATAGAAGTAGCAAGCCCAACTCCGGAGTGGCACTCGTGGGTAGCGACCCCACCGAGCAAAGTATCTGCGCATCTCTGTCGATCTCAAGTATGGCTCCTGCAGGCTATGATCCAATCACTGTCTCACTCGCTAACTAAGAATCCACACTGTCCCAATGATCATCTCCCAAAGATCCCAGTCCCACATGTCACTATCTCAATGATGAACAATCTACAGACTGCTACCAACACTACTCGGTCCCCAGACACGAGTACAATGCATCCAAAGCTACTAAACCTCCCAACCCACAACTCAGGGAAAGACTACTATGTCCAGAATGACAAAAGTAACAAATGACGTGGGAGAACTAAAGCAGATGCATAATTCTAACAGTAGTCATCTGAGTAAGATATATATAATGCATAATAGAGGTGCTAAGTCAAGTTTTCCAATTAAAATGGTTCATGTGTGGCAAGAGTTCCAATAAGATCATCAAATTTAGCAATTACTAACTGTGGGTACTATCATACAGTTTGCACAGATTATTTCGCTCCAATACTATCATGCATGCATTTATAATTGCAGAATTAGAGTGCAGTCCATAGTTATTGCAAGCAGGATCACCCACCTGAACACGCTAACTGTCCGGGACGGTACAGATAAACAGTCCAGCAATCGACAATTGCCCAGATCCACAGTGCAAAGAGCACGGAAAAAGTGCTCTTACAGTCCTGGGTACAACAACAACTCACAATTACAAACAATTAACACATAACAATCACATTCCAAAAATCTGCATACACAGTTACTGTTCACACGCGAATTTCACCTGAAAATAAATTCCCAAAAATTCCAATAAAAATATCACGACGATCCTCGCGAAGTGTAGATGTCGATAGGCTCTTGAATCGTTGAAATCCGATATCCAGATGCGAAGATAAAATTCCGCGAAGTCGCTGCTGTCAAGATCCCAAACTGTAGCAAAGGGGCGTAAAAATGTACCCCAAACCCTCACAAAAGTTCATTTCTGGGAAAAATGATCAATACGGAAAACGTAGATATACCTCTTGTGCAACCGCTGGCGAAGAAATCGTCCAAAAATGTGGTCGGGGTAGCTCTGCAGGTCTCCCAGAGTAAAAAGCAACGAAAATGGGCCTTCAACAGTAAACTGTCGCTCCGCACTACGAGGCAGAAAAAGCAGTCGTCGCGGCTTCCAGTAAATCTTAAACTTCACCAGAAGATTGGCAAGAGGGAGAGGAAAATTTTTCATATAAGACTCACGAGCTGATTCCCATGAAAAAGAGGTGAAAAACTCGGCCCAAACCGACCTATATATAGGCCTCAAGGAAAAAGCCCCAAAAAAATCAAGTCAAATGGGCTCGGGCCCAAACTTTCGGGCGCCCGGAAATTTCCGGGCGCACACAGTGCGGCCCGGCCCAAGGTTTTCGGGCGCGCACAGTGCGGCCCGGCCCAATACACGCCGTCGGACGGGATCCACAATCCGTCCGACCCGCCTCAGAGCCTGCCACGTGTCGCCCGAACAGCGAACACCGAAGCGGGCCACTCACCGCCCACCCGCACAGTAAGGCGGTGGCGCCCGCCAATGAGCGGGCGCCACGTGTCCACCCCCGTTGACCCCGACCGCGCGACGTGCGCGCCTGCCGCGCGACGTGGGTCGCACGTGCGCACGCATCCCGAGGTACCAGCCCCGCGCTCCGTGCACCCCGCGTGCAGCACCCGCCAATGAGGGAGTGACACGTGTCCCCTGCACCCGGTCCACGCCTTCGACAGGACTTCCGTGGACCGCGCCGCGTGCACCAACCAACCGGAGGCTGCCACGTGTTCCCCCGCCTGGTCCATGCACCGCCGCGCTCACCCGGTAGACCGCGCGCCCTGGGCCCGCCAATCAGGCGGTGCCACGTGTCCATGCGCCGGGTCCGTGCACCCCGCCGCGCAGCTCTGTGGACCGCGCATCCTGAACCGGCCAATGACAGGCCGCCACGTGGCATCCCGGCGGTCTACGGCCCCTCCCATGCACCATTTTCCACTAAAAACTTCCGGGTGTCCGTTTTTGGGCATCCGGACTCCAAATTAAGCAAATAAATAGTCGTTTTCAAGCGTTTTTCCGCGCTGAATCCATCTACGACCTCTGTTTGGCCTAAAACCTTCCAGAAATTTCGGCAAACTCAGCCGAAGGCCAATACAGCAAAACAAAGCACACATGGTCCATCAGTGGCATCCAATTGATGCACGGTGGGCCAGATACACCAATACTAGGTGTTCCAACAGTGGATTCATCGTAAAAACACTGCATGGGAACTAGGGCCACTACAGTGTGTGCGCGCGTCGGGCACAGGAATTGGATTTCTGGAGTTATTAGAGCAAGAATGTTTATCAGGAAGTCCATAATTGATGATTGAGGTTTTTTGCGCGCTTATTGGAACCAAGAATTTGACCTGGCATGAAAAATGGATCAAGTTTAGTTTTTCGAGAATTTTTGAAAAATTTTAGAAGTAGAATTTGGCAGAACGGACATCGGATTTGGATTCAGTGCGCGAAAACGAGTGAAATGGACTATTTACTTGAATTTTTCGGAGCCCGGACGCGAAAACACGGATTTCGAGGTGATTTGGTACTGTTCCGGCGGCCGGAGAGGCGCCGGCGGCGGCGGCGGGCGGCGGAGCGCGGCGGATGGCGGCGGCGGAGGCGCGCGGTCCACCGCGGAGGGCGTGCACCGGGCACGGGCCACGTGGCGCCTTCCGGTTGGCGGGCGCAGTGAGCGCGGTCCACGGATTTTCGGCGCGGGTGCACGGTGGACCGGGTGGACACGTGGCGACGTGTGGTTGGCGGGTCCTGGTGCGCTCGGTCCATACGGCGAAGGCGTCTGCCTCGGGGGGGCGTGCCCGACACGGCTCCGGCGGCGGCGCGGCCGGGCACGTGGGCGCGGCGTGGGCTTTGACAGGGGCGACGTGGGGGCGCCATGTGGCGCCCCGTGGTTGGTCGGGCGCAGCGGAGCACGACTCCTGGTCGGGACACGTGGCGTCGCGGGGTTCGTCGGTGTGCGTGCGCCGGATGCTGGGAGCAGCTCAGGGACACGTGGCGGCCCGAGGGAGTTTCGGGCGCGCACAGTAACGGGCCGGGCCCGTTATTGTAGCAGCCCGAAATATTTCGGGCGCCCGAAATGTCGGGCCAAAGTCCAAAAGGCTGGATTTTCGGGCTGGGCCTATAAATACCTGGCTTGCTGGGGCTTTTTGCCCCCTTTGCCGAGCTTCTCTGCCCATGGCCCCTTTAGGAAAGTTGTAGATCTTCGTGTTGCACATCTTCTGGCAGAGGCCCGGAATTTTTGGAAGCCGGGCGTCGACGTTTCCGGCGTCGTAGCGCTGAGCGACGATTTTCTGTTGGAGGCCCGTTATCGTCCCATTTCGGTCTGAGAGGTCCAAAGAGCTACCCCGACTGTATTTTTGGGCAATTTTTGTGGCGTTGGAATCACGAGAGGTACTCCTTCGATTTCCGTATTCATCTTTGGTCTCGTTTGGGGTTTTTCGCACGGATCCCGAGGAGTTTTTGAACCCTTATTTTTCTATTGGAGTTTTGGGCAGTGGTTCCTTATCGGATTTTTATCTCCGCATCCGGACATCGGAATTCGACGTTTCAGGACTCTATCGACATCTACTCTTCGCGAGCGTCGCCATCGTATTTTTATCAGAATTTTTTGAGAATGTTTTTAAGGACATTGTGAGCACTACTACAGTGTTGCTAGCTTGGAGGATATTGTGAGTTGGTTGTTTCTGGACTTTCTTATCTGTGCGACCCTGGACAGTTGTGCACTTTCAGGTGGGTGGCCCTGTCTCCAAGACTTATGGAACGTTCATTAAATCTACTATAGTAGAACCTTGCATGATAATGATACTCTTGTGTAGTATGCTAGAAAGTGATAGCTGATAATTCTAGCGTTATTGGATGATCATGCCAATCTCTTGGTTCTTATTATCTGTAATTTATTGTTATCTTGGAACTTGACCTAGCACCCCCGTCATATGCAGCATGTTCAGCCAGACTTTAGAAAACTCCAACTTGGGCTAGGTTTATTCTGCTCTAGACATCCACACTTTTATTCCTCCTGGACTTAGTGTTTTACTCGCCCGGGTAGTGGGCCGAGTGGTCGGATTTCTTTTAGTGTGGGATGCATTTTACACTCGTGCTTGGGAGCAGAGTGGAGTCTGGTAGATGTAGTTGATCGTTCATCTGTGGCGGGAGCCGTTTGGATAAACGGCGGTCCCGAGATGTTTTATTTGCCGTCACTGTGTTAGTGGCAGTTGTTTACCCATGTCAGCAGGACCTAGGACCCAGACTGTTTTTTTTTTTTAACACACATGATTTCTGTAAACTAATGTTTTTCTTCCAAATCTCGAGGGGTCGCCGGAGCCTATTCTTGTTTGATTCGGGTGATGGCAATAGCCCTTCGGGGTTAAGAAAAATAAAACTTATTTAAACAAATCTTTTTAAAAGAACTAAAATATATTAAATTGGGTTTCTCAGATTAAAGTAATTTTCAGTAATAACTGTCATCTTTGTGTTGCAACATCCTCACCCGAAAGAGTATGGGTGATCTGGGTTCTAGAGGCCGTTCCTTTTTTGGGACGAAAGCCACGGGGGCCGAGCCTGGAACCTGTTCTTGTTTGATAGGGTTGTAGGTATTGGTCTCCCGGGACTTTCGGGCCCTGGTTGATGTCTTCCGCTTGTTGATCTGAGGTTGTCGTGTCCCCGAACTGTAAGGGGGCCGGGAACTTCGATAGGCGGAGCCTGGAGTCTGTTCTTGTTTGATAGGGTTCTAGGCACCGACCTATCGGGGTTTTCGAACGCTTATGGTGTCGGTTCCTGAGTTTGGTGCTCTGTGGTGGGAGCCGTTGAGTAGACGGTAGTTCCGGCCGTGAGTATCTTTAGCCAGTGGGTTAGAGTTGTGGTATTAGTTGTTGTCGACGCCGTCCCTCTGACTGGCCCAGTTGTGGCAGTCACGGACACCCTACGGTAGACCCGTCCTGTTGAGGATGTGCGGCAGTAGGTGGGCGTGGGTTTGACTGGCCCAGTTGTGGTAGTCACGGTCCCCCTACGGTAGACCCGTCCTGTTGAGGATGTGCGGCAGTAGGTGGGCACAGGTCTGACTGTCCCAGTTGCGGCAGTCACGGTCACCCT
Source organism: Tillandsia fasciculata (assembly GCA_029168755.2). Taxonomy (NCBI): domain Eukaryota; kingdom Viridiplantae; phylum Streptophyta; class Magnoliopsida; order Poales; family Bromeliaceae; genus Tillandsia; species Tillandsia fasciculata. The sequence continues at coordinate 227,850 of JAQOTM010000130.1, read as the reverse complement.
ACGGTAGACCCGTCCTGTTGAGGATGTGCGGCAGTAGGTGGCCATAGGTTTGACTGTCCCAGTTGCGGCAGTCACGGTCACCCTACGGTAGACCCGTCCTATTGAGGATGTGCGGCAGTAGGTGGCCGTAGGTTTGACTGGCCCAGTTGTGGCAGTCACGGACACCCTACGGTAGACCCGTCCTGTTGAGGATGTGCGGTAGTAGGTGGTCGCTGGTTTGACTGGACCCTGTGTGGCAGTCATTATTAGATTGGGTTACTACACCTGAGAGTTAGTTGATGCATCACGTTTTTCATCTGTTTCACTTGTTGAGCATCTAAATAGGGGCATAGTAGCTGTAGAGATATTCATTTCCAGCTCTTTCTTCAGTATTTCATTTGTTTCAGCATGCCTCTAGTAGATTTAGTGGGCAGACCGTTGGGCTTGTTAACGACACCCACTGAGAGCTACTGTAGGAAGTAGTTCTCACACCCGTCGTGGTGTCTTTTTCCCATTGACTTCTACTCCTGTTTCTGCTGTTCCAGCTGTCGCTTCTTCAGACCGAGGTAAGGGAGTCGCGAGATAGATCCCTTCCAGTCATCTCCTGAGAGAGAGTAGAGGTACCCTTACCAGATTTTGAGAGTGGTATGTTGAGCGACCATGTAGTGAGGTATTGAGTTGTACTTTTCTTTTTTCTTTGAGAGACTTTTGTATTTTGTTTTTGGTGAGGACTTGTTGTATATTGTGAGAGTTGTATTTTATATTTATTTCTAGCAGTTTACTCACAGCTCTGATATCTGTTTAGTACAGCATCTTTCTTTTGCAGGTAGACGCTTCGTCTATACGGGGTTCACCGTATGGGCGGCGGATCTGTTAGCGAGCCCGGGTCGCAAATTTGACCCCGGGGCGTGACAGATTAGAGTGGTATCAGAGCCTAGGTTTTAGGTCATTGAGGACTTAGAAACCCTAGGCTTATGGTTGGACATTAGGATGACTACGTGAGAGCCGTGATTTTTTTTTTGCGAGAGTCCTGATTGGGTTTCTAACTCTCCCGAGCGGTTTGGGATGAGTGATTGACATGTCTTCCTTCGGTGGCAACTATGTTGGCTGCAAACAACATAGTACTTCGGGAAGGGGGACATGCCTTTTGACTTTCGCTGGATTGGGTCGAGTGTTGTTTGGTTGTTGTCCTGATGTTTGTTATTGTGCAGTGGACTACGATGCCCCTGAGACGTCATGTAGTGAAGAGGGCGCATCCCGCATCTAATGAGTAACCCGAGCATCGGGAGGCAGAGCTTTCAGAGCAGGACAAGACCCAAGAGTTATGGATCCTGATGGCACAGATGTTGGAGGTTGTCCGATGCCAGGAGGAGACCATGGACCGGATGATGCGCATGTTGGAGCAGAGAGCGCAGCCTGTTGTTATTTCCCCCTGAGAGTTTTCCCGCACCTCCTTCGCCAGCTATAGCACCCCCAGTTGTATCAGCAGCACAGGTAGCCTCTACTGCACCGGTTACCAGTGGTCAGCCGTCCGGGACGACAGGACAGTTGACACCTGCAGAGCAGCGTGAGGTGGTTGATTTGTTGATGAGGTTTCGTTAGTTTGGCCCACCTCGTTTTTTTTTCGGGATTGAGTTCGGAGCCGTGGGAGGCTGAGTCTTGGATCACGGCCATGGAGCGACATTTTGAGAGCCTGTTTATTCAGGAGCGGTTTCAGGTGCCGTTGGCTACACACTTCTTGGAGCGCAACGCCGAGGCTTGGTGGTGCCGTGTGCGACCTGTCGGTCCGCCTAGGACCCAGCTACTTACTTGGGCAGAGTTCTGCAGCTTCCTTCTTGAAGCTTCTCCCCCGAGAGTGTTAGATAGAAGCTGGAAGAGGATCTGAGGAACCTCCAATAGGGGGACCATTCGGTACAGAAGTACATTATGGATTTCAACCGACTATTGGACTGTGTACTACTACACGCGGCCAGGGACGAGGCGCATTGGAATTGCTTGCTTGAGCGGGGGCTGCGCCGAGAGATTTATCAGTTCGTCCGTTCGCGTTGATTGCAGACGTGGGATGCATCTATGGAGCAGGCACTTTACATTGTGTGTGGAGAGGCGGTGATGGATGAGGTGGCTCCAGCTTCCGCAGTGATTTCAGGGGCGAAGCGCCCAGCACCGGTTGATGAGGGACAGACGAGTCAGCTTGCACCTCCGGGACCTTCACGATCTCACTCTGAGGGTCGTGGGTTTCAGGGGCGACAGAGATCTGGTGGACACACGCAGCAGCCGCGGTATCAGCCTAGACAGTAGCTCCGGCAGCAGCGACGTGAGCGGTGCGTCATCTGTGACGGCCCTCATCCACCGTCGTAGTGTGACCAGAGACAGGGACGGTGTTTCCTTTGTGGAGAGTTGGGACATTTTCGAGCAGCTTGTCCTCGAGCCATTTTGTCAGTGCAATCCCTGGCTATAGCACCCCCCTTGCCTGCCCAGGAAGCAGAAGCCCCTCCGGTGCACCATCAGACAGAGTGGGGTACGACGTCGGGACAGACGGGTCGACGGCCTTTAGCACCCAGTGGACGGGTTTCCACAGCCCTGGTGGAGGGCACCCCGGCAGCAGATCCTGTCGCCGCAGGTATGGCCTTATTTTCTGTCAGCTGAGTTGAGCTTTTTGGGTACCGCTGCATTCCTCCTGCACATGTTAGTAGGGCTTTTGCATCTCTGCATGGATAGGAGATAGGAAGTTTGCTACAGGTAATTGCCTTTGGATTCTTCACAGTATCCTACTAGCAGAGGTGTAGTTGGGGCATGATCGGGACAGATGAGACCTGAGGAAGTACGCTGGCAGGTGTGACAGTTTAGTTACAGCTCAAGAATCAGATTGAGCGCACGAGATGGACCAGCTGGTGCGGTATCGTGCAACAATTGATTGTGGATTGAGAACAGTGACCTTTCCGCGAGTTGGACAACAGGAGATCTTTCTACAGGTCACCGAGGCATCCTTCCTGCAGCAGTGGCTTCAGCGGTTTCGGGTTAGGTGCTACTTGTTGAGCGTAAGTGACGCCTAGGACTAGAGGTTATGTCTCTAGGGGTCTCGGATAGAGTTGTGTCTTTCTTTTTAGGGGCACGGATAGATCGTAGCTTCCGTTTTTGTTGCCACAGCAGGAACGGCATCAACACTTCTCTCCCTTTTTCTCGCTTTTGTGCTGAAATTTGCGAACATGACGAAAGATTCAAAAGGCTACTCCAGAAATAGAGATGGTGCCCGAACCTGTTCTTGTTTGATTGGGGCGAGGGCACTGGTCTTTCGGAACTTTCAAACTTTTCGCAAATTTTAGTTGTTTCCTAAACTGGAGAGTTGGGGGTTGATGACTTTCCTGCTGGTGGGGCCCTTACTTCTTCTGTTAAGTTTCGCGGCATAATTCGTGTAGTTTGGACGCGTAGAATTGGCTGTTCTTCCTCGTCCCCAGTTTTTGAAATTTTTGAGGTTTATCCGGCTATTGGACTCGCTTTGTGGAGAGTGTGTAGTGACTGGGGAGTTGGAGTTTGTGTTGATGGATGCTTACCTTTGGGCTTGGAGACTCCCTTTTAAGCCGTGTTTGTTTCGAGGACGAAACTTTCTTTTAGTGGGGGAGGATGTGAGGACCCGAATCCCCACTTAAGGGTTTACTGTTGGATTAATGGCTTCGGGGAGTGTGTGTGCGCGCGTCGGGCACAGGAATTGGATTTCTGGAGTTATTAGAGCAAGAATGTTTATCAGGAAGTCCATAATTGATGATTGAGGTTTTTTGCGCGCTTATTGGAACCAAGAATTTGACCCGGCATGAAAAATGGATCAAGTTTACTTTTTTGAGAATTTTTGAGAAATTTTAGAAGTGGAATTTGGCCGAACGGACATCGGATTTGGATTCAGCGCGTGAAAACGAGCGAAATGGACTATTTACTTGAATTTTTCGGAGCCCGAACGCGAAAACACGGATTTCGAGGTGATTTGGTATTGTTCCGGCGGCCGGAGAGGCGCCGGCGGCGGCGGCGGGCGGCGGAGTGCGGCGGATGGCGGCGGCAGAGGCGCGCGGTCCACCGCGGAGGGCGTGCACCGGGCGCGGGCCACGTGGCGCCTTCCGGTTGGCGGGCGCAGTGAGCGCGGTCCACGGATTTTCGGCGCGGGTGCACGGTGGACCGGGTGGACACGTGGCGACGTGTGGTTGGCGGGTCCTGGTGGGCTCGGTCCACGCGGCGGAGGCGTCTGCCTCGGGGGGGCGTGCCCGACACGGCTCCGGCGGCGGCGCGGCCGGGCACGTGGGCGTGGCGTGGGCTTTGACCGGGGCGACGTGGGGGCGCCACGTGGCGCCCCGTGGTTGGTCGGGCGCAGCGGAGCACGACTCCTGGTCGGGACACGTGGCGTCGCGGGGTTCGTCGGTGCGCGTGCGCCGGGTGCGGGGAGCAGTTCAGGGACACGTGGCGGCCCGAGGGAGTTTCGGGCGCGCACAGTAACGGGCCGGGCCCGTTACTTTAGCAGCCCGAAATATTTCGGGCGCCCGAAATGTCGGGCCAAAGTCCAAAAGGCTGGATTTTCGGGCTGGGCCTATAAATACCTGGCTTGCTGGGGCTTTTTACCCCCTTTCCCGAGCTTCTCTGCCCATGGCCCCTTTAGGAAAGTTGTAGATCTTCGTGTTGCGCATCTTCTGGCAGAGGCCCGGAATTTTTGGAAGCCGCGGCGTCGACGTTTCCGGCGTCGTAGCGCGGAGCGACGATTTTCTGTTGGAGGCCCGTTATCGTCGCATTTCGGTCTGAGAGGTCCACAGAGCTACCCCGACTGTATTTTTGGGCAATTTTTGTGGCGTTGGAATCACGAGAGGTACGCCTTCAATTTCCGTATTCATCTCTTGGTCTCATTTGGGGTTTTTGGCACGAATCCCGAGGAGTTTTTGAACCCCTATTTTTCTGTTGGAGTTTTGGACAGCGGTACCTTATCGGATTTTTATCTCCGCATCCGGACATCGGAATTCGACGTTTCAGGACTCTATCGACATCTACTCTTCGCGAGCATCGCCGTCGTATTTTTATCAGAATATTTGGAGAATGTTTTTAAGGACATTGTGAGCACTACTACAGTGTTGCTAGCTTGGAGGATATTGTGAGTTGGCTGTTTCTGGACTTTCTTATCTGTGCGACCCTGGACAGTTGTGCACTTTCAGGTGCGTGGCCCTGTCTCCAAGACTTATGGAACGTTCATTAAATCTGCTATAGTAGAACCTTGCATGATAATGATACTCTTGTGTAGTATGCTAGAAAGTGATAGCTGATAATTCTAGCGTTATTGGATGATCATGCCAATCTCTTGGTTCTTATTATCTATAATTTATTGTTATCTTGGAACTTGACCTAGCACCCCCGTCATATGCAGCATGTTCAGCCAGACTTTAGAAAACTCCAACTTGGGCTAGGTTTATTCTGCTCTAGACATCCACACTTTTATTCCTCCTGGACTTAGTGTTTTACTCGCCCGGGTAGTGGGCCGAGTGGTCGGATTTCTTTTAGTGTGGGATGCATTTTACACTCGGGCTTGGGAGAAGAGTGGAGTCTGGTAGATGTAGTTGATCGTTCATCTGTGGCGGGAGCCGTTTGGATAAACGGCGGTCCCGAGATGTTTTATTTGTCGCCACTGTGTTAGTGGCAGTTGTTTACCCATGTCAGCAGGACCTAGGACCCAGACTGTTTTTTTTTTTAACACACATGATTTCTATAAACTAATGTTTTTCTTCCAAATCTCGAGGGGTCGCCGGAGCCTATTCTTGTTTGATTCGGATAATGGCAATAGCCCTTCGGGGTTAGGAAAAATAAAACTTATTTAAACAAATCTTCTTAAAAGAACTAAAATATATTAAATTGGGTTTCTCAGATTAAAGTAATTTTCAGTAATAACTGTCATCTTTGTGTTGCAACATCCTCACCCGAGAGAGTATGGGTGATCTGGGTTCTAGAGGCCGTTCCTTTTTCGGGACGAAAGCCACGGGGGCCGAGCCTGGAACCTGTTCTTGTTTGATAAGGTTGTAGGTATTGGTCTCCCGGGACTTTCGGGCCCTGGTTGATGTCTTCCGCTTGTTGTTCTGAGGTTGTCGTGTCCCCGAACTGTAAGGGGGCCGGGAACTTCGATAGGTGGAGCCTGGATTCTGTTCTTATTTGATAGGGTTCTAGGCACCGACCTATCGGGGTTTTCGAACCCTTATGGTGTCGGTCCTTCCTGAGTTTGGTGCTCTGTGGTGGGAGCCGTCGAGTAGACGGTAGTTCCGGCCGTGAGTATCTTTAGCCAGTGGGTTAGAGTTGTGGTATTAGTTGTTGTCGACGCCGTCCCTCTGACTGGCCCAGTTGTGGCAGTCACGGACACCCTACGGTAGACCCGTCCTGTTGAGGATGTGCGGCAGTAGGTGGGCGTGGGTTTGACTGGCCCAGTTGTGGCAGTCACGGTCCCCCTACGGTAGACCCGTCCTGTTGAGGATGTGCGGCAGTAGGTGGGCACAGGTCTGACTGTCCCAGTTGCGGCAGTCACGGTCACCCTACGGTAGACCCGTCCTGTTGAGGATGTGCGGCAGTAGGTGGCCGTAGGTTTGACTGTCCCAGTTGCGGCAGTCACGGTCACCCTACGGTAGACCCATCCTGTTGAGGATGTGCGGCAGTAGGTGGCCGTAGGTTTGACTGGCCCAGTTGTGGCAGTCACGGACACCCTACGGTAGACCCGTCCTGTTGAGGATGTGCGGCAGTAGGTGGTCGCTGGTTTGACTGGACCCTGTGTGGCAGTCATTATTAGATTGGGTTACTACACCTGAGAGTTAGTTGATGCATCTTGTTTTCCATCTGTTTCACTTGTTGAGCATCTAGATAGGGGCATAGTAGCTGTAGAGATATTCATTTCCAGCTCTTTCTTCAGTATTTCATTTGTTTCAGCATGCCTCTAGTAGACTTAGTGGGCAGACCGTTGGGCTTGTTGACGGCGCCCACTGAGAGCTACTGTGGGAAGTAGTTCTCACACCCGTCGTGGTGTCTTTTTCCCAGGGACTTCTACTCCTGTTTCTGCTGTTCCAGCTGTCGCTTCTTCAGACCGAAGTAAGGGAGTCGCGAGATAGATCCCTTCCAGTCATCTCCTGAGAGAGAGAGTAGAGGTACCCTTACCAGATTTTGAGAGTGGTATGTTGAGCGACCATGTAGTGAGGTATTGAGTTGTACTTTTCTTCTTTCTTTGAGAAACTTTTGTATTTTGTTTTTGGTGAGGACTTGTTGTATATTGTGAGAGTTGTATTTTATATTTATTTCTAGCAATTTACTCACAGCTCTGATATCTGTTTAGTATAGCATCTTTCTTTTGCAGGTAGACGCTTCGTCTATACGGGTTTCACCGTATGGGCGGCGGATCTGTTAGCGAGCCCGGGTCGCAGATTTGACCCCGGGGCGTGATAAACAAAGGGCGGTTCTTCCACCTTCTCCGATCAACGTGCCGGTATCCGAAAACAAAACGTCATCGTCAACAGGGAGCGGATCCGGTTTCTCACTACCGGCGAGGAGCGAGATCGGGTTGTCTTCTCCGTTGGAGTAAAGAGTAAGGTTAGCGGCTTAACCTTTCTCTTTGTTGTCTTCGTTTTACGTGTTTTTCGAGGGGTTTCGCATTTTGTGCTTGCGTCTTGTCGCCGTGCGTCGCTACGATGCCCTAGCCGCCGCTGCACGCCGCCGTCGGAGGTTGCCGCGCTGTTTGCGAGCCCGGGCCTACAGGGTGCGTCGCGCGCAGGGCCTGCAGGCCGCGCCGCGCGCGCGACCTGCATGGCGCGCCGCGCGCGGGGCTGCACGCCGCGCCGCGCGAGTGACCTGCAGGCCGCGCCGCACGGACGACCTGCAGGCCGCGCCGCACGCGGGGTTTCTGCTTCGAGCCGCACCACTGCCTTGCCGTCCGTGCGTGCTGCATTGGGGCACCGCGCCACTGCTTTGCCGCGCCGCGCCGTTTGCGCCCGTGCGGGGGAGGTTCCCACGTGGGGTTGTATCGTTCTGCACTGTTTGCGCCCGCGCGGGGGAGGTGCCCGCACGGGGCAATCGCATGTGTCGCACCGCCCGCGCCGCATTGCGGTTTGCACCGCGTCATGGTGGGTTGTAGTGTTACTGATGCTTTCTTTTGGGGATTTTTTTCTAGGTCCGGGAGTTGTGCGAAAGCGCGGGACAGTTTCAGGTGTTTCGGTCGACGTTTCCTGAGGTGGATACCCCTTTCTGTCGTTTTTTGGAGTTTGGGTCCGTTTTTATTATGCAAGAGTAAAGTAATTACACTTTCGAAACCTTGTCTAACCCCATTTTCGCATAAGTATCATTATTGCTATTATCTGTTGCGACTGAGCGTCGCGGTGCTCTATGTTACACTTTGACTATGGTTACTATGCTCATGGCTGCTAGCACGCACACCAGCGGTTTGGCCACCGCATCGGTGTACTTTTTCGGAGAGGTGGTACGTTGACCCGTGTATCCCCACAAGGTGACATGGTGGGGCCCCTTGCGGTTGCTTACGGTGCTGCACAAGTGCCGCGAGGGGTTAACAGCACCAAGGTGAGAGCGGTGTGAATACCTGAGGCAGGTGCTCAGTTATGTTTTTACAAGGGAGAGCGGTGTGAATATCCGAGGCAGGTGCTCAGTTCTGTTTTTATAGGGGGTTACGATTGACTGCAGGATGGGGAGTGGGGATGCTCTGGTCGTTCGGTTTGCGTTATTCTTAGTTTTTATAACATCTTACACTTTTTACGTTTTACCTCTTACTCTTTGTGTCACTGACTTTCCACACTGTGACAGGTTTGGTCAGGGGTGGGATCTGGGACGACGGTGAGGCTGCGACTTGAGGATTTTAGCCTTGATTCGGGCTGGTGACCTTTCCTTTACTTTGTTCTGATTATTTTGGTTAGTTAGCTTATGTGCGTGCGATACTTTATGGTGGATGATGTGGATGCCTGGGATTGCGTGATGTTTTGCGGATGAACAGTTTTTCCTTATTACTTGTTGGTTCGACCAATTTTCAAATCAAAGAAAAAAGATTGCGAAAACGTTTTAAAAATTAGGTATCGTGTGGGCACCGTTTTACAACCCGTGGATTTATCCTTTCAAAATTTAGTGGCCCTTTTGATAGCACGTTTGTTTACTATGTTTAGTTTCCTTTTCCTTTCATCCTTGACTGGTGTGGTTAAAGAGTAGTTGTTTTATCCAACGCCGTGCATACGCAAGTGTCACTCTATGTGGTTCGTCGAGGACACTCGCATTTGTGGCGGATCTATACACGCGACTGGCGGGTGTTCAAAATATATATATATATATATATATATATATATATATATATATATATATATATATATATATATATATATATATATATATATATATATATATATATATATATATACACGTTTTTCCGCTTATTTAAACCCCCGGGGCGTGACATGTAGACAACCATTGTCCTATCTAGACTGGAATTACGTATGGCATCTCAATGAACTAAAATAACCATCGCATCCGAAGCGGCACTCAAGGGGAGCGACCCCACTGAGGTAGAACAACGTGGCATCAAGTATAACAACAGTAGCACAGGCAGGCTAAAATCCAAATTGTGGGTTATGGGATCCAAGGATCTAAATAGAAAAAAAAATCACATAGAGGGGGGGGGGGGGGTGAATAGGTGTAAACAATAAAACTTAAAAATCTTTGCGTAAAAATAACCCAATGCGAAAAATAAAAAGAGTATGCAAGATTTTACGTGAAAAACTCCAATCCAGGAGTAAAAAACCACGGGACCGATCACACGAAAAATTCACTAAGATTAAAACACATGCAAGGTGATATAACACAAACCTACGGCTCAACATTTTCCATACGCTGCAAGTAGATCTTCTCCGCTCATCCTCAACGCACTTTGATCACACAAATTGCATCCAACTTTGAATCCATGAAGTCCAACTTCGAATCCACGAAGTTTAACCGAATCCACGGTCGTCACTAATGTAGCACGTATCGATCACACGAACGTGCCTAACTCTGAATCTACAAAGTCGAAACCTTGAATCCACAAGGCCTTCACCAAATCTACGGCCTTCACACGAATCCACGTGCCGATGTTCTTTCCGGAACTCGTTGATAGTTTATTGGTGATGGTGATTTTGAATACTTATAAAATGATAGATAGACAAGAAAAACACCGTCTAAGTATTCATCAATTTGATTCTTGAAAAAGAATAAAGAGTTGAGAAACCCCAAGAATCAAATCGATAAATTTTCTTGATCAAAAGATGATCAAGATCATAAAAGAAGATTTTCCTTTTCTTCTCTATATGTGGATTACCCTAAAATAAAACTTTAGGGTTTATTTATAGGTTAGAAGCCTTAGAGATAAAATAAGAATCAAAAACTCTCTAAAACAAAATTTTCCCGCATGACGGTCCAGACTGGAATCATGATGGTCCGAACTGTCGTAAAAATTCCAAAAAAAATAATGGTTCGGAGTCCGGACTGGAATGGGTCTGATCCAGACTGTTTCATGCGAAATATGAATTTCAATATACCGGGTCCGAACTGAAGCCTGGCTGATCCGGACTGGAAATTCGCATGAACCAACCTATGTTCAGGGTCCGGACTAAACCTGTCTGGTCCGGATCCTGAACACTCAAAATGTCCAGTTTTTTATTTTTAAGCCATAGAAAATATTCTAAGTGCTTTTACTCAAATAGAATGAATTCAAATCACCAAAAATATTTAATTAAACGTACCTGATCATTATGGGTTCATTCTTCTTGAGATTGATATCTTTAATCTTCAAGTCTTCATCTTTAATCTTCAAGATTTTAACTTACTTCACGAAATTCACCAACACATAAATCCGTAACAATCTCCCCTTTGGCGATTTCGTGACAAAACATACAATTATACTCAAAAAGTAATGAAAATTGATTTTTGTTGCAATCACCAAACAACAAAAATACGCATGAACGATCCAAAAAAAATGAAATACAAGATATGAACTCCTAATACAGACTCTAAACTTAAACACAATTAGGAGTCTTAGAGTCTTGTACTCTCTGCAAAAGAAAAATTCTTAATAGAAAAATTCATTAATAACACAAGAATTTAATCAATAAGCAACCAGAGAGTTTACATTCAAGTTGACATTTGACATGCATAAGTATAAGGATTCAAGTTCTCATGTCTAGAAAATTCATCAAGTTCAAATTTTAAAATGTCATACCTGTTCTCATGTTTCACTTGTTCTAACCTGTTAGCTGTTAGTAGAGAGGGTTAAAATATTACAATCTCAAATAGTTAGTAAAGTTCCTCTCAAGTTCATTAAGTTCTAAACCATTTTCCCCCTTTTGTCACAAAATAGTCAAAGAAAAGTCTATGGGGGCAGAGGGGGCTAACAGCACATGCAAACAAAAAGAGCAAATGAAATGAAGTCAAGTGCAAAATGAGTCAAATGCATGCAGGTGAGGTAAAGAAAAATAAAACTGAACAAAAGAAACTGTAAGTCACTTGAAAAAATCATTCTGTATCAGAGCCTCTGTCAGAGCTGTAACATCCTAACTTGTCGAATATTGCCTTGACCAACTTTGAAAGCTTCGAGTATTTCTTCCTAAGATCATGTTGGTCAGCAGTGATGCGTTGAAGATCTAGTGAGATGCGCTCCTGCTCTAAAGATAGACATTGTTGTTCACGATATATAGAAGTGACAGAGGCGTCATCCTCTGAAGTGTCTGTCGGTGGTGCTGGAGTAGGTACCGGTGGTGCTGACAATGCAACGGGAGTAGGCGAGGGTACAACCGGTGTGGGAGTCGATGCAGAAGGTCTAGCTACTCGGGGAGGAGTAGGAGTATCATCTGGTTGTCAATGGAGAGATTTTACAATCGTTGAATCATTAATTGTTCCTAAGCTGTGTTGATAACTCGATGATTGAGTGTCAACTCCAAAGCGTCAGAAAATACACGTTATAATCAAGGGAAATTGTAGTCTCTCTATCGAATGTGGGTTTTTTACATATCTTGTCATCCTGGTCCAAATGATATAAGGAATATTTATATTCACTCCTCAAGCTTCTGCGGTATGTCCCAAGAGATACAAAAATAACAATCTATCCCACCAAAAAACCTTGGTTTGCATGTTGGGGAGGATATTATAGCAAACAATAAAATTTAAGAGCCTATACTCGGGTCGGAGTTCCTTAGAAAACACTGAATTTCCCGCCGACCGAGTATCCGGCATGCAAACCCCATCAACTACTCTTCTACAGTCTAAGCTCGTCAATGTATGACCCTCCAGATAATGAGTTCCGATCATTTGAGCTTTCATCCCCAATACATCCGCAATGATTTGTGGGGTGATCGTAAGTGACTTGTTTCGGACCTTTATCTTGAACTCCATAGGTCCACCCTCATTCTCCTGAAGCTGATTTGCACACAAATAGAATGTCCTAACAAGATAGACACAAAATCCAGAAGTTTCTGGAAAGTTGCAAATTGAAGAAAGACCAACCTAATCAAAGAAAAGTCCAAAAGCCGTGGAACGATCATGCAAATTCCCGATATTGTTCTCCGATACATTCCCGATTCTCAAATGCTTTCATTCGCTGCGTATCGATGTGAACAACCTTCTTATCCACGGGAGGTGGAGCACTCGCAAGTGGCTCCTCAATCCGTATACCACCAGATTTTGTTTTCTTCCGAGCAACACTTTTCTTCTTTGTTGAGCCAAAATGCTCCATCGGAGCTTTGCTTTTTCCTGCTGCTGTTGCTGGAGATTTACCCTTGGTAGGTGGTGGAGAGGCAAGTGATTTTCCTTTAGCTGCTGCAACCTCTCTCGCTCCTTCCACCGTCTTGTTCCATTTTTCCGACTCAGTCTCGGAGTCGTCCAAAGGAACAAAATCTGCTTCATCCTTATCCTTCCTAGCCCTTTTCAATTTGTTGGTCACTCTTGTGCTAACCAGGGCCGTGATTGTCACGCCCCGGGGGTAAACCAGAACCCGGGCCCGTCTATAGATCCGCCGTGCACACGGAATTTCCCGCGTACACGAAGCGCCGAAAACCTGCTTAGATATAAGATAAGCAATAAAAGAGCACAAGTACAGAGCTAAACTAAAAACTACAACATATCAGACTGAAACTGAAAGTAAAAGTGAAATACAATAGTAATAAGTACAATAGTCTCTCCCAGCTCACCAAAATACAACTAGCTGGCAAAAGCCAGACCCAAAAATAAAAGTACATCCGTTTGAGAAAAATGGGGTACACCAAAAGTTTAGCCACATACTCACTATCAGGCAGAAGATCTATCAACTCAGCGATCCCCTTAACTCGATCAGCCGCTGAAGGCCTAGCAGCTCCCACAAAAGACTCTGCAAAACAAAGGAGAGAAGAAGGAAAAACAACAATGGGAGTGAGAACCACTGATAAAACCAGTAGCCCCCAGTGGATAAATCCTCAAGATCCGACGTACCCACCAAGTCTACCAGAGGCTAGAAATGAAGTGAAATGGTTGTCACGCCCCGGAGGTCTCAGGATAAGCGGAAAAACGTGTTCTATTTTTTTTTTGAAAATCAGATGGTCAACGACCCCGCCTACCGGTGCGTGCCAGACCCGCCACACATACAAATTCACTCTGCAAACGGACAGAGTCTCCTTTGTACATGCAGGGCGTCTCGACTACATTTACAATAATAACATTACACGGCATTGATCACACAGTCACATTGACTAAGTACAACATGTATCATCATTCAACAGCATTAGGAAAAACCCTATGAGTTCGCAAACGGTGTCCACTCGACACCCAAGTCTTTAAAACATCTAACATTCACATTTAGGCGGCTATATTGTTTTGAAAGGATAAATTCCCAGGGTTTTCAAAGTGGTGTCCACACGACACCCTATTTTTGAAAAGCGTTTTCGAAATCCTTTTACATCGTAAAACAGCCGCACAATTAATATAAAACATAACCAAAACCAAACAATTAATTACATGTCCACATATCCAGCATGATCCACATATCCACACAAAATAACGAAAAGGAAAAAGAGAGAGAGATAACCAAACTAAAAGTTCCAACTAAGGGCCTCATTCGGCAACGCTAAGTCTGCGGCACCTCACCACCGTCCCGATATACACACCTATTAGGACCTGTCACGGAGTGGGTAAAATCAGTGACAAATAAAGTAGATGCTTAAATAATGATGAACAAGAGTTTAGAAAGAGTTACACCGCACCGGAACCTTCGCTATCCGACGCCCTGAAATTAATTTAATCATGTTATTTATTTTAGTTTCACACCGTCCCGTCAGGGTAGGTCGACGACCTCCCCACGGAACATTTGAAGCTCTAACCCCTTCACGATGCGTGGGCAACACGTTTAGCCATCGTGAAGTGGTCCCCAAACAACACACGTGGGGCACACGGGTCATACAGACCACTTCTCCGGAAAAGTACACCATTGCGGGGGCCATTCCGCCTGTGTACGTGCAGCATTCAAAATAGGGATGCCGAGATCGGCGTGAATTAATCATTACATAAAGCGAAGGGTTAAACATTAGCACATCTCATCTACTTTATTAACCGATTAGCATTAGATACTTTAGTGATATGTTGCACTCAATGCACTTACAGCACTTGATGCAAAAGAACCCATCTGGTCGCGGAAGAAACGGGGTACTACGAGTCTCAGACACCTTCCCGCTGCACACCTGGACCTAAGAAAAATCCCCAGAATAATAGTCAATAACTTACACGTTTACCGGAAAAGCAACCCTAATCACCTCTGCGCCGTAACCCCAAAAACGGCGACGAGAATCGCACTTGTCAACCCCCGCGCGGAGACTGCCCGCGCAGTACCCTCACCATGCCGGCACCGTGCGGGTACACGCCGCGCGATGCCAATGCGGGTGCGGGCTGCGCGGCGCCTGCGCGGGGTCGGTTGCGGCGCCCGCGCGGGCGCCGCGCGGCGCCCGCGCGGCGCCCACGCGGCGCCGTGCCGCGTGGGATCCGCACGGCGCCGAGCCGCGCGGTTGCCCGCGCGGCGCCGGGCCGCGCGGCGCCCACGCGGCGCCGTGCCGCGTGGGATCCGCGCGGCGCCGGGTCGCGCGGCGCCCACGCGGCGCGGTGCCGCGTGGGATCTGCGCGGCGCCCGTCCTTGAGGCGCCCGTCCGCGCGGCGCCCTAGCGGCACCGCGCGTTCCTTCATCCGCGCGGTGCCCTAGCGGCACCGCGCATCGCCCGCCGCGCGCACCGTGCCCTATCCCGCACGGTGACGGCGGCGGGCGGAGGAAACGAGAGCGGGGAGAAACACCCAACTAATCAAGGAAAAACCGAAAAATACCACGAAGTAAAAACTCACCGGATTAATCAACGGGGTACGACCGATCACGTTCTTGGTTCCGGTACGCGCTTCGGGGTGATCGGATCCGCCGTCTTCTCCCTTTTTCCTTTCTTCCGGTTAGGGTTTCGCCTTTCTTCTTTTCTTTCTTTTCTTTCCGCTCTTACGGCTAGGGTTTAGAATTCTCTCTTTTCTTTTCTTAACGAGGGGGAGGAAAAATACTTATATTATCTATTTATCTTAATATTTATTTTCCCCAATTTTATGTTATTTTTTCCAAATCGTACGTAGAGAAAAATCTCTTTTCCGTCACCGGATAATTAATTAGTTAATTTAATTAATTAATTATCCACACTGGATAACCTCCATTATCCACAAACGGGTGCAAGATATTTTGCACGGATTCCGATGCACGACTAATCGCCGCATCACTAACAGTCTCGTTCCGGGGGTTCCCGACATCGGATTTCCGATCCGATCGAACCGTCGGTCATTATTTTTTGCGCTCTTTCGAAGAAAAATACAAGCACCACACACACGGACCGACAAACCAAAAGTAATATTTCTGGAGTACTAAAAGGACACTAAAATAGAAGGAGGGTTAAATATTACAAAATACCGTGTCATTACACCACTCACACTTTATAAAAAGTTTCGTCCCCGAAACTTAAATACAACCCTCGCTAAACAGCTCGGGAAAACATTCCCTCATTTTCGATTCTAGCTCCCACGTCGCCTCGCGTTCCTCGTGGTTGCTCCATTGGACCTTCACGTAGGGGATGGTCCGGTTTCGCAGTTTCTTGTCCTCTCGCGCCAGAATCCGCGCCGGTGTTTCTTCAACAGTTAAATCCTCCTGGAGCTTGATCGTGGATGTGTCCAGGGCGTGAGAGGGGTCGGGAAGGTACTTCCGAAGCATCGACACGTGGAACACGTTGTGTACTCGGTCTAGGCTTGGCGGCAAGGCCAAGCGATAAGCCACCGGACCCACGCGCTCTAGGATCTCAAACGGTCCCACGTACCTCGGACTTAATTTCCCTCTCAGGCCGAAACGTCGGGTCCCTTTCGAAGGCGACACTCGCAGCAACACATGCTCGCCCACTGCGAATTCCAACTCCCGTCGCCTGCGGTCTGCGTAACTTTTCTGTCTGCTCTGGGCGGTTAACAATCGCTGCCTGATGAGGCGCACCTTTGCCTCGGTTTCTTCGACCAAATCCGGTCCCAACCATTTGCGCTCTCCCAAGTCATCCCAGCTTAAAGGCGACCGACAGCGGCGTTCGTACAAAGCTTCGTATGGCGCCATCTTAATGCTGGCTTGGTAACTGTTATTATAGGCGAATTCCACAAGTGGCAGGTAACGAGACCATCCGTCGCCCAGGTCCAGCACACATGCCCGCAGCATGTCTTCAAGGATCTGGATCACCCGCTCTGATTGTCCGTCGGTTTGCGGGTGAAAGGCCGTGCTGAAATGCAGCTTAGTCCCCATTGCTCGCTACAAACTTTGCCAAAAATTCGACACGAACCGCGTGTCTCTGTCCGACGTGATGGATGTCGGTACACCATGCAATCTCACTATCTCATCTATGTAGGTTCGTGCCAGCCGCTCCCGTGTCCACGTCGTATGTATCGGCAAGAAGTGGGCGGATTTCGTCAAACGGTCTACTATGACCCATATCGCATCGTGCCCTTGGGATGATCTCGGAAAACCAGTCACGAAATCCATCGTGATCATCTCCCACTTCCACTCCGGCACGGGCAACGGCTGCAACTTTTCTGCTGGACTCTGGTGTTCAGCCTTCACCTGTTGGCATACCAGGCAGTGGCAGGGTGCCACGAAGCGAGTCACATCTTCCTTCATCTTGGGCCACCAGAAGGTTTGTTTGACATCCTTGTACATCTTTGTCCTCCCGGGGTGTGTCGCATAAGGGGCGGTATGCGCTTCCCTCAGGATTTCCTCCTTAAGCTCCGGTAGATCCGGCACACAGATTCGTCCCTAAAAACATATCGTGCCGTTAGCATTTGTCGCGAAATCGCCTCCTTGGTCTGTGGGTAGCCTATCCCGCACAAGTTGTAGCTGGGTATCCGTCGATTGCCCTTCACGGATCCTGTCCAGTAGGGTTGGTCGGAACACCAGGGTCATGAGTCGTGCGACCGTTCCTGCCGGTACTACCTCTAGTCGCAATTATGAAAATTCTGTAATCAAACTGTCCTGTTGGGTGAGGGCGTTTGTTACAGATTCCACCGTCTGCCCTTTGCGGCTCAAGGCATCCGCCACCACGTTCGCCTTCCCAGGGTGGTAATGGATGGTTAAATCATAATCCTTCAGTAATTCGAGCCACCGCCTTTGCCGCAAATTCAGCTCCTTCTTGGTGAAAAGGTACTTTAAGCTCTGATGGTCTGAATACACGTTGCAGTGTGTTCCATACAAGTAGTGCCTCCATAACTTGAGGACGAATACAACCGCTGCAAGCTCCAGATCGTGCACGGGGTAGTTCCTCTCGTACTCCTTGAGTTGCCTTGACGCATAGGCTATAACCCTACCCCGTTGCATAAGCACGCCGCCGAGACCATTTCGCGACGCGTCGCAGTATTCCTCGTAGTCCTCGCCGGGTTCCGGTAGAGCGAGCACCGGGGCTCGCGTTAACTTGTCCTTGAGTTCTTCGAAGCTCTTCTGGCATTGCTCCGTCCATATGTGTCATGCCCCGGGGGTTTATTTTAGCGGAAACGGTTTGCAAAAG
The DNA here is from genome assembly GCA_029168755.2 of Tillandsia fasciculata. Lineage (NCBI taxonomy): Eukaryota > Viridiplantae > Streptophyta > Magnoliopsida > Poales > Bromeliaceae > Tillandsia > Tillandsia fasciculata. The sequence continues at coordinate 209,788 of JAQOTM010000130.1, read as the reverse complement.
TCGTACGTTCGACGTAGATTTATTTTTATTTTTTTTTTTTTGAAAACAGAAGAAACTCCTCTTCCCCGGCGCGTGCCCAGACCCGCCACACATACAGGATCCCTCTGTAAACGGACAGAGCCTCCCCTGTATATGCACGGCGTAGCGTTCAGTACACATCCCAAACACACACAACCATTCAATCACAACAATTGTTAACATACAACCAGCATTCAAAATTTAATAAAGCGCATGGCCGATTAATTTGGAAAGGATAAATCCACGGTTTTTAAAGAGTGCCTACCCGGCACTTATGTTTTGAAAGCGAGTTTCGAAATCAGCATAAATCCACAATGTTTTGAAAACAGTGCCCACACGACACCCAAGTTTTGAAATCCATTTCGCAATTCATAAATTCATAGGGTTTCGAAAACAGTGCCCACACGACACTTAGATTCTAAAAATGGTTTTCGCAATCTTTTTCGAGTTTTGCTTTTTCAATCGGCCAACAGAAGTGAAAGGAAAAGTAACGCATACGAAGATAGCTAAATGCAATCCATACCGACATCCATGCCGACCCCACGAGGGTATCGAGAACCTCACACACGACTACAAAGTAAATGAAATGCAAGGATAAAAGAGAAAATACAATCCAGGGTCCCCAGCGACCCAGCTGCTCCTGCCCCGTCCTCACCGCCGCCTACCTCTCCCCCCCCCCGCCTGAACCCTGTCACGAAGTGGGAAGTCAGTGACTAATAATAACAGAACGGGAAAATATAATAAACAAACCGTGAAGACAACCGGAGCAACCACCCTCTCAAGAGGGGAAACGGCAACCTGTACGCCTGTAACCTGTAATACCTGGCCACGTCGGACAACTAAACCGACGACCGTACCGTACCTGCAATACCCGACCACGTCGGACAACTAAACCGACGGGTCGCACCGTACCTGCAATACCCGACCACGTCGGACAACTAAACCGACGGGTCGCACCGCTCGCACCTCGGCGCCTCAAACCCCACAACTAATAAGGGGCCCCACTACGTCACCTCGTGGGTATACACGGGTCATAGACCACTTTTCCGGAAAAGCGCACCCTTTGCGGTGGCCAAACCGCGGGTGCGCGTGCTGCAGCCTCGAGCCAAGTAACCATAACCACCATCATGTTAGCATCATAATATATAACAAGAGTAAAACGGCAACATGTATAATTAAAAGTAAAACAGTAACATGTGTGATCGAAGGTAACCCGCTAACATGCATACTCAACAATAAGTACCACAAAGAACACCATGTTAGCACAATTAGATATTTATTTTAAACAAGATACACTTGCCGAAAATCCGACGCCGAATCCCAAAACAGAACCCACAATAATGAACCAAGTACCCAAGACGATCCCAACCATACTGCACCAAGTACCCAAAACGAACCCAACCATAATGAACCAAGTACACACCACACGATAATCATGACAGTAACGAAAATGGGCATAAAGGGGTTCTAAGGATGTACCCACCTGAAACGCGGAGGAGAAGGTTTGCGGAGCTCCCGCTAAAACACTTCCACCCTGTGCCCGAAAAAGTTACAGTAAGTAATAATGTTTAAAAACATCGTCGTGGTCAAAAACACTGAAAAACGGGACGAGACGGGCCAAAAACGGAGCTCCCGGGCTCTCCGGCTGCAGTCTGGTGCACGGGTCCAGCCGTGGACCGGGTCCACGGCAGAAGGCGACCGCGGCGCAGACCGGGTGCACCGCTCGGTGGGCCGCTGGAGCACGGCCAGCGTCGCGGACCGGGCTCACGGCCACAGTGCTGGCGGTCGTGAACCGGGTGCACGCCCAGGAGGGGTGAGCCGGTGCGGCTTGGGCCGGGCCGCGCACGGGGGAAAGCGCGGACCGGGTCCATGCCGCGCGGCTGCCGATGCGTGCGCCGGGTGCACGCCCGGAGCGTGCACCGCGCACGGTGTGCAGTCCGGCGCACGGTTCCGTGCGCCGGGTCTGCGCCTCCGGGGCTGCGGGGCGTGCACCGGGTGCACGCCCGGGTCTGTGGACCGCGGCTGGGGGATCCGTACTCGGTGAACAGTAACCCTGTTTTTGGCCCCCGCGGCTCCGGCGACGACCCCGCGGACACGGCGACTGCGGCGGCGACGCCGTGGGTACCACAACGGCGGCGGCGGCCTCCCATTTAACAACGGCGGCGGCGGCCTCCCATTTAACAACGGCGGCGGCGGCCTCCCGTTTGACAGCCCGTACTGCCCATGACAACGACAAAAGGAAAACCCCAAAACGAAGAACCAGAAAAAGGAACCACTCACCTTCATTCGTTGGAGGAGTAAGGAAAATAATCGTCCCCTCCTCGCCTCCTTGCTCGATCAATCCCACAGAGGATGGGCGATTTTCCCTTTCTCGATTTTGGTTCCCTCCGTCGATTTCTTGGGAAGAGGGAAAAGGAATTAGGTTTTCCTCTCCCGCACGCACCCAAATAACTTAACGCCCAAATAAAAAGACGGGAAAAACCTAAATCCCCAAAACACAACTTAAATCGATCGGGATGCAACGAGGGGTCCAGCTTACCCCGAAAAACGTGCCGATCGCCTGCACGACTTTCGATGCGCCCACACTGATGGTAAAACTTCAAAAATTATTTCTGGGAGATCCCGGGGTCGGAATTCAAATCCGATCGCGCCACCGTTCACCGTTTTGCGAGCCCTACCACCTAAAAATACCCGCAAACCCTGACGATCAGCCCAAAGAATTTACGAATTTCAACTCCCCTTCTAACAACCGAAGATATAAAGTTAGGACCCTAAACGAAAAACCGAAAGGCCGAGGTGCCACCCGAAAGATAAAATAACCCACTGACTTAAAAAGATGAAAGGTCCGATCGCCTTGAAAAGCGTGCTAGCCCCTTAGCACGGATTCCGATGCACCACTCAAAGCAAACGCTTCGACCCCCATTCCGGGAGATCTGTAATTCGAAATCCGAATCCGTTCGCTTTGCCGTCCTCCGTTTTCCGAGCTTAACCGCAGAAAAAATACTCGCGGTCCAGGCCAGTTCTTTGCAGAAAATACCGTGAAAAGTTTTCCTAACAATCCCGTCATAAAAAGAAGGTATACAAAGGCATTGAAACGCCAGGACTCTACATCACTCACCACTTAAAAGAAGTTTCGTCCTCGAAACTTAATCCTGGTCCGCCACGAATAAATCTGGGTAGCACTCGCTCATCTTTGACTCCAGTTCCCAAGTCGCTTCACGTTCTTCCTGGTTGCTCCACAGCACCTTCACATTGGGGGGGGGGGGGGGGGGGGTCGTCCGGTTGCGCAATCCTTTTTGTCCTCTCGTGCTAAGATCCGCACCGGTGTTCCGTCGAAGCTCAGGTCCTCTCTAAGCTCAGAAGCGGTGATCATCCATCACCCAAATCAAGTACGCAGGCTCGGAGCACATCATCGAGAATTCGGTTCACTTGCTCGGACTGTCCGTCGGTCTGGGGGGGTGCAACGCCGTGCTGCAGTGTGGTTTAGTCTCTAGAGCTCGTTGTAGATTCTGCCAAAGGTTTGACACCAGCCGAGTGTCTCTGGTCCACGTCGTACAGATGGGTGGAAAGAGAGTCGACTTCGTCAATCGATCCACTGTGACTCAAACTGCATCGTGCCCTTGATGCGATGCAGAAAAACTCGTGACGAATTCCATGCTTGTTCGCTCCCATTTCCACTCTGGTACTAGTAGAGGTTGTAGTCTCCCCCGCTGGGCGCTGAAGTTCGAACTTTACTTGTTAACCATCTAGACAGCGAGCAGTGAACTGTGTTACATCCCCCTTTGGTTTAGTCCACCAAAAATTTTGCTTGTGGTCCTTGTACATCTTCGTGTCACCTGGATGCGCCGCAAACAAAAACCAAATCCTCCTATGTGAACAAGACTTAAGACTTTGGCGATCCAAAAACACATCACAACGAACTCCAAAAGGTGGTGTCTCCAAGGCTTTAAAACGAAGACGACTGCTGCCAGTTCCGGATCGTATGTCGGCAGTTCCGTTCACATTCTTTGTGTTTCCCGTTGCTGACACAATGTGCCCCAAAGAGTCCACTTCGCGAAGTCATAACTCACATTCTTAAATTTAGCAACCAGCTTCTGGTCCCTGAGATTCCGGAGAAAAATCCGTAAGTGCTCCTCGCAGTTGATTGGAGAGGTCATCAATCCCGAACTTGTTCTTCACTGCAACCTTATTGATCTCCCTGAAGTCGATGCGTAGGCGTAGGTTTCCGTTCTTCTTTCGCACAAAAGCACGGGTGCGCCCCAAGGCGACACACTCGGTCTGACGACCCCTTTAATTAGAAAAACTCCTTGTTGTGCCTTAGTTTCCCTCAGTCCCGTGAAGCCATTCCGCAAGGCGCCTAAGCGATAGGTTGCGCGTCTGGTAGAAGCTCGAAAGAGAGGATGACCTCTCGCTCGGGGGTATTCCTGGCAGTTCAGTCAAAAGAACGTCGGAAGGAACCCCCCCCTACAACGGGGGTGTTAGTGAGTGATGCAGAGGGTCGAGTCGCTAGGCTCGCTGAAACCAAGTAACTACGCATCCACCGGATACCTCGTGAACCAGTCCAGTACCAGCACCTCGTCGTATTCCTGCTTCCCGACTCGGGATTCCCCGTCACGACGCCGCCGGTCCGCGCACCACCCCAGCCGGCACTGTGCAGTCAGTAACAAGGTCTTGCGATGCGTCGAGGTTGTTGGGTTATAAGTAATTGGATCTAAATAGGGGAAAAAACACCTAGAGGGGGGTGAATAGGTGTAAACAATAAACACTCAAAAAATCATTGCGCAAATAAACCCAATGCGGAAAAATAAAAGAACACGCAAGATTTTTACGTGGAAAAACTCCAAACCGGAGTAAAAAACCACGGGACCGATAACACGGCGAAATCCACTAGAATTAAACCACGTACAAGGTGATATAACGTACTCACAGACGACTCAACCTTTTACCATACGCTCCTAGTAGATCTTCCCGCTCGCTCCACGACGCTTCTCGAATCCACGATCCGCGCCCAACGCTGAATCCACAGCGTCCAACGTCGAGTCCACGACGTCCGACCGAATCCACGGTCTTCACCCAGTGGCACGCTTCGAATCCACGAACGTACCTCGCTCCGAATCCACGAGAGCGGTTGCACCTTGAATCCACAAGGCCACGCGAGTCCACGCGCCGATTTTGGGGTAAATCGTTGTTTGTTTGGGTGGTGATGATCCGCCGAATACTTAGATTAAAGATAGATCGGAAATACCATCTAAGTATTCATTGATTTGATTCTACTCAAAATGTGAGTATGGAAAACCTAGAATCAAATCAATCAATATAGATGAAGAAACATAGAATAAATCTATTGATTTCCTTTCTTCTCTATATATGTGGATTTTTCTTTTCGGCTATTTTCTTTTGTAATAGCTGATATGCGGATGCCCTAGAAATGAATACAGGGCCTATTTATAGGTTAGAAACCCTAGGAAGAATATACGGATCAAAAACAGCCTTTTCTGGAAAGAATTACCGACGGCGATCCGGATTGGATTTGGCGATCCGGATTGCAGAAGCACAAAAGACGGTTTCCAGAAAATTGCTTGTTCGGGATCCGGATCGTAGTCCCGATCCGGATCGTTCATACAGTTTTACCAAAACATCATGTTCGGGATCCGGATTGCAGTTCCTGATCCGGATCGAGGAAGCAACAGGTAAAACTAGTGTTCGGGATCCGGATCAGAGGATGCTGCGATCCGGATTGAACCAGTGTATGAACCAACACCCTTCGGGATCCGGATTGCAAGCCACGATCCGGATCCTGAACATGTCCCATGTCCAGTTTTTGATGTTTAAGCAATTAAAACCTCTTCCAGGTGTTTCTACACTATAAGAAGTATTCGGATCATCAAAATTCTTTAGTTAAACGTACCTGATCCTTTTGAATTCTTCTTTCTTGAGATTGAGGTATACGATCCAAAGTTTCTTCATCTTCAATCTTCAAGACTTAATACATTCACGAAATACGCCAACTCAAATTCCGTAACAATCTCCCCCTTTGGCGGTTTCGTGACAAAACACAAATCCACAAAAGAAAATTCAAAAAGATATTTTTGTTGCTATCACCATACAACAAAAATTTACAAAAGAGATCCAGAAATTAAAAACATGAGATAAACTCCTAGAACAGACTCTAGACTTAGACATCTGTAATCTCTGCACACAGAAGGCATTCTTGACAAAAGAAATCGTTAGATACCTCAAGAATTGAATCATACAAAACCAAATACAGAGATAGAGTTTATTCTCATCATGACATTTGAAAAATTCAGATATGTAAGAGAATCATAGTTAAAACCAACATATCTTCTAAGCAATCGAAAACCAAATGTCAAAGTATGTTAGTCCAACATCAACTTGTTAGTCATATTACATGCCCAAATAGTTAGTCAAATAGTTAGTATAGAGGCATGTCACAAATCACAAGAGAAAAACCAAAGTTGAAGTTGAGAAGAAGTCATACTTACCTTAACGTTCACAAAGTTGATATTCACAATCATTGTTCATTGTTCAAAGTTCTCTCTACTCTCTCCCCCTTTTTGTCACAAAACAAAGCCAAAAATGTAGTATAAACTACGAAAAGTAAGGAGAGTTAAAAAAAAGTTCTATAAATATGCACAACCTGAGAACTAAACTAAGAGTATCAATAAGACTAAAGACTAAAAATCCTGCACAAAAAGAAATGAGTCAAAGATAGTTAGTTGTCAGAATCTGAATCTTCAGAACTTGTGCAACCTATCGTAGACATTATCTTTCGCATCCGCTTGTCCATTGAATTTATCTTCTTTGTGATGGTAATGTGAGCTGCTGTTGTTATCTCAAGCTCATTGGCAATCCTTTGTTGTTCTTTCAAGATCTGTTCTTGCTTGACAGATAGTTGTTGTTGCAACTTGAAGATCGAAGTCAATGATGCTTCATTATCCGTGCCGGGTTCTTGTCGAGACGTTGAGGCCGAGGTGCCGTCACAAGGTTTCTTTCCAATAACATGAGGTAATTTGTGAAGTGACTTCACAATTGTTGATTCATCTATCATCCCGCAACTGTGCTGATATGATGTTGAGCTTACATCAATGTCAAATTTTTGTAAGATCCTCATGATGATTAGAGGGAACGGAAGTCGCTCAGAGGGATGAGGATGCACAATGTACCTTGACATTCTATTCCAAATTATATAGGGAATATTCATGTTTAATCCAATAGCCTCAGAGGGATGTCCTATGAGATATAGGAATAGCAGTCGCTCCCATCTCACAACCTTGGTCTGCATGTTGGGCAGGATGTTATAGCACGTTATGAAGTTTAAAAAACGGTACTCCAGTCGTAGATGTTTGGATCTGACACTTTGCCATCAACTGATTGAGTCCCCTCCATACAGATCCTGTCGACCACAGTTTGCCACAATGCACTTGTCAAACTTTTTCCTTTCAAAAAGTTAACCCCCGATGTGCTAGATTCCATCCCAAGCACTTCACCAATTAACTGCGGTGTGATCTTAATCTTCATTCCTTGGACGTTTGTATAGAAATGCATAGACCCATTTTCATTCTCTTGAAGATGTCTCGCATTCGTGTAGAAGGTTCTCACACGATACAAACAATATCCTAGAAGCTCAGGGAATCGGCAGACTTGAAGAAGAGAGCTTGTTCAATTAAGGTTCCAAATTCTGGTGAATGATTGCGAAGGGCTTCAATGTTGACATGACGTTCTCCGATGCATTCACGTCGTTCAAAGGCTCGAAGACGGTCAGTGTTAACGACTACCTCTTCAACACGTGGCGGAGAGTCAGGAGCTATTGGTGTATCAATATTAGTGTCTCGTCTTAATCCATAACGTCGAGCAAGTCGTTTTCGTTTCACAGAGATAGTTGGAGCAGACAAAGGAGCTTTCCCAGTGTCCATGGGTGCTTTTCCTTTTTGTTTAGATTTGGTAGGCAATACCTCATCATCATCATCAGTCAACATATCCCAGTGTACTTCATCAGGGTTTTCTTCAAGTTCTGTGTCACTTATAACTTCCACTTCACCTTTTCGTTGGAGTTTCTTGGCTCGTTTCAGTTTATTGGTTGCTCGAGTATGTACCATCGTGACCAGCAGCAGGATTAACCAGGAGAGTGCCATTGACGTTAGTGCCTTGATTTTAGAGAAAGTGTCCTGTGCAAACCAACTCAAGAACACATGAAAAATCGTCAATTTTGAAAAGTTTGAAAAATTGTACCTAGACAATCATAATCATGTAGAGAAGCCAAGAATCAAATTAGTTTTCCAAAAAGAATTTTAAAAATAGATCAATTCCATGATTTTCGAAAATTCCTCTTTTATGCCCTAAACCAGAATTTTTAGAAATCGAAGCCTAAAAACTCGTTTATCTTGAGAAAACCCAGCATAAAAGCAAAACTAATTGACCCAGAGTTCTTATTTCAAAAGAAATTTGATCAAAAACCATTCACAAACGAAAAAGTTCCAAGATTTCAACTCACGTTTGATGAAAAACCATAAAAACTGTGAAAAACCGAGTTTTGATCAATAAAACTTACTTGAATCCGAAGAACTTTGAGTTTGAAGCTCCAAGAAGCAAGAAATCTAGAGAGAGAAGCTCTAGAGATTTGAGAACAAAAGATTAGGGTAAAAGAAATCAAATCCTCTTTGTTCTTATAAAAACCCTAGCCGTGATCCGGATCGGATCGAGAATGTGATCCGGATCGGCTACCCGCAGGAAGAATCCTGCGTTCGGGATCCGGATCACTTACCCCGATCCGGATCGGCTACAACTTTTTCTCCAGAAAAATTCAGAAAAATTCCATAAAATCCAGAAAAAGTATGTAAGCACTTTACCATGTCAACTTTAAACAAAAGACATCGTTTCATACAACAAGAAATAGATTATGCAAAATCTATCAAAAATACCCAAAAATGAAACGAAAATTTACGAAAGTTAAAACACTTAAAGTTGAACAACTTCAATTACATCTATCCTGATCTTATGTGTAATGCCTTTATCAAATCATCAATTTTGGTAAAGAAAATGAAATACCAAGATCAATAGATGTTTGAAATCCCAGATAAGTTAGATAATATATCTAGACAATCTGTTGAAGGAGTGGCTCTTTGAGCATCTTTTACTAAAAATCCCACCTTATACCAACCATGAAATACGACTGAGTCAAGTATTTCAATATGAATTTCATCAACAATTTTCAAAACAAAAATTTGCTTTTCATTCATGGAGTATTTTTTTTTTCATTTTCTCCATGTGGTGGTAGTTTTCACACTCCTCATTGGGATGTAACTCTTTCCACATCTTTTGAGCATTTTACATTTCATTGACTCCCCCTCAATTGGCTATCAATTATTTAATATATAAGGTATTCAACCAAACCATTGATCTCGAATTCATACTCGACTAAGCAATCAAATATGATAATGACTATACCAAGAGATCATTGAGAGAGAAATTGACTTTGATCACTTAAAAGATGGTTTAATTAACGTAAATGATCATTGCAACATTGAAATATTATGACATCAAAAGCATAATAAATTTCTAAATGCATAAAAGGATGCAATTAAAGTCAATTATGATTTATGCTCAATTAATGTCCTATGTACAAAACATAGATAAAGAACAAAACAAAAACAAAAACAAAACCTAACCTAAGCAAAGGTTTCAAAAGAGTTTATTTCAAGGAAAGCATGCCAATTGCTTTACGCAAGTGAATAAAACGTTTTTGATCCAAAGGTTTTGTTAAGATATCAGCTAATTGATCCTCAGTTGAAATATATGACAGTTGAAGAATGTTTGATTCAACTAGCTCTCTAAGAAAATGATATCTAAGTTCAATATGTTTTGTTCTAGAGTGCAACACAGGGTTTTTAGAAATGTTAATAGCACTAGTGTTGTCACATAAAATGGTTACCGAAGATGTTGAAATCCGGAAATCGCTCAACACGCTTTTCATCCAAATCAATTGGGTTGAACAACTTCCTGCAGAAATGTACTCCGCTTCGGCAGTCGAGAGTGCTATGCAGTTCTGCTTTTTACTGTGCCATGCAACAAGGCAGTGGCCAAGATAGAAGCATGCACCACTCGTGCTTTTCCGGTCATCCACTGATCCAGCCCAATCGGCATCTGAGTATCCAACAATATCCAAAGTCGTTCCCATAGGATACCAAATTCCGAAATTGATTGTACCTTTGATATATCGGATGATCCGTTTCACCGCTTTCAGGTGAACCTCCTTCGGTGCTGATTGATATCTCGCACAAATCCCAACACTGAAGGATATATCCGGGCGACTAGCCGTGAGATATAGTAGACTTCCAATCATACTGCGATACAGTTTCTCGTCTACATTCTCACTTTGTGATTCACTTCCAAGTCCCTTATGGCTAGTTCCCATTGGAGTTGGAAAATCCTTAGAATTTTCAAGATCAAACTTTTTGACCAACTCCAGTGCATACTTGGATTGACACAAGTGAATTCCTTCATCGTTTTGTTTAACTTGTAATCCAAGAAAATAAGTCAATTCGCCCATCATGGACATCTCAAATTCGCTTTCCATGGTCTCCGCGAATTTAGAAGCATCATTATCTCTTGTTGCGCCAAAAACAATGTCATCGACATAGATTTGAGCAACTATGAAATTGTTTTGATAATGCTTCACAAAGAGAGTCCTGTCAGCTCCCCCTCGAGTGTAGCCCTTTTCCAAAAGGTGCTTTGTCAACCTTTCGTACCATGCTCGCGGTGCTTGTTTCAGACCGTAAAGAGCCTTTTTCAGACGAAAAACATGGTTAGGTAGTTTATGATCCACAAAACCTTTCGGTTGAGCCACATAAACTTCCTCATTTAAAAACCCATTTAAAAAGGCGCTCTTAACGTCCATTTGAAATAATTTGATTTTAAAATGACAAGCAATCGCAAACAATATACGAATGGACTCGAGTCTAGCTACAGGGGCGAAAGTTTCATCAAAGTCTATACCTTCTACTTGAGAGTAGCCTTGAGCAACTAACCTTGCTTTGTTCCTGATGATAGTACCTTCTTCATTTTTCTTGTTCTTGAAGATCCATTTGGTACCTATCACATTGTGTTGCTTCGGAGGCTTCGTTAATTCCCAGACTTTGTTTCGCTCGAATTGATGGAGCTCTTCCTGCATTGCTTTAATCCAGTAGTCATCTTGGAGAGCTTCATCAACATTCCTTGGTTCGATTTGAGATACATAGCATGCAAATCCGCAAACCAATTGTCTCCGTGTTCTAACTCCTTCTTGTGGATCTCCAATGATGTTCGATTCAGGGTGATCCTTGGAGATGCGTAACGTTTGAGGTAGAGGAGTAGACGGAGGTACACGAGATGATTCCTGCACATCAGATAAACTTGAAGAACCGTTAGATGCATCAACATTATTATCGAAAGAATTGTTAGAAGAAGATGCATTAGCAGGTGTATCATCATCAAGAGAGATATCGAGGGTAGATTTTTCAGATTCAAAGTGAAAAGCTTCATCTACCTTAACATTTATCGATTCTACGATCGTCTTAGATTCTAAGTTAAAAACTCGATATGCTCTGCTGTTTGTAGAATAACCTAAGAAAATCCCTTCGTCACTTCGAGAGTCAAATTTTCCAAGATTTCACGATCACGTAAAATAAAACACCGACTCCCAAAGATGCGAAAATATTTGATGTTAGGTTTTCTACAAAACCAAAGTTCATATGGTGTATTCAATGTCCCCGGGCGCAAATACACGCGATTAATAACATAAACAGCAGTGTTCACCGCTTCAGCCCAAAAATAAAAAGGTAAGTTCCGGCTGTGAAGCATAACACGTGCCATTTCCTGTACGACCCTGTTTTTGCGCTCGACTACACCATTTTGTTGAGGTGTGTAAGGTGCAGAGAATTCATGTTTAATGCCATTAGAAGTGCAAAAATCAATGAATTTGGAATTTATGAATTCCCCACCTCTATCACTCCTAACTCGAGTAATCCTTTCATTCTTTTCAATCATAATACGATTGCAGATTTCGAGAAAAGAATCAAAGGTATCAGCTTTTTCTTTTAAGAATGCTACCCAAGTATATCTAGAAAATCATCAACCAATAAGAAAATATACCATTTACCTCCCAGAGATGGTTGACGAGTTGGCCCCATTAAGTCCATATGCAAAAGTTCCAAAGGCCGTTTTGTACCTATGTGGTTCAAGTTCTTGTGTGCAGTCCTAGACTGTTTTCCCTTTTGGCAACCGCCACACACAAGGTTTTGTTCAAAAGAAAGTTTCGGAACCCCCTTGACCACATCTTTGTTTGAAATTCTAGCAAGTTCCTTAAAGTTTATGTGACCTAGCCTTTCATGCCAAAGTGTTTCATTTTTCAAAGATGCTAGGTTACATTTTTCAGAAATCTTATAGGAACTACATAACAATTGTTTTCTGATCTAACCCCCTTTAAAAAGAAAGCATGGTTCATGTCAGTTACAGTGCATTTATCAGATGAAAAATTAACTGAATAACCACTATCACAAGTTGACTTATGCTTATGAGGTTAGTCTTAAGGCCATGAACAAATAACACATTATCTAGAACCGGGCCATCTGGAATAGCTACCGTTCCCTTTCCAACAATTTTGGAAGACCGACCATCTCCGAAAACAACAAGTCCTCCGGAGTTTTTCTCAAATGTTTGAAAACAGTTTTTGTCACCGGTCATATGACGGGAACACCCGCTATCCAGATACCAAGACGAACTATCATATGCATGCAAGGAAACATTGGTAGCAAGACAGGGAAAAATTTCACCTTTGCGCACCCAAACCTTTTTGGAATGCGTCGGTAATGGTCGTGAAGTTGATCTCCTAGGTGAGAGCGTCTTGCTTGAAGAATTGCTGCTCCTTGATGATGTCGTCTTGAGCGGTGTACTACCAAGGCTCTTTTCCTTCAATTGATTTGCAGTTGATTTTCGAGGAATAGCCTTTTGGTAGTCATTGCAAGAGGTGCTTGAGGTGTGCGTTTGGCTTCCGTCTTGCAATTTCTCCTTATGTGCCCTGAAATGCCACAACGAAAACATACCTTAGGTCTTGTCGATTCCGAGGAGGATGTAGTAGGTTGTTGTCGTTGCTTGTCGTGAATTCCGGTGTCGGAGGAGGAGATACCGACTGAGGCACAAATACTGTCCCACTCGAACTTGGAATGTCTCCAGTTTGAGTGTATCCGAGGCCGAACTTATTTCTTTGACCAAGACCAAGAAGTCTGTCCAACTTACTCCTTCCAGAAGAAAATCTCTTTAAGTCATCCTTCAGTTGGCGTATGGTCTCCGTCATTTCCAATTTTTCCTGTCGAGCCTCGCCGTTGAGCTTCAAGAAGTAATTCGCTTTGTTCACCATATCCATATAATTCTTCTCGAGTTGCTCATTGGACTCTTGAAGGGAAACATTTGTTTTAATCAGATTATCCCTTTCCACTTCAAGATCGGTTGAGAGAGAGGTTACCCTTTTTACTTCTTCTTCGAGATCCTGCAATCTCCCTTTCAACCCCTTGTTTTGCTTAGCCAGTTTCTTTGAATCCCTCAAAAGCTTATGGTAGGCTAAGAGCAAAATCTTCACCTTCCGAATCATCTGATTCATCGTCCGTTGCAATCTTTTCAACAGTGGAGTTGGACAGTGAATCGGATGTACTTGCCATTAAGCACATGAAGGGTGAAGATGTAGTGGACGCGTGGAAAGCTGTCGCGTTGTCTTCTTCATCACTTGAGGATGACTCATTTGACGTGGAGTTGTCATCCCAAGTAACGACTTGCATCGCTTTCTTCTTTGCCGGATTCTTGTTGGGACACTCCGTTGCAATGTGGCCGTAGCCTCGACATTTGAAGCACTGAACTTGTCCCTCAGAACTTTTCTTATCCTTTGAGAAGTTCTCTTGCTTTCTTGACTTGTGCTTGAAGAACCCTTGCCTTTCTTCGACTTTCCGAAGGATGGAGTTTTGCTTGAATTTCCCCTTCGAAAGTTGCGGCGAAACTTCCTTGTCAAGAGAGCGAGCTGCTTCTCAAAGTCCTCCATAGAAAGGTTCTCGTCGTCGTCCGAGGAGGATGAATCCGCGTCTTCTTCTTTAGTTGATTTCAATGCGTAACCTGAAGACTTAGAAGAGGATGCCTTTCCAGAAGAATAGTTAGTAGGAAATGTCATTTCATAAGTTTGTAAAGCACCTACTAATTCTTCTACACGCATTTCGTCCGGGTGTTTAATTGTTTCAATGGCTGCGACCTTCGGGCGAAATCGTTCAGGAAGAGTTCTTAGAATTTTTCTTACAACTTTAAATTCTGGAATCTTCTCTCCCAAGTTAGCACATGAGTTTACGATGTCTTGCAATCGTGTGTAATAGTCAGTGAAAGATTCATTCTCTGCCATAGAGATAGAGTCAAACTTGCTCGTAAGCATTTGCAGTTTCTGAATCTTCACTAGGTTAGTTCCCTCATGCGTAACTTGAAGAACATCCCAGATTTCTTTCGCAGTCTCACATGCCGAGACGCGAGAGAACTCAGTTTGTGACAAAGCATTAAATAGAGCATTAATTCCTTTGCCATTGTAAGAAGATAAGTCTATCTCTTCCTTGGTCCATTTCGACCTAGGTTTTAAGGTGCGAACATCATCTAAAATTTCAGTTGGATTAGACCATCCTAATTCAATTGATTGCCACACCCTTTCGTCGATGGAAATTAAAAAGGCTTTCATCCGTACTTTCCAGTACGCATAATTTGTTCCATCAAAGAAAGGGGGTCGATTGATGTTTCCACCTTCAACCATTGTTTACAACCCTATTCCCGCTCTGATACCACTTGTTGGGTTAGGTTAATAATGGATCTAAATAGGGGAAAAAACACCTAGAGGGGGGTGAATAGGTGTAAACAATAAACACTCAAAAATCATTGCGCTAAAACCCAATAAAAATCAAACCAAATAATTTTTACGCAAAAACTTAAAAACTCCAAACCGGAGTAAAAAACCACGGGACCGATAACACGGCGAAATCCACTAGAATTAACACACGTACAAGGTGATATAACGTACTCACAGACGACTCAACCTTTTACCATACGCCCCTAGTCGATCTTCTCCGCTCGCTCCACGACGCTTCTCGAATCCACGATCCGCGCCAACGCTGAATCCACAGCGTCCAACGTCGAATCCACGACGTCCAACCGAATCCACGGTCTTCACCCAATGGTACGCTTCGAATCCACGAACGCACCTCGCTCCGAATCCAGAAGCGGATAACACCTTGAATCCACAAGGCCACGCGAGTCCACGCGCCGATTTTGGGTAAATCGTTGTTTGTTTGGGTGGTGATGATCCGCCGAATACTTAGATCAAGATAGATCGGAAATACCATCTAAGTATTCATTAGTTTGATTCAACTCAAGATGTGAGTATGAAAACCTAGAATCAAACTAATCAATATAGATGAAGAAACATAGATAGATCTATTGATTTCCTTTCTTCTCTATATGTGGATCGCCGTATTTTTTATTTCTCTTTCGCTGATAGCGGGATTACCCTAGAATCCAGGGAAGGCTATATAGGTTAGAAACCCTAGGAAGAATATTCGGATCAAAAACAAACTTTTCTGGAAAGTTTTAACCGACG
>JAQOTM010000130.1:131113-194003 GCA_029168755.2 Tillandsia fasciculata | reverse complement strand
TGAAGGCCCATTTTCGTCGCTTGTTACTCTGGGAGACCTGCAGAGTACCCCGACCACATTTTTGGACGATTTCTTCACCAGCGGTTGCACAGAGGTATATCTAACGTTTTCCGTAGTGATCATTTTTCCAAAACATGAACTTTTGTGAGGGTTTGGGGTACATTTTTACGCCCCTTTGCTACAGTTTGGGAATCTTGACGAGCAGCGACCTTCGCGGAATTTTATCTTCGCATCTGGATATCGGATTTCAACGATTCAAGAGCCTATCGACATCTACACTTCACGAGGATCGTCGTGATATTTTATTGGAATTTTGGGAATTTATTTTCAGGTGAAATTCGCGTGTGAACAGTAACTGTGTATGCAGATTTTTGGAATGTGATTGTTATGTGTTAATTGTTTGTAATTGTGAGTTGTTGTTGTACCCAGGACTGTAAGAGCACTTTTTCCGTGCTCTCTTGCAACTGTGGATCTGGGCAATTGTCGATTGCTGGACTGTTTATCTGTACCGTCCCGGACAGTTAGCGTGTCAGGTGGGTGATCCTGCTTGCAATAACTATGGACTGCACTCTAATTCTGCCATTATAAATGCATGCATGATAGTATTGGAGCGAAATAATCTGTGCAAACTGTATGATAGTACCCACAGTTAGTAATTGCTAAATTTGATGAATCTTTTGGAACTCTTGCCACACATGAAACCATTTTAATTGGAAAACTTGGACTTAGCACCTATATTATGCATTATATATATCTTACTCAGATGACTACTGTTAGATTATGACATCTGCTTTAGTTTCCCACGTCATTGTTACTTTTGTCATTCTGGACATAGTAGTCTGGTCCTGAGTTGTGGGTTGGGAGGTTTAGTAGCTTGGATGCATTGTACTCGTGTCTGGGGACCGAGAGTAGTAGTTGGTAGCAGTCTGTAGATTGTTCATCATTGAGATAGTGACATGTGGGGACTGGGGATCTTTGGGAGATGATCATGGGACAGTGTGGATCTTAGTTAGCGAGTGAGACAGTGATTGGATCATTAGCCTGCAGGAGCCATACTGTAGAGTTATTTAGGATCCACAAGGATCTAAATAGGTACTATCAAACACCTAGAGGGGGGTGAATAGGTGTAATATTATAAAAACCAATCTCAGTGCCAAAATAAAAACCAATGCGGAAAATAAAAATCAACACACCGAGATTTACGTGGAAACTCCAATCCAGGAGAAAAACCACGGGACCAACACGCAATAACAATCCACTAAGAATTGAAGAATAACAAGGTGATTACCGACTCCACGGACTCGACCCCTCCTTCAAGTTCTTCGGACCTTGCGCTCCACCGATTGCACGTCCACTGCACACGTTCGAATCCACGAACGCCACTCGAATCCACGAGCACACGTTTCGAATCCACGAAACGCCTTCAACACACCGAATCCACGGTGCACGTCGAATCCACGACGCAAACTCAGCCGATAGAAAATATAGGCTTCGATGGTGATCCTTTGCTTAGATTGTCATTGAAGAACCGTAGAAGAAATTCTAAGCAAAGTTTAGATCAATTCGACAAAAGATAGATCTTGGAAGAACCGTCGAATTGACCTAAAAGAGGCTAAAAAGAAGAACGGATAAAAACCTAGCCTCTAGGGTTGCTCTCGAGTGTTTTCGGTATCGGTCCCCATATTCGAGAAACCCTAAGTATCTATTTATAACCCTTGGAAACATATTAGAGTCGGTTTAGGAAACTTTTCCCGAGGTAACATTGTGTACCGGTACCACTTATCATGTTCCGGTACTCAATGGTGCAAAACACAGATTTTTCTATTGTGTTCCGGTACGCGAGTCTGTGTTCCGGTACGCAATACAAATTTCAGAAAATTCTGTGTCGGGTTTGAGGAACTTCAAGTGTGGTTCCGGTACTCAATGTAAAAACTGATTTTTCCAAGATAAACTTTATCCAAAACAAACCAAGTACCGGAATCCAAACTTAAAATAAGTTGTAAGTTAAAACCAAGTTCCTAAAACCAAGTCTAAACCGGTTTTCATTAATTTCCTGTTTCCAATGATTATAAACGAACTTTAATCACCATGATCAATATTTAATCATACCTGAGAGTTGACTTGGGCTCATGTTGAATCTTCAATGAGTCTTCGAAGGCTGATTTGACAATTTGATCCCTTTAAGACTCCGACTCAACTCACTGACTTGACTCACGAAATATGCCAACACCAAAATGCCGTAACAATCTCCCCCTTTGGCAATTTCGTGACAAAACCCAAAAATACATAAAAACGCTCAAGTCACTCATCTTAAACCAAAAATTCGAAATTCAATGTCATCACCAAAACATTGATTTTCTTTGCGTGAAAGATCCAATAAATACAAAATTACATTTGAACCAAACAGTCCTAGAACATACTCTATGACTTAGGACTTGGAGTCTTAAAGTGATGTAATTCCTGCAAAACAAAACTCCAAACAAAATCAAACGTTAGTCGTTAGAAATTAAAATCCTACATTTGATTTGTCCTTTTGGTTCTTTTGTTTTTGTGGCTCTTTCAAACTTTTCTTTATCTCCCCCTATCTTGAGCATCCATCTCTTGAGCATGTTCTCCATGTTCTCCCCCTTTGTGATGCAATCATTATTTCTGTCTCCCCCTTTTATGATATGTCCATCATTTCCGTTCTCCCCCTTTTTGTCACAAATTGTCAAACAGTTAATAGAAACAAAAAGTAAAACATACTAGAAGGATAAGTTCTTAGTTACATGCCCATTAGAGTTCTTGTTCATCACAAAGTGAAAAGAAACTAAAAACCAAAAACAAGAAGGAAAAGAAATCACTCATCCTGATCTGAATCATCATCGTCCTCATGTGATGTAGGTCCATGAGATGTACTCGGTGCAGTTGCTCCAGTGACCACATCATCATGTTTGCACCCAAGGATATCGAAGATCTTCTTTAAACCATCCTCAAGTTTCTTGAAGCCTTGCTCCATCCTTTGCTCCATCTTTTGCTTTAGTGAACGAACATCCCGATGCAAGGTTTGAAGAGTTACGACCTCATCTGGTTCAGGAGATTCTTGACGAGGTGGTGCACTCACTGTCGCTTCACTTGCATAGGCTTTTGTATGCCCAAATGTCTTCAAAGTGCTAATTGACTTGGCTAAAGTGATTCCATCAATTGCCCCCAAGCCATAATCATATTTGGCACAAGAAATGTCCACTCCATGATCTTCCAGAATACGAGTAATCAAGATCGGATACGGTAGAAGGTCACGTTGTCTAGATCCTTCAATGACATGTACCATCTGCTGCCAAATGAGAAATGGAATGTTGGTGTTAATTCCATTTGCACTTTCCGGGTGACCAAGGAAAAAGAGAAGTAACAATCGATCCCATCGAATCCTTTTGGTCCCCAGTGTGGGCAATAGGTTGTAGCATACGATTAAGGACAAAATATGATACTCTGGTTTTAGGTCCTTTGATTCAACATATGATCTGTTCGTGTGCGTCCCTGTCTTGCAAATAGAGTCCACAACCATATCCCAATGGGTATCATGTGGAAATCACCATCAGTGTAATAAAGACCAGTAGTGTCAACAGCTAATCCAAGGTTTGCACCAATTACTGCTGGAGTAATGTCAAACTTGACGCCTCTAACTGTTGTTTCAAAGACGAAGGCCCCTGTGTCATGGTCTTTTTGAAGTATGTTACCTTGCATGTAGAATTCCCTGATGATCTCCACACAAAAACCCATCTTAGGTTGAACTCTGCCAAGTGGCCGAATATGACTTCGTTCCAAAAGCCTTGCAAAGTCTGGCACCTCACGACATAGCTCGTTAAAGTTCACGTGTCGCTCTCCAATGCATGTGCGGTTTGCAAATCTGGCACGGCGTTTTGCACTCACATGCGGTTCACTTTCATCAACATTTGATCTCCGTTGAGAGCGCTCGCGTATTACCGGTCCACCGGTACTTCTACGCGGAGGAGAATCCGCACCCTTCTTTTTCCTTGGAGCCAAAGGTGCTTTCCCTTTTCCTTGAACTGTTTCTTCTTCATATTCTGAGGAATGTTCAGATTCTGAGCTAGTTGAATCCTCGTTGCGTGATCGTTTGGTAGCCTTTTTCTTTCCAGAACCGTGACCACGTCCACTTCCAGTGGCCATCAGAATCACTAGTGCAAGAAGCCATGAAAATGCCATTTCCTACAAAGAACACAATGCACTATGATTTGATCGTATAGGAAGGCTTAAACATGTCTAAGAAACATTCTAAACATGTCACAATTGATGATTCATCATTTAAAATTAAAAGCCCTAATTCTCAATTTCTTTTATGTTAAGAACATATGAAAATGTTAGATTCAATCAAATAAGCATGGAAACATGAATCTAATTAGATAGAAAGCAACCAATATGTTCTAAACATGAATTAAGAGTGATTTAAGCAAGAGATTTCATTTGGAGTAAGGATCTACTCAAAAATCCCAAAATAAAACATCAAAACCTAAAAACTAGGGTTTTGAACAAAAGAAAGCAAGATTAATGAAGAAACTTACAAATCAAAGCAACAAATCTCTTGATCTTGATGAAAAACCCCTTAGAGATGTTTTAGAGAGAGAGAGGGAGGGTTTTGAAGTGGGAGAGATGAAATAAAAACAATGTGGTTTCGGAATATAAAGAATTCCAGATCGCGTACCGGTACAAGAAGTCGCGTACCGGTACGCAGTGCAAAAACCGAAAATCCTTCGTTCGGGTTCCGGATTGAAAAACAGGGGGTGATCCGGATCCGCAATGTAGTTCCGGTACTAAAAATGTAGTACCGGTACGCAAGTGAAAAACAGGGATTTTCATGATTCGGGATCCGGATTGGGTTTTCTGATCCGGATTCTTGGTTCAGGTACTAAAAAGCAGGTACCGGAACAACAGAGCCAAAAAGCAAAAATTTCTTGAAACAAATCCAAATTTTGAAATCCTTTCAAATACCGATTTGTATTCCATCAAGAAAATCATTTAAGTGCTTTGAAAAACAATGAATTCACATAGATGTCATTCAATCCAATTAATTATAAAAATTAAAAAGATTTACTCCAAAATCATGAAAAATAAAGGTAAAACATTATAAACCGTTTTTCATGTTATATTCATCAAACACAAGTCATCAAAAATAATCTTGAGATCCAAACTCTATCAAGATGTAACGGATTTACAAAGATGACTTACGGAGATTTTCCAAATGACATCAATCTTGAATTCTACCCTTTCAAATTTGAGATAAGCACTAAAGTACCTAAGGGTGGCTCTTTGAGCATCTTTTTAACTATCCCACCTTATACCAACCAGGAGATTGTTCAAAATAAGAACTTTGAATTTAAATCTCCGAATGCTTCAACTAAAGATTTTCTCATAAAATATTTTTCAAGCATCTAAAACATGTGGTAGCTCTTTCCAACATGTGGTGGTAGTTTTCACACTCCTTTCGGATGTAACTCTTTCCACATCTTTTGCAATTCATTTATTTACCCTTGTAAGAAGGCAATCTCTTACGTGAAAGAATTAAATCCCAAATTTTAGTCTATCGGTTGTCTCACATTTATCACAATGAATTCACACAACCGAGATAGATTAAGCATCTAAAGATCACACATGATTTCTAAAATTTGATGCTTATAATATCAAAAACTCCTATAATGAAGTATCTTCAAGATTATGATTATGGAGTAAAGTTGATAATCCATATAAAATTAATTTGGAGTGAATGAACGTGAAACCCTTTTTATTCAATGCACTTGTTCGTTAAAACCCTTTTGTTCAAAAACAAAGTATAAAACAAAGAGCATTGAAAAACATGTAATGCAAAGATTAAGAAAAATATGAAGGGAAAACCAATCAAAGCATTACATACAGTCATAAGCTATTTAGAACTTAAGACAAGGAAAGATATCACCTTTCCGAATCCAAAATCGCTGGATTTTGGGTTGTCTTGATTCGTTGTGGCCGGGGGTTGTCCGCTTTGACTGTTGATCCACCTTAGGTCTTTGCCTCGCAATGATCCACTTGTATGATTGATGTTGTGGCTCGGACCTTTGGTGGGTTGAGTGAACTCCTTTGACTTGATGTGTCTTTTGATTCCGTTGAGTTCGCTCCGTAGATGAAGTTGCCGAAGGATTTTTCTTTCTCTTTTTCGGGCAATTCTTCACCAAATGTCCTTCAAGTCCACATAGGTGACAAGTTCTTCCTTTCAATTTCATTGTGGAACTTGAAGCATGCACAGTTTGGTCCTTTTTAAATCCCAAACCAACCTTGCTTGTTTGACCTAATCCGGACATACAATCAAGTTTCTTGGAACCGGTTGAAAGCCTTTGTATGTCGGATTTGAGTTGATGAACTTGCTTGGTCAAAGCTTGGTTGGTGACATGAATTTCTTCAAACTGCTTTTCAAGAAAACCAATCTTGTCCATATATGATTTTGCGTTCGTCTCCGATTGGTTTAGCTTTTCTTGGAGGATTTTATTGTTATCCAATAACCGTCCTTGTTCCTCCTCGAGATCATGAAGTTTGATCTTTAAAGCTTGATTCTCGTCTTGAACTTCAAGTCGTTGCTTCCTCAACTTCTTGATATGCTTGGCCATCTTCTTTGATTCCGCAAGAAGTTGTTGGTATGCCTCAACGAGTTCTTCTTCGTCCGACTCCCCCTCACTTGATGACTCTCCTCCGGATGTTGATGTTTCATGCAAAATCAAAGGAATAGAGTCAGTGACTAAAGATGATAAGCACAAATTAGAAGAGGGAATTTGAGAGGCATGAAAAGCAACAATTTTTTCTTTTTCCTCTTCACTTGAGGTCGATTCATCGAAACTAGAATCGTCCCAAGTTTTTGCTTGCAAAGCCTTCTTTTTGTATGATTTCTTAGAAGGACAATCCGTTGAAATATGGCCGTAGCCTTTGCATCGATAACATCGGATTTCCCCTTCGAAATCATCTTTTTCTTTTTCTTTAGAAGGTTTTGCAACGCCTTTGAGTTTAGAGGATTTAGAACCCGATGATCCTTTAGATGGTTTCGTGGATGAAGATCCATCGGTTCGATTCTTCCAAAATTTCCGACGAAATTTCTTTGTGATCCGCGCCAATTGTTCTTCAAAATCGGCAAAGAGATTTCATCGTCGGAACTTGATTCGTCATCTTCTTCCTTTGTTGATTTGAATGCAATACCTGTAAGCTTAGAAGAAGACTTGGAAGAATTTTGATTAGTAGGAAAAGTCATCTCATAAGTTTGTAAAGCACCTACTAATTCCTCTACACTCATCTCATCCGGATGACTAACGGTTTCAATGGCGGTAACCTTTGCCCTAAACCGTTCCGGAAGAGTCCGAAGAATCTTTCTTACAATTTTCGACTCCGGGATCTTTTCTCCTAAATTAGCACATGTATTAATTACATCTTGAAGTCTAGTGTAATAATCTGTAAACAATTCATGCTCTTCCATATGAATAGAGTCAAATTGACTTGTAAGCATCTGGAGCTTTTGAATTTTTACAAGATTAGTACCCTCATGTGTAATTTTGAGAATATCCCAAATTTCCTTCGCGGTTTCACACGCGGAAATTCTTGTAAACTCAGTCGAGGAAAGAGAATTAAATAAAGCGTTCATACCTTTCCCATTGTAAGAAGATCTTTCGATTTCCTCTTTGGACCATCTAGAGCGAGGTTTTGGGGTAGTAGAATTTCCTACTTCCTCAACCGGATGCACCCAACCGTATTCCACGGTTTGCCATACCCGCTCATCAATAGAGATGAGAAAAGCTCTCATCCGCACTTTCCAATATGCATAATTGGTCCCATCAAAAAGAGGAGGTCTAAAAATATTACCACTTTCACCCATCATGATAGATAAACCTAAAACCCGCTCTGATACCAATTGTAGAGTTATTTAGGATCCACAAGGATCTAAATAGGTACTATCAAACACCTAGAGGGGGGTGAATAGGTGTAATATTATAAAAACCAATCTCAGTGCAAAAATAAAAAACAATGCGGAAAATAAAAATCAACACACCGAGATTTACGTGGAAACTCCAATCCAGGAGAAAAACCACGGGACCAACACGCAATAACAATCCACTAAGAATTGAAGAATAACAAGGTGATTACCGACTCCACGGACTCGACCCCTCCTTCAAGTTCTTCGGACCTTGCGCTCCACCGATTGCACGTCCACTGCACACGTTCGAATCCACGAACGCCACTCGAATCCACGAGCACACGTTTCGAATCCACGAAACGCCTTCAACACACCGAATCCACGGTGCCACGTCGAATCCACGACGCAAACTCAGCCGATAAAAATATAGGCTTCGATGGTGATCCTTTGCTTAGATTATCATTGAAGAACCGTAGAAAGAAATTCTAAGCAAAGATTAGATCAATTCGACAAAAGATAGATCTTGGAAGAACCGTCGAATTGACCTAAAAGAGGCTAAAAAGAAGAACGGTAAAAACCTAGCCTCTAGGGTTGCTCTCGAGTGTTTTCGGTATCGGTCCCCTATTCGAGAAACCCTAAGTATCTATTTATAACCCTTGGAAACATATTAGAGTCGGTTTAGGAAACTTTTCCCGAGGTAACATTGTGTACCGGTACCACTTATCATGTTCCGGTACTCAATGGTGCAAAACACAGATTTTTCTATTGTGTTCCGGTACGCGAGTCTGTATTCCGGTACGCAATACAAATTTCAGAAAATTCTGTGTCGGGTTTGAGGAACTTCAAGTGTGGTTCCGGTACTCAATGTAAAAACTATTTAGAGTCGGTTTAGGAAACTTTTCCCAAACAACATTGTGTACCGGTACCACTTATCAAGTTCCGGTACCAAGGTCCAAAACACAGATTTTTCTATTGTGTTCCGGTACGCGAGTCTGTATTCCCATACGCAATACAAATTTCAGAAAATTCTGTGTCGGGTTTGTTGAACTTCAAGAGTCTTCCGGTACTCAATGTAAAAACTGATTTTTCCAAGATAAACTTTATCCAAAATAGACCAAGTACCGGAATCCAAACTTAAAACAAGTTGTAAGATAAAACCAAGTTCCTAAAACCAAGTCTAAACTGGTTTTCATTAATTTCCTGTTTCCAATGATTATAAACGAACTTAAATCACCATGATCTATATTTAATCATACCTGAGAGTTGACTTGGGCTCATGTTGAATCTTCAATGAGTCTTCTAAGGCTGATTTGACAATTTGATCCCTTTAAGACTCCGACTCAACTCACTGACTTGACTCACGAAATATGCCAACACCAGAATGCCGTAACACATACTTGAGATCGACAGAGATGCGCAGATACTTTGCTCGGTGGGGTCGCTACCCACGAGTGCCACTCCGGAGTTGGGCTTGCTACTTCTATCGCGGCTTGTCGATGTTGGTGTCCCTCTGGCTGAGCCAGTTTTGGCAGTCATGGACATTGTCCCTCTAGCTGAGCCAGTTTTGGCAGCTATGGACATACCTACAGCAGTAGGTAGGCGCAGGTTTGACTGGACCATTTTGGCAGTCAGTTTGGATTGGGTGATTTGAGTTGAGTATCAGTAGAGACATATTGATCTTCGGTCCTTTTCCTTGAGCATCTTAGATAGAGGCATAGTAGCAGTAGATGTTTTACTTTCCAGCTTTTTATACTGCATTTCTTTGTTACTTCATGCCTCTTGTAGACTTAGCGGGCAGGCCGTCGGGCTTGTTGGCGGCACCCACTGAGAACTACTGTGGGAGGTAGTTCTCACACCCGTCGTGGTGTCTTTTTCCCCAGGGACTTCAGCTCCAGTTCCTGCGGTGCCCGTTGCTGATCCAGCTTCTACAGACCGAGGTAAGGGAATCGCGAGGTAGATCCTTTTTCCCTTTCCGCTTCAGCGAGAGGTAGAGGTACCCGATATACTTTTTGGTTGTGTCTATGTTTGAGAGATCTTGTAGTGAGGGATCGAGTTGTACTCTTTTATCTTTCTTTTGAGAGACTCCTGTGTTTGAGTGAGGACTTTATGTATATTTTGTGAGACAGTTTTACTTCTTGTTATTGTTAGTTTTACTTTTGCAGCTCTGATATCTGTAATGTACCGAATTTTCGGCACATAAATAAATATAAATAAAGGTGGTATGAAATACTAGTGTTATGAAAGTTAGGGAAGTAAAGAATATGTGGACGCGAGTTGGGCCCAAATCGGGTTAAAATGGAGAGATCTAAAAATTTATTTGAGAAAGGGGGCCCAGATTTTTAGTGAAAAATTTACAGTGTCGGAAAATTCCGAGAAAATTACGAGAGCCCCGTAAATGTGTTTTAAGACCACAGAAAAAGTTTCGCGTTGATCGGATACCCGATAGTGAAAACGGGCTCCGCCAACAGTGTCGAAAAATTCTGAGAAAATTTGGGGAGCTTCGTAATTATGTTTTAAGGTCACAGTAAAAATTTCGGGTTGATAGGATACCCGGATTGTGAGAACGGGGTCCGCCAATGATTCTAGATACAGCGAGGCTTTTAGTGGCCCAGAAATGGCCCAAACTGAAAATTTAAAATTTTCTGTGGTAAATTAAGCTGAAACGAAGTCGTCTGTCAAATTTGGACGGAAACGGACGAAAAATGGACAGAAAACGGGACGAAAACGAATTTCCAAGACGCACGACGCGCTGCGCGAGGCGCACAGCTGGCGCGCATTTGATGCGCGGGTCAAAGGGGGCCGCCACATGGCAGGCCCCCATTGGGCCCGTGGCGCTGGGGCGCGCGCCTGTGCAGTGGCGCGCGCCCCTTGGGAGGGGGCCGCCAGGTGGCGGGCCCCCATTGGAGGGGCCGTGCACCCGGTCCACAACCCCCTCCCTCTCTTCCTTCCTCCTTTTCTTTTTTTTCTTTTCTTCTTCTTCCTTCTCTCGCAGACCCTCTTCTCCCTTCTGTTCTTTTTCTCCAACAGAGCCACGAGAGAGAGAGAGAGAGAGAGAGAGAGAGAAAGAGAGAAAAAAAATGGGAGATTTCGTGGGAGATGGTGCGGCGCGCCGTGGACCTCGTGGGCGACGCGACTGTGCGAGGTAAGCCCCGCATGTTATTTCACGGTATTTTTGGCATAATTTTTATGCCTTCTTTGGGTTTAGATTTGACCCCATTATCGTGTTGCGTGTTAGGAACCGAGTTATACTGCGCCGTTTTGTTGCGCAGACTGTCGGGGACAATTTTGGCGCGCCTCGTTTTGCGTGCCAATCCGAGGTACGTGCTCCGTTTTACACACAGATTGAGTTGTTGTGCACGGTTTTACATGCAGTTTATAATATTATACATCGTTTTTCGTACAGAGATAGAAAAATATGCACCGTTTTGCGTGCAACCTTACAGTTAAACTTGCACCGTTTTGCGTGCAGATTATTTTATCGCGCACCGTTTTGTGTGCAGTTTATAATATTATACATCGTTTTTCGTGCAGGGATAGAAAAATATGCACCGTTTTGCGTGCAACTTTACAGTTAAGCGTGCACCGTTTTGCGTGCAGATAATTTTATCGCGCACAGTTTTGCGTGCAGTTTATAATACTTTGCATCGATTTGCGTGCAGGACAAGAAAAATGTGCACCGTTTTGCGTGCAACAAGACAGTGAGGCGTGCACCGTTTTGCGTGCAGATTTGAGGTACGTGCACCGTTTTGCGTGCCGATCGTGTTGTCGCGCACCGTTTTGCGTGCAGATCTAATATTATGCATCGTTTTTCGTGCAGGGTTGGAAAAGACGTGCATCGTTTTGCGTGCAGATTCGAGGTATGTGCACCGTTTTGCGTGCCGGTTGATTTAACGCGCACCGTTTTGCGTGCAGGCTAAAATGACGCGCACCGTTTTGCGTGCAGGTTTTTAGTGACGTGCATCGTTTTGCGTGCAGGTTTGGTGGACGTGCACCGTTTTGCGTGCAGACTCGAGAGAAGTGCATCGTTTTGCGTGCAAGCTCGAGGAGACAAGTGGAATCGCGCGGAGACCAATTGCAAGTGTCTACAAGCAATTGGGTACACTACAAGGTGGGGAATTCTGCCGAAATTGGGTGACCTCTCCCCTTGCTCCTTTGCTTTTCGATTCGAAGCATGATAGTAGCCTGTTAGAGGCGTTAGGTAATTATGAATAAGATTGCATGTTTAGAGGAACACAGATGAAAAGAGCAACTGTTGGTTGCCAATAACAGATGATATATGTGCATGTGTAGAGAAATTTAGAGGAAAAGTGATATTTATGATTTATCCACAATAGGGGATAAATTTGTATGTGTAGATGGACACAGATGATAAATGCAACTGTCAGTTGCCAAAAGGAGATAATTCATTTTCATGTGCAAAAAGGACTTAGAGGATAAATATTATTTTTATGATGGATATGAAAATAATTGCATGCGTAGAAATGAGTAATTACTTGATGACTGTGATCATGTTAGGGTACAACCCTAGAAATCATGTGATATAAGTGAACAGAACTTGTTGGTAGTAAGACTAGGAGAAAACCTAGTGTAGGGGTTTGATTGGTAGTAAGACTAGGAGAAAACCTAGTTTAGGGGTTTGACGAGTGACATCAACTTAGGAGTTATCCTAGGAAGGATGAGTGGCATGGTCTTAGGTGATAACCTAAGGACACTGGATAGAGTGATCAACATAGAGTCAGAAAACTCTAGGGTGTATATGACATGGAACTTAGGTAAAGAGAACCTAAGGAGAACTAGTGTTCAACATAGAGTCAAGGAACTCTAGGATGAGTATGACATGGAACTTAGGTAAAGGAAACCTAAGGTGAACTAGAGGTCAGCATAGAGTCATGGAACTCTAGGACAGGTATGACATGGGACTTAGGTAAAGGGAACCTAAGTTGAGCTAGAAGAGTTTAAACTCACAGACAGGAAAATAGAGTCAAGTTGACTCTAGGATTCAGTAAGGAATCAGGAGGATGGAAAAGGTGGATCAAGTGTGGAGATATGAAAGGGAAAACAGAAAAGTAGAGTCAATGTAATTCTAAGATAACAGTGGAACATGGAATTAGAGTCAGTGTAACTCTAAGTTAATGTGGAACAGGAAAACAGAGTTTAGTTAACTCTAGGATTCAGTGAGGAATCAGAAAGTGGGATAAGATCCCAGTTAAAGAGTTGATCAAATATAACCCTAAAAGGTCATAGGGTGTCTGGGCAAATGGATAATAACTTTAACTTCAATTTGAGTTAAAGAAATAAAAGAGAAATGTTTAAGAGTCCAGGAGACTCTCTAGTTATCCTTATGGCAAGACCTAGGATAAGAGGAAAAATTGTTGCTAAAAGGCAAAGATTAAAAGCAAGCTAAAAGTGGCTAAAAGCATAAAGAAAATGTAAATGACGCCTTCGAATTTGAGACTCGTCAAGTGGAGCAGGACTCCCTGGGCAGTGACCCGTCGGACGAGGTACTTTCGAAGGGCTAAAAGTGAAAGCAAGGAGCTAAATGCTCAAAGAAAAGAGAAAGTGATTTGCCAGTGGCAAAAAGGGAGCTATAAGCTCGAATAAGAAAGGAAAGCAAGTGTTCAAAAGCAAAGAGGCTAAGAACTAAAATAAAAGAGAAAGAAAAAGAAAAGAAAAGAAAGAAAATTAAAGATAAAACGGGCGTACCTCCGGGGTGAACGTACAACGGTCAGGAGTTGGACAGGGTCCCTCTCCCGGGCAGCGACCCGTATGACTGGTAGATAGAGTACTCTTGTCAGAGTTGGGCAGTGACCCTATCGGGCAGTGTCCCGTATGACAAGTCCCCCCGGCAGGACGGGGTAACACTTGCGAGTGTTATCGGCAACCTTAGAAATCTTATCTTATGGTAGCAAGACTACCGGGCTCGGGCCCGTTGGATAAGAATTTCCAAGGGTTAACTTGAACTAAAGCACCAGAATCTAAAGAATAAAGAAAAATAGAGTGGCCAGGGTGGCCGGGTTAGTTGAACCCAGTATACAGCGGCATAGTGGCCGAGTTGGTGCTTAGCAGCCTAGTGTGGCTAGACAGAGTAGTGCTGGGTCGATGGTTGTACACAGATAGTGTAGTGATATATTATTGCATAGCTGCATATTGATGTTGAGGATTTTAGTTTCCTAGCACACTATTATTATTGCTTCCATTGGACCAAGTGGTGTAGGACACTCTCTCTCGGTGGTTGAACCCACTGGGAACTCGCTCGTAAGTTCTCACACCCCTTGGGTGACCCCCCCCACAGGTTCGGGAATGGATGCAGCGGTCGAGACAGATCAGATGCAGACGACAGCGAGGCATACGACAGGGGCAAGGGCCCAGCAGCATAGTGACCTAGAGGGTCTAGCAGAGGTATCCCTTTCTATATATTTCTTGAGTGAACCTTGTATGGTGAGGAATTATGTAAAGGAAATGTAATAATTTTATTTGCAAGTTCAGAATTGTAAAGTGTAATAAGTTTAATTTATGGTTCACTCCTGTATGCTTTCATTTCCGCATTAGTTATTGAATGAAAGTTTAAATTTATAGTGATTTTTAGTACTCTGATATTGAGCTTCCGCATACACTTGTTGTGTTATTATGGATGTTACCGTTCCTTTCGGGTAGAAAAAGGTTTTACCCGATTGGCGGGTCTGTTGGCGTGCCCGAACCGTACAAATTGGCGGACTCGGGGCGTGACAGATTAGAGTGGTATCAGAGCCTAGGAATAGTCCTAGGTGGTTAGCAACCTTAGGGAGACCCTAGGGATTAGCACGAGAGAGTGCGTGGGTGGTGGCGAAAGTACTTGATTGGTTTTGTTGTTCCCAAAAAGGATGTTGGGACTGATCGAGGGCAACGAGCTTTCATTCTTCGGATATTACGTTGGCGGCCGACAACGTAATGTTGGAGATGAAAAGGAGTACCCTCTTATACTTTCGCATGATTGGGTCGACGAGCTTCCTTGTCGGTATATAGATTGCGCGTTGCTCAAATGGCTAAATTTGGGCTATTGTTTCGTTGTGGTGTGCATATTAGCGATGACACCACATACGGAGACGCACCTGTTTTGACTCGAGTCACGAGAGGGCTCTGGGTCAAACAGGGTACACGAGCTGCGGTAGCAAGTGACCGCACTTATTGGTGTGGTCCAGTAGCATACGGAATCTTCTTGCCGTAGGCGAAAATTTTTCGCCGACAGGGAGGCAGATTCCGACGCCTAAAGGTGGCGTCAATGTGACAGTTGGAGCAGATAGATAGGCTCCAGTGGCTGATAGCGCAGCATGTTGAGGCTGCATAAATGACGCATGAGTATACGGCGTCGCCGCATTTAGGGGCGACAGTAAAGAAATGGCAGTGGCCGCCGAACTTTTGTCGGCGCAGCCAACACCTTCAGCATAGGGTGTTTTACGCTTGTGTCAGCTGGTTGCTGGCAAAGTATGGTTGATGAAGGTCCAGTGAGAGACCGACTCGTGAAACGCTGGTGATCGCTATGTTGCGAGAGCCAAGTTGCTATGTCCTAAAGGTTAGGGCAAGAAAGACTTGTGGGCCTTGTGGCGAAAGTTCGCCCTGATGACGGTAGTGACCGTGTGGCCTATCATTGTGGCTAAATTGCCGCATTGTGGGGTTGGTAAGACCCGGGACAGGTTTCGAGATTCGAAAACCTCGCAAGAGAGCGAGAGTTTTGTGGCGCCGATCCGACGGATCAGCATAATGGCAATGATTGCCACCACTGGGTTTGCGTGTTAATCACCAGAGTTGGTGAATGATCGTTGTGGTGCCTCAACCCAGTTGGGAGAGGTGTACAGGAGTCATGCGCGTGTTTAAGCAAGTTGCTTAAAATTTGGATTACGCAAGTTAGCGTGGGGGCGTAGGACGCCCAACTGTTTGGGTGCTCATGGAGCACAAGTATCATTTAGCCAGAGAGAGCTGATTAGGTGGCGTATTAGCCTTTGCCCAGTGTGGCCAGAGTTGATATAGAGAGTTTGGGTCGTGGATTGACGACTTGTTAGTTGGTTTTCGCTCAGTGGAGCATAGTGGTCGCGTGGCGACGATTTGCGGGTTCGCTTAGGACGATCCGTGCCTGGACCATGTTTGTGGACTGTGGGCCTGTAGCCCAGTGGGCAGGCGCAGTCGGCTGTGAGAGACAGCGGCCCGAGACCTGATGGCGGGGCATGATAGAGATTTGGTCAGGACGGTAGTCCGAGCGATGACCCGGGGACGTGGAATGCCACGTGTGAGCCTTGAGGCTATTAGTACACTGAGAGTGTGGTATGACCAGGCCGTAGAGCTAGTGGTGATTGAGGTACTGTAGCTCCTAGTGGGAGTATTGGGGTAGTAATCCTAAGAGGGATCTACCCGTATGACGATTGGGTCTGTGTGCTAGTGAGAGCCAGGGTGCAGTGTTGGATTAGTTGGGCTATAGGCCCCTATTGGATCATGGTTTGTGAACCTATTAATATACCTAGATATCGGGTTAGCTGATAACCCGTGGACATGGAGCTCTTGTAGCGTGTGTGATAGTTGAGGACTCGTGGATTGGCCTTTGCCCTCCACATTAGGCAGCGGAGCGACCGGAAATGCGGTAGATGTAACTAGTTGCAGATGCAACCTCGTTGTGAAAAGAATGATGGCGGAATTAAAGTGAAAATTTCGCAAGTAAAAACTGGATCATTCGTGGCAATTGAGAGAACAAGTGCTCAACTGTGTCTTTCACCTACTTGGTGAAAGTGGCCAGACACCAGGTCTGTGTTTGTCCCTAATTTGCGATAGGGATTCATGAATGAGTTGCTCGTGTAGTCTCGGCGAGCAGACAATGTGATGACGGTCACGATATACAGTGAGCCCAGTAGTGAGGGCAAGATTTCCTCCCTCTCGATCAAGTAGGAGTCGAGATGTGATTCAAGTTTCGAGGACGAAACTTATTTTAAGGGGGGTAGAATGTAATGTACCGAATTTTCGGCACATAAATAAATATAAATAAAGGTGGTATGAAATACTAGTGTTATGAAAGTTAGGGAAGTAAAGAATATGTGGACGCGAGTTGGGCCCAAATCGGGTTAAAATGGAGAGATCTAAAAATTTATTTGAGAAAGGGGGCCCAGATTTTTAGTGGAAAATTCACAGTGTCGGAAAATTCCGAGAAAATTACGGGAGCCCCGTAAATATGTTTTAAGACCACAGAAAAAGTTTCGCGTTGATCGGATACCCGATAGTGAAAACGGGCTCCGCCAACAGTGTCGAAAAATTCTGAGAAAATTTGGGGAGCTTCGTAATTATGTTTTAAGGTCACAGTAAAAATTTCGGGTTGATAGGATACCCGGATTGTGAGAACGGGGTCCGCCAATGATTCTAGATACAGCGAGGCTTTTGGTGGCCCAGAAATGGCCCAAACTGAAAATTTAAAATTTTCTGTGGCAAATTAAGCTGAAACGAAGTCGTCTGTCAAATTTGGACGGAAACGGACGAAAAATGGACAGAAAACGGGACGAAAACGGTTTTCCAAGATGCACGGCGCTGCGCGAGGCGCACAGCTGGCGCGCATTTGATGCGCGGGTCAAAGGGGGCCGCCACATGGCAGGCCCCCATTGGGCCCGTACGGCGCTGGGCGCGCCTGTGCAGTGGCGCGCGCCCCTGTGTGAGGGAGGGCCGCCAGGTGGCGGGCCCCCATTGGAGGGGCCCGTGCACCCGGTCCACAACCCCCTCCCTCTCTTCCTTTCCTCCTTTTTTTTTTTTTCTTTTCTTCTTCTTCCTTCTCTCGCAGACCCTCTTCTCCCTTCTGTTCTTCTTCTCCAACCGAGCACGAGAGAGAGAGAGAGAGAGAGAGAGAGAGAGAAAGAGAGAAAAAAAATGGGAGATTTCGTGGGAGATGGTGCGGCGCGCCGTGGACCTCGTGGGCGACGCGACTGTGCGAGGTAAGCCCCGCATGTTATTTCACGGTATTTTTGGCATAATTTTTATGCCTTCTTTGGGTTTAGATTTGACCCCATTATCGTGTTGCGTGTTAGGAACCGAGTTATACTGCGCCGTTTTGTTGCGCAGACTGTCGGGGACAATTTTGGCGCGCCTCGTTTTGCGTGCCAATCCGAGGTACGTGCTCCGTTTTACACACAGATTGAGTTGTTGTGCACGGTTTTACATGCAGTTTATAATATTATACATCGTTTTTCGTACAGAGATAGAAAAATATGCACCGTTTTGCGTGCAACCTTACAGTTAAACTTGCACCGTTTTGCGTGCAGATTATTTTATCGCGCACCGTTTTGTGTGCAGTTTATAATATTATACATCGTTTTCGTGCAGGGATAGAAAAATATGCACCGTTTTGCGTGCAACTTTACAGTTAAGCGTGCACCGTTTTGCGTGCAGATAATTTTATCGCGCACCGTTTTGCGTGCAGTTTATAATATTTGCATCGATTTGCGTGCAGGACAAGAAAAATGTGCATCGTTTTGCGTGCAACAAGACAGTGAGGCGTGCACCGTTTTGCGTGCAAATTTGAGGTACGTGCACCGTTTTGCGTGCCGATCGTGTTGTCGCGCACCGTTTTGCGTGCCGATCCTAATATTATGCATCGTTTTCGTGCAGGGTTGGAAAAGACGTGCACCGTTTTGCGTGCAGATTCGAGGTACGTGCACCGTTTTGCGTGCCGGTTGATTTAACGCGCACCGTTTTGCGTGCAGGCTAAAATGACGCGCACCGTTTTGCGTGCAGGTTTTTAGTGACGTGCATCGTTTTGCGTGCAGGTTTGGTGGACGTGCACCGTTTTGCGTGCAGACTCGAGAGAAGTGCATCGTTTTGCGTGCAAGCTCAAGGAGACAAGTGGAATCGCGCGGAGACCAATTGCAAGTGTCTACAAGCAATTGGGTACACTACAAGGTGGGGAATTCTGCCGAAATTGGGTGACCTCTCCCCTTGCTCCTTTGCTTTTCGATTCGAAGCATGATAGTAGCCTGTTAGAGGCGTTAGGTAATTATGAATAAGATTGCATGTTTAGAGGAACACAGATGAAAAGAGCAACTGTTGGTTGCCAATAACAGATGATATATGTGCATGTGTAGAGAAATTTAGAGGAAAAGTGATATTTATGATTTATCCATAATAGGGGATAAATTTGTATGTGTAGATGGACACAGATGATAAATGCAACTGTCAGTTGCCAAAAGGAGATAATTCATTTTCATGTGCAAAAAGGACTTAGAGGATAAATATTATTTTTATGATGGATATGAAAATAATTGCATGCGTAGAAATGAGTAATTACTTGATGACTGTGAGCATGTTAGGGTACAACCCTAGAAATCATGTGATATAAGTGAACAGAACTTGTTGGTAGTAAGACTAGGAGAAAACCTAGTGTAGGGGTTTGATTGGTAGTGAGACTAGGAGAAAACCTAGTTTAGGGGTTTGACGAGTGACATCAACTTAGGAGTTATCCTAGGAAGGATGAGTGGCATGGTCTTAGGTGATAACCTAAGGACACTGGATAGAGTGATCAACATAGAGTCAGAAAACTCTAGGGTGTATATGACACGGAACTTAGGTAAAGAGAACCTAAGGAGAACTAGTGTTCAACATAGAGTCAAGGAACTCTAGGATGAGTATGACATGGAACTTAGGTAAAGAAAACCTAAGGTGAACTAGAGGTCAGCATAGAGTCATGGAACTCTAGGACAGGTATGACATGGGACTTAGGTAAAGGGAACCTAAGTTGAGCTAGAAGAGTTTAAACTCACAGACAGGAAAATAGAGTCAAGTTGACTCTAGGATTCAGTAAGGAATCAGGAGGATGGAAAAGGTGGATCAAGTATGGAGATATGAAAGGGAAAACAGAAAAGTAGAGTCAATATAATTCTAAGATAACAGGGGAACATGGAATTAGAGTCAGTGTAACTCTAAGTTAATGGTGAAGCAGGAAAACAGAGTTTAGTTAACTCTAGGATTCAGTGAGGAATCAGAAATGTGGGATGAGATCTCCAGTTTAAAGAGTTGATCAAATATAACCCTAAAAGGTCATAGGGTGTATGGGCAAATGGATAATAACTTTAACTTCAATTTGAGTTAAAGAAATAAAAGAGAAATGTTTAAGAGTCCAGGAGACTCTCTAGTTATCCTTATGGCAAGACCTAGGATAAGAGAAAAAATTGTTGCTAAAAGGTAAAGATTAAAAGCAAGCTAAAAGTGGCTAAAAGCATAAAGAAAATGTAATTGACGCCTTCGAATTTGAGACTCGTCAAGTGGAGCAGGACTCCCTGGGCAGTGACCCGTCGGACGAGGTACTTTCGAAGGGCTAAAAGTGAAAGCAAGGAGCTAAATGCTCAAAGAAAAGAGAAAGTGATTTGCCAGTGGCAAAAAGGGAGCTATAAGCTCGAATAAGAAAGGAAAGCAAGTGTTCAAAAGCAAAGAGGCTAAGAACTAAAATAAAAGAGAAAGAAAAAGAAAAGAAAAGAAAGAAAATTAAAGATAAAACGGGCGTACCTCCGGGGGTGAACGTACAACGGTCAGGAGTTGGACAGGGTCCCTCTCCCGGGCAGCGACCCGTATGACTGGTAGATAGAGTACTCTTGTCAGAGTTGGGCAGTGACCCTATCGGGCAGTGTCCCGTATGACAAGTCCCCCCGGCAGGACGGGGTAACACTTGCGAGTGTTATCGGCAACCTTAGAAATCTTATCTTATGGTAGCAAGACTACCGGGCTCGGGCCCGTTGGATAAGAATTTCCAAGGGTTAACTTGAACTAAAGCACCAGAATCTAAAGAATAAAGAAAAATAGAGTGGCCAGGGTGGCCGGGTTAGTTGAACCCAGTATACAGCGGCATAGTGGCCGAGTTGGTGCTTAGCAGCCTAGTGTGGCTAGACAGAGTAGTGCTGGGTCGATGGTTATACACAGATAGTGTAGTGATATATTATTGCATAGCTGCATATTGATGTTGAGGATTTTAGTTCCTAGCACACTATTATTATTGCTTCCATTGGACCAAGTGGTGTAGGACACTCTCTCTCGGTGGTTGAACCCACTGGGAACTCGCTCGTAAGTTCTCACACCCCTTGGGTGACCCCCCCCACAGGTTCGGGAATGGATGCAGCGGTCGAGACAGATCAGATGCAGACGACAGCGAGGCATACGACAGGGGCAAGGGCCCAGCAGTATAGTGACCTAGAGGGTCTAGCAGAGGTATCCCTTTCTATATATTTCTTGAGTGAACCTTGTATGGTGAGGAATTATGTAAAGGAAATGTAATAATTTTATTTGCAAGTTCAGAATTGTAAAGTGTAATAAGTTTAATTTATGGTTCACTCCTGTATGCTTTCATTTCCGCATTAGTTTATTAAATGAAAGTTTAAATTTATAGTGATTTTTAGTACTCTGATATTGAGCTTCCGCATACACTTGTTGTGTTATTATGGATGTTACCGTTCCTTCGGGTAGAAACAGGTTTTACCCGATTGGCGGGTCTGTTGGCGTGCCCGAACCGTACAAATTGGCGGACTCGGGGCGTGACAATATCTGTTAGTTTAGATACTTACTTACAGGTTAGACGCTACGTCTCTACGGGGCTTCCTGTAGGGGCGGCGGATCTGTTGGCGAGCCCGGGGTACAGTTCCGACCCCGGGGCGTGACACACACACTCTCCGAAGCCATTAATCCAACAGTAAACCCTTAAGTGGGGATTCGGGTCCTCACATTGTTTCCTTCTTTCTTTTCTTTCTCCTCTCCTCGAACTAAGGTTTTCGATTCTTGAAAAAAATTAAATAATTAATAAGAAGTATTATTTTTCCTATACGTAAGGAAAAACCCATATTCGGTATAAAGAGGAAAGATTCTAATTTTCTTAAAAAGCGTGCTGATCGTCAAAACATTTCGTAACCGCTAGCACGGATCCCGATGCACACTACGGATGCCGAGACCTAGAAAATCCCATTCCGGGCAATCCGTAAGTCGGATTTCCGATCCAATCGCTTTGTCATTCTACATTTCCCGAGCTCTATCACAGAAAAATACCCGCAAGCACCGACGTTCTACCTAAGAAAACTCGATAATTAAAACCTCTAACACTAATTAATTCAAAAAGAATTAAAAATAAAAACAAGAAAGGTCGTGATACTACATCACACACCCCTTAAAAGAAGTTTCGTCCTCGAAACTTAATATTTACCCTCGTCAAACAAACCGGAAAACACTCCCTCATCTTCGATTCCAATTCCCAAGTAGCTTCGCGCTCTTCATGGTTACTCCACAACACCTTCACGTAAGGGATAAACCGGTTGTGCAACTTCTTGTCTTCGCGTGCCAAGATCCGTACCGGTGTCTCATCAAAACTCGAATCCTCTTGAAGCTCGATTATGGAGGCATCAAGGACGTGTGACGGATCAGGGAGGTGTTTCCGGAACATTGATACGTGGAAGACGTTATGCACCCGATTAAGGTTTGGTGGCAATGCTAAACGATAGGCTACCGGGCCAATACGCTCCAAGATTTCAAACGGTCCAACTAAACCACGGGCTCAACTTGCCAAGCAAACCGAACCGTTTGATTCCCTTGGATGGCGCAGCGCAACCCGGAGCAACACATGCTCCCCGACCTGAAACTCCAAGTAAAGACGCGTCTGGTCCGCATAGCTTTTCTGTCGACTCTGAGCGATCAACAACCGCTACCTGATGATGCGCACCTTTACCTCGGTCTCCTCCACTAAGTCTGGACCCAAAAACTTCCGCTCCCCCAGATCATCCTAGCAAATTGGGGGATCGACACCGACGTCCGTATATGGCCTCATACGGCGCCATCTGAAAGCTCGCCTGGTAGCTATTGTTATAAGCAAACTCCACCAGAGGAAGATAACAAGACCACCCCTCACCCAAGTCAAGTACGCATGCTCGGAGCATGTCCTTGAGAATCTGGATCACCCGCTCTGACTGTCCGTCGCTCGGGGAGTGGAAAGCCGTGCTGAAATGTAGTTTGGTCCCCAAAGCCTGCTACAGGCTTCGCCAAAAGTACGATGCAAACCGTGTGTCTCTATCTGAAGTAATCGACGCCGGTACCCCATGCAATCGCACAAACTCGTTGATGTAAACTTGCGCTAAACTGTCCCGAGACCACGTCGTGTGGATGGGTAGGAAATGAGCCGACTTTGTCAATCGGTCTACCACGACCCAGACCGCATCATGCCCCTGCTGCGATCGTGGGAAACGGTGACGAAGTCCATGGTGATCCGCTCCCACTACCCTCTAGCACTGGAAGAGGGTGCAACTTTCCCGCCGGGCGCCGATGCTCGGCCTTTACCTGCTGCCATACCAGACAGTGTGCCACGAAACGCGTAACGTCTCCCTTCAACTTGGGCCACCAAAAGGTCTGTCTGAGGTCCCTGTACATCTTCGTGCCTCCAGGATGCGCCGTATTGGGAGCACAGTGTGCCTCTGTCAATAATTCTTCCCTCAAAGCTGGCGAGTCGGGCACACAAAGACGTTCTCAAAACCGTATCGCGTCGTCCGCTCCAATCGAAAAGTCGCCCTCTTGGTCTGAAGTGATCCGGCCCCGTACAAGTTGCAACAGTGCGTCTGTAGTATCCGGCCAAACAAAAGAAACTGCGGATTTTCGTTACTGTAGTCGGTCGGGGCCAATCGGTCACTGATTCCACCTTCTTGGGGTCTACCACAATTCCTGTTGCAGAGATAATGTGTCACGCCCCGGAGGTTTAAATAAGCGGAAAATGTATACCTTTTTCATTTTTTTTTTATTGAAACAAACCCCACCCTCCGGTACGTGCCAGACCCGCCACATATACAAACTCACCCCACAAATGGACAGAGTCTCCTTTGTATATGTACGACGTCACAATCATAATTTGCACTTTAACCACAACAGACAAGATGAGGACCAAAGAAAAGAATCACAATCAATCACATCTACTAATACCGACACAAGTTTGACAGGATAAAGCCACGGGTTTGCCAAAACGGTGTCAACACGACACTAGATTTTTAAAACGTTTTCACAATCTCTTTTCCGAACGGCAATATAACGTTGAAAGGATAAATCCACAGATTTGTAAGACAGTGCCCACACGACACTTAGTTTTGAAATCATTTTCACAATTACTTTTTGTTTTAAAAACTGCCGCACGCGAAGCCTAATAGAAGCATAATGAAAAACGGTCCATCACAGAGTCGAAAGTCCATTTCAACATCCACATTATTCCACAATAAAAGTAATCACATACTAACTAACCGAGATAACCAGAAAGTAAGTAAAAGAAAAGTCACCAACCCCCAAACGGAGCTAAAGTCCTTTAATCGTAGCCTCACCGCCGTCCCGAATCCCACCCCTGAACAGGCCTGTCACAGTGTGGGAAGTCAGTGACAAAAAGAGTAAGAGGTAGATGTAAAACACATACAATGCTATAAGTACTGAAACGAAAGCAAATAGATAAACCAGAGCATCCAAACTCTCCCTCATGAGTCCACAGTACCCCTTGTTTAATCAAAACGAAACACCTGCCGGAAGGTCTAAAGACCCCCAGCGAAAAGAGACACCTTGCTCGCACCTTGGTGCTATTAACCCCTTTACGGTACTTGTGCGGCACCTTAAGTAACCGCGAGGGGTCCCACTACGTCACCTTGTGGGGTACACGGGTCAACGTACCACTTCTCCAGAAAAGTACACCGATGCAGTGGCCAAATCGCTGGTGTGCGTGTAAGCAGCCATGAGCATAAAACCGAGAATCACCGCGACATCTAGTCGCCACAGATAGTAATTAAGAGGGATACTCATGTAAAAAAAAGGGTTAGAGAACAATAATTGGCACATCTACTTTACTCTTACTTATTACATGCTGAAACTTTACTTCAAAACATCGACGAAGGTACCTACCTCAAGTTGCGTCAAACGGAACACCTGAAACTACCCTGCGCCCTTGCACGATTCCCGGGCCCCTAAAAGTCGCAACAGGAAACATCAGTAACACTTAATTTGAAAACCCAGACCACCCGAGTAGAGAACCGAACTAGGAAACGCACGGGTGGACACAGCGACTGGGCGGTAGAGCCTGACAACCCCGCGCGGTGAGTTTTCCCCATGCGGCGTGCGTTGCGGAACAACCCCGTGCGGGCACCAGCCACGCGCGGCCGCGTGCTGTCTGCGGGCGGCGTGCGGGCGGCGCCCCGCGTGGCACCAACCCACGCGGGTGTGCGCCGCCTGTGGGCGGCGCCCCCCGCGGCACCAGCCTGCGCGGGTGCGCGCGGCCCGCGGGCGGCGCCCCACGCAGCAACAGCCCACGCGGTGCGCGCCGCCTGCAGGCGGCGCCCCGCGATGCGCCACTTCCGCGCGCCTTACCGCGCGACGACGGCGGCAGTCCTCCCGAGCATCGCGGTAATGACAGTTCGCCCGGGCGTTGCGGCGGCGACGGGACGAACGACGAAACCCTAAAACCAAAACGCCCAACGAAAGCACGAGAATTGAACGCCGCTTACCTCGATCTTTCGGAGAAGACGATCCGTTCACACTCCCGACTTCCGGCACGTTGATCGGAGATGATCGGGATTCCGCTTTCTTTTTCCCTCTTTTCTCTCCGGTTAGGGTTTTTTTTTCTTAAGAGGAAAATAATTTTCTTTCTTTGTACGTACGAATAAAACCCCTAAATCCGAATATTTATCTATTAAAAGATAAATCCCCAATCCGGATATTTATTTATTAAAAGATAAGTCCCAATCTCCTTGAAAAGCGTGCTAAACACTTAGCACGGATTCCGGCGCACACTACGGATACCGAGACCCTCAAAACCCATTCCGGGAGATCCGTAAGTCAGATTTCAGATCCGGTCGCACTGTCGTTCACCGTTTTTCGGGCTCTATCATAAAAATACCCGCAAATCACGACGGTCAACTCAAGAAAACTCGATTATTCATCTCCCCCTAACGAATACTTTATTAACAGGGAAATAAAAGAGTACAGAAAAAGTCATGATATTACATAATGTGTTCCCAGAAAGCCTACCTCGCGAAGCCAGAACTTACGCTTTTTGAGTTTGGCACACAATCTTTGGTCCCTGAGAGTCTGAAGAATCACCTGTAAATGTCCCTCATGCTCCTCGACCGTACGAGAATAGATCAGAAAGTCGTCAATGAAGACCACCACGAACTAGTCCAAGTATGGTCTGAAGATCCTGTTCATCATGTCCATGAATGCTGCTGGAGCATTCGTAAGCCCAAACGGCATAACCGTAAACTCGTAGTGGCCGTATCGAGTTCGAAACGCCGTCCTAGGTATATCCTCACCCCGAACCCTAAGTTGATGATAGCCTGATTGTAGATCAATTTTAGTGAACACCGTTGCTCCTTGCAATTGGTCAAACAGATCGTCAATCCGAGGCAATGGGTACTTATTTTTCACTGTGACTTTGTTTATCTCCCGGTAGTCGATGCACAAACATAAACTACCGTCCTTCTTTCGCACGAAGAGTACGGGTGCGCCCCATGGTGCCACGCTCGGCCTGATGAACCCCTTGTGTAATATCGTGACTTTTCCTATACTCTTTTACTTCCTTGCTAATAAAACATTTGTTAGGGGGAGATGAATAATCGAGTTTTCTTGAGTTGACCATCGTGATTTGCAGGTAATTTTCTATGATAGAGCCCAAAAAACGGCGAGCGACAGTGCGATCGGATCTGAAATCCGACTTACGGATCTCCCGGAATGGGATTTTGAAGGTCGCGGTATCCGTAGTGTGCGCCGGAATCCGTGCTAAGTGTTTGGCATGCTTTTTGAGGAGATTGGGATTTATCTTTTAATAAATAAATAATTAAATAATCAAATAAATATCCAAATTTGGGGTTTTTATTCATACGTACAAGAAAGAAAATTATTTTTTTCCTCTAAAGAAAAGAAAATCCTAATCGGAGAGAAAAGAGGGAAAAAGAAAGCGGAATCCCGATCTCCTTCGAGCAACGTGCCGAAAGCCAGGAGTGTGAATGGATCGTCTTCTCCGATAGATCAAGGTAAGCGGCGTTTATTTCTCGTGCTTTCGTCATTGGGCGTTTTGGTATTAGGGTTTCGTCGCGTAGCCGCCGCCACGCCCGGGCGAAATGTCGCCGCCGCCGCTGTTTTACATCTACCTCTTACTCTTTTTGTCACTGACTTCCCACACTGTGACAGATTCATTCAGGGATGGGATTTGGGACGACGGTGAGGCTGCATCTAGAGGACTTTAGCCCCGTTTGGGGGCTGGTGATTTGTCTTTTACTTACCTTTTTGCTATCGTTGGTTGGTTACGGATGCATATGGTTTTCCATTGTGGGTTGGCGGATTTAGAGGCACTTGAGTGGACGTTTTCTTTTTCAATTTATTGCTTACCACTTTCTTTCCCTGTTTGCCTTGGGAACCAGTGGGTCGTTTGAGTTTGAGGCCCTTACCCACTAGCGGAGGCTAATGGTTTAAAGTGTTCCCACCCCCCATTCTTCTTCATCTTTTTTCTTCTCCTTTGTTTTGTAGTGTCTTCTGCGGGTGCTGATGGGTTTTAAGCGGCGAGTTGAGGAGAGAGGACGGCTGAGTAGATAGATCTCGAGCAGGCTGAGCGGGTTAGCTGGACTGTTGTGTACCCTTTTTCCTCAATTATAATTACTTTTGGGTCTGGCTTTAGCCAGCTGTTTGTATTTTTTTGGTGAGCTGGGAGAGACAGAGTATTATTTTGACAGTGGACTGTATCTATTTTCAGCTTCAGCTGAGATGTATTAGTTTTAGTTCAGCTCTGTTTTATGCTCTTTATTACTATTTCTTAATCTGAGCAGGTTCTTGCGCTTCGTGTACGGAAAAATTCCGTGTGCACGGCGGATCTCTGTCACGCCCCGGGTGTAAACCAGAACCCGGGCCCGTCTACAGATCCGCCGTGCACACGGTATTTCCCGCGTACACGAAGCGCCAAACCTGCTCAGATATATAAGAGATAATAATAAATGAGCAATAAAAACAGAGCTGAACTAAAACTAATACATCTCAGACTGAAGCTGGAAATAAAATACAATACATCTGTATAAATGATACATCTGTCTCTCCCAGCTCACCAAAATAAATACAACCTGCTGGCAAAAGCCAGTCCCAAATAAAAGTACAACCGTCTGAGGAAACACGGGTACACCAACAGTCCAGCTAACACGCTCAACCTGCCTCGAAGTCTATCTACTCAGCCGTCCTCTCTCCTCGACCCGTCGCTGAAAACCAGCAGCACCCGCAGAAGACACTGCAAAACAAGGGAGAAGAAAAAGAGGAAAGAAGAATGGGGGTAAGACTACCAGTAAACCAGTAGCCTCCCCTAGTGGGTAAAACCTCAAATCCTGACACACCCACTAGGTCTACCAGAGGCAAAAAGGAAAGAAGTGTGGTAAGCAATGATGACTGCTGAAAACAGGAAACTACCACTACTATGCCTCTAATATGCCAAGCTAAAGAGATAGCTAACTGTATGCATCAGAACATAAATGCCTGCCTGCCTAGACCCAATCGATACACCAGTGAGCACTGGTACTGCCTGCTCTGCCTG
Organism: Tillandsia fasciculata; assembly: GCA_029168755.2. Taxonomy (NCBI): domain Eukaryota; kingdom Viridiplantae; phylum Streptophyta; class Magnoliopsida; order Poales; family Bromeliaceae; genus Tillandsia; species Tillandsia fasciculata. Next base: position 165,531 of record JAQOTM010000130.1, on the reverse strand, counting down.
CCTGCCTGCCTGCCAAATCGGGTATGCTGGCCAACGCATAACACCGATAGGGAAAAGGGAGTCTCAAGGACTCGAAGCCTGTAAAACGCACACTCCGGAGTGGCACTCGAGGGGAGCGACCCACACGAGTATAATGCCTGGGTAACAAGTACCATAGATCAGCAGGACTGGATCATGACTCTGATCAAAGTGGGAAAACCCATCCACTAAAAGGAGACCCGATCTCAACCCGATGCAAGATAAACCAATAGTGGGAACCCCATCCACTAGAGACCCGATACCCAATCTGATGCAATAACCACTGTCCGGTCAACCGCCCAAGGTCCGCGGTTGCCGCAATACCCTGCCATCAAGCCTGCCTGTCCCAAAATCCAAGATTCACAATCGGGTAGAATAATCGATATCCGGTCAACCGCCTACTGTCCGCGGTTGCCGCAATACCCCCAAGTCCGACATCAAGTACACCCTGTCTCCGACCCCAAGGTCCCGGCTACACTATCCCAAACCCCCGCTCGAATCCGAGCAACATGACTCGAAAGTCTAAATAAGAAGGAGAAAGAAAGCAATCATGGTTTCTCCTAAGTCAAATCCCAATATGATAGTGTAGCAATAAAAGATGGCCTATCTAGATGTCCATACAAGCATGCAAGTGTTCTCAAGGAAATATAATTAAAGGCATTAATCATTAACAGTATCCACCTACGCATGTCATCTACCCTCAAGTAGTACCATCAACAGGATAATCAAATAGTCCAACATAAATATTCCACAACACATGCAAGGTTAACCGCTATCAAAGCAACCCTATTCCCACACCGGCATGCATAAACCCACCCCGATCATGATTAATCAAGATGTCCAATAAAGGGGATCACTCTAATATTCCTAGTGAGCATGTCAAAATAGAGGCAATAAACAACCGCCCACCTCGAGCGCTAAATCCTGATCCCAACAGCGAAGTCCGCGCCCGGTCTCAACGATCACCACGGTACTGCACAAAATACCCCAAAAGAACAAGCACAATTAATGAACCATGCTCACACCAAAATCTGTCCCAAATACAACCAGTCCACAGTTTAGCCTTTTTCACCTGCGAAACGTGCCCAATAAATTCCCAGAAAAATACCACTGCGATCTACGCGACGAACCGGTCGAAACGAGTACCTGCACGTTTTCCCACGATTTTTCTATGCTGAGAACCAAAATCGACAAGAGGACCACCCCGAACAATACTTCCACCCAAAAACTGTGCTACAAGGTTCTGTAAAAAGGGGGTTCTCACCTTCAGGAAAATTCCACAAAAATCCAAGAAAATTCAGGGAGATTCCTTGCGATGTGTAGATGCAAATCCTCTTTTGAATCGCCTCAATCCGATGTCCGGTTGCGGAGATATCACCGAAATACCGAACCGCTGTCCAAAACTCCATCACAGCAAAATGGTGTCACAAGATGATCCGAAAAACCCATGAAAACCTCGGAATGGGGAAAAACCAGTAGAAATAAGAAACGTAGCCCTACCTGTTACGAATCCAACGGCGCAAAAATCGCGAAAATAGGAGGTCGGGGTGAGTCGGGGGAGCCTAAACACTGAAATGCGACGAATCGGGTTGCCGGAGAATGATCGTCGCGCCGCGCCGGAAAAATCCCCAACCTCGGGATCCGAGCCTCCTAAATTCCTCAAACTTGACAGGAGTGTTCCTCTCTTCTAGATGAAGATTTCATCTTCTCACCTCTAATGGAGATGGAGCCTCTAAGATGGAGAAATAAGCCTTTGAATGAGCCTCGGATTCCCTCAAAGCCACAGCCAAAACCAACATTTCCAAAAATTACCTCTGTGTCCTACATAACAGGAAACACCGAAAACAGCCAATAAAAACGCGACACGTGGCACACCATGCCCTCGCTACGCCCGGCTCACCCACCTTGTGCACCCGACGAACTGCACACTGCCACGTGTCCAATCCTGAACCAATGGGAAGCTGCCACGTGGCACACCACCAGCCTGCACCGTGCACCTGACCACGCGCCTGCCCAGCCTGCCCGCACAGTTGACCGACCAATAGGGGATCGCCACGTGTCAACCTTACTGTTCGGTGCACCCGGTGCACAAAATTCCGTGGACCGCACCAACCAAAACCTGCCACGTGTCACGTCCGGTGCACCATGGACCAGGAGCCAACCAGAGAATTCCGTGGACCGCGTGCTGTGGACCAGCCAACCACCTCATGCCACGTGGCACCGCCTCGGTGCACGCCCGCCGCGTGGACCGGCCGCCTGCCCGCGCCCCCGCCGCGCCTGCCCGCGCCCTCAGCGGCTGCCCGCGGCCGCGCGCCGCCTGCCCGAGCGCCCTCCGCCGTCCGCCGGCGCTGCCCGCCGCCGCCGCCGGCCGCCGGCGATCGCCGGAAGTACTGTTCCGGCATGAACAGTAACCCGAAGCCCAAAAATGCAGTAAATAGTCCATCTGAAGCGTTTTCGCGCGCTGAATCCGAATTTGACGTCCGTTTCGCCAAATTCTCACTCTAAAAATTGCCGAATGCCCCCGGAAAGGTATTCTTAGTCCAAATTCGCGCCGAGCCCAATCTTAATATCCGTTTCGCGCGAAAACCCCTCTAAACATCCGACGGGGTCACCCGATCACCCACGTGATCCATTTAGGCCCGAAGTTCATCACTTGAGTCCAAATTGGCGCCCGAACACCGCCGACATGCCCCAAAGGCCTCCAGCACACCGCGTAGGCCTCCAATAGCCACCCCAACGCACCGCAACAGCTCTGCGGAGATCCAGGTCATCACATCCTCCCCCACTAAAAGAAAGTTTCGTCCTCGAAACTAAAGTCGTTCCTCCACTCGGAATCTCAACCAAATAGAGGGGGTAAATATCCAATCATCCACCACTCAAGCTCCCAAGGCTGACAAATACCTCCTCCAGAGACGCGATGTAATCCTCGGGTCTCTAACCAGAACGAAGCAAAGGAGAACACTCCAGAGAACCACGCCACCTCAACTAGGTACAGCTGGGCTAACTGCTCGGCCATCAAGTAGTCTGCATCGGTACAAGCATCTGTCCCCGCTAAGGCCTCAGATAATCCAACCACAAGTCCATCGGCACAAAAGCTCGATCCAAGTACCTCTGTACTCCCGAGGCATCCGATATAAGTCCCCCAACTGATCTCGTAACCTCTGATCTCAAATCCAAACCGTCAGGACGTAGAAGCACATCCCTAACCCTCCGGCATCAACACTCAGCCATGAGCAGTCGAGAGAACCAGATTGCAAATCCAACTTCGCGAAGATCCAATACCCTTGAAGCTGGTAAAACAAATCCTCCAAGCTTGACAGAAGGGTGCTAGCTCCCGATGATCACTTCATCAAATTCTTACGGGTCCTCACAAAGCCGAAGTGAACCAACCTTCCACAACTCGAATAGCACCGGCGCCCCCAAAGGTGCCACACTTGGCCTGACACAAATCCAACACATCAAATCCTGGAGTTGGGTCCTCAACTCCCAAACTGGTGTCATGCCAAACAACTCCGATAGGAGAACAGCTAGGAACTCACCACCAAAAAGGGTATCTCCAAGTCCTGGTGCCGCCGCAGATCCCTCAAACACACCAGCCAAAAGGCTACTCACCCACTACGAGACATCCGCCTCGCTCACAAGGTCAAAACCAAAGAGGCGAAGATACTCTCAAGCAAACCAAGTACACCAACACCTCCAGGCCTGGCTCCCACGAAAACCGTCCTCGCAGCATAATCAGCTGCCGCGAAAAGAAAAAGAAAACCGAGCCAGCCTAACCGTCCTAAGTACCAAACCAAGCCCCACAACTAGGTCAAGACCATCAGGCCTACAGGTACAACCAAGGACTCAACCGCACCGGGCAGGACCCACGACACTCCCCCCAGGTGCAAAAGATAGGGAATACGACCTCCCGAACACCAGGTAACCGTCCTACCCCTAACCCAAAGCACTGAAGCCAAACACTACCCACCAAGAAGGGAAAACCTCTCGTATCGAAAGATACGAACCCAAGAGCCTGGAACAATTCAAACCCACCGCCACACTGGCCGCTGGAATCTATGTGCTCTGACGGTCTCAAAATCCACTATCCAGAAAAGAAATCAGGAGTGCCTCATACGACTGACCTGTCCTCCAACACCCGGCGCCAAGCGCCTCAATCAGAATTCGCCTCAGGCGGCAGGTCCCAATCCAAAGGAACTGTAATGCCACGCTCCATACCCGGCGCCTACTCCAATGAGGCGTCCCTAGAACTCTCAATCCCCCACCGAACAAGACCCTGCCACCAAAGGCTCCATACACAATCCCACAAATCGGGGCAACTCATCCGCCAAAACTGGCTCACTCTTTCAATGCAACCCCACAGTTTTCCCTGCTGTCAACTGTCCACCCTTCCTCGGTGCCCCAGCACTAAACGTCGGCACGGAGGGGCTACTCACTAGTCCGACAACTGTGCCACTGTGCTGATCCGACAACTGTGTCACCACGCTGCTCCGACAGCTGCACCACTGTGCTGATCCGACAACTGTGTCACCACGCTGCTCCGACAACTGTGTCACCGCTCCGACAACTGCACCACTGTGCTGATCCGACAACTGTGTCACCACGCTGCTCCGACAGCTGCACCACTGTGCTGATCCGACAACTGTGTCACCACGCTGCTCCGACAGCTGCACCACTGTGCTGATCCGACCACCGAGTCACCGCGCTGCTCCGACAACTGTGTCACTGCTCCGACAACTGCACCACTGTGCTGATCCGACCACTGTGTCACCACGCTGCTCCGACAGCTGCACCACTGTGCTGATCCGACAACTGTGTCTCCACGCTGCTCCGACAACCGTGTCACCGCTCCGACAACTGCACCACTGTGCTGATCCGACCACTGTGTCACCGCGCTGCTCCGACAACCGTGTCACCGCTCCGACAACTGCCTCCAACACTCCTACCCTTCGGGTCCGGAGCCCCCAGACTCCAATCTGGGTATCCGGCCCGAAACAACCAGCTCAGGCCCAACTGCCGCACCAAGGTGCACTCGGGTCAGAGCCCCAACGTCGGGGAGACACCGCTCACCACGACAAAACCGCAAATCAGCACACCCCAAACACTCGACCCAATCTAGCGAAAGTCAAAGGCATCCCCCTATTTTTGTAACGTTATGTTGTCTGCAGCCAACATAACTGTCCCACAAAAATAGGGTATGCCGATCCCTCTTCACTCACTGGAAGAGTCAAAACCAAATCACCGACTTTCGCCAAAAGTCACGTCTCTCACGCCCTGCCATCCTAGGGTCTGCCAAAAGCCTAGGGTTTCCTAAGTCCCAACTGACCTATCCCTAAGCTCTGATACCAACTTAATCTGTCACGCCCCGGGTGTAAACCAGAACCCGGGCCCGTCTACAGATCCGCCGTGCACACGGTATTTCCCGCGTACACGAAGCGCCAAACCTGCTCAGATATATAAGAGATAATAATAAATGAGCAATAAAAACAGAGCTGAACTAAAACTAATACATCTCAGACTGAAGCTGGAAATAAAATACAATACATCTGTATAAATGATACATCTGTCTCTCCCAGCTCACCAAAATAAATACAACCTGCTGGCAAAAGCCAGTCCCAAAGTAAAAGTACAACCGTCTGAGGAAACACGGGTACACCAACAGTCCAGCTAACACGCTCAACCTGCCTCGAAGTCTATCTACTCAGCCGTCCTCTCTCCTCGACCCGTCGCTGAAAACCCAGCAGCACCCGCAGAAGACACTGCAAAACAAGGGAGAAGAAAAAGAGGAAAGAAGAATGGGGGTAAGACTACCAGTAAACCAGTAGCCTCCCCTAGTGGGTAAAACCTCAAATCCTGACACACCCACTAGGTCTACCAGAGGCAAAAAGGAAAGAAGTGTGGTAAGCAATGATGACTGCTGAAAACAGGAACTACCACTACTATGCCTCTAATATGCCAAGCTAAAGAGATAGCTAACTGTATGCATCAGAACATAAATGCCTGCCTGCCTAGACCCAATCGATACACCAGTGAGCACTGGTACTGCCTGCTCTGCCTGCCTGCCTGCCTGCCAAATCGGGTATGCTGGCCAACGCATAACACCGATAGGGAAAAGGGAGTCTCAAGGACTCGAAGCCTGTAAAACGCACACTCCGGAGTGGCACTCGAGGGGAGCGACCCACACGAGTATAATGCCTGGGTAACAAGTACCATAGATCAGCAGGACTGGATCATGACTCTGATCAAAGTGGGAAAACCCATCCACTAAAAGGAGACCCGATCTCAACCCGATGCAAGATAAACCAATAGTGGGAACCCCATCCACTAGAGACCCGATACCCAATCTGATGCAATAACCACTGTCCGGTCAACCGCCCAAGGTCCGCGGTTGCCGCAATACCCTGCCATCAAGCCTGCCTGTCCCAAAATCCAAGATTCACAATCGGGTAGAATAATCGATATCCGGTCAACCGCCTACTGTCCGCGGTTGCCGCAATACCCCCAAGTCCGACATCAAGTACACCCTGTCTCCGACCCCAAGGTCCCGGCTACACTATCCCAAACCCCCGCTCGAATCCGAGCAACATGACTCGAAAGTCTAAATAAGAAGGAGAAAGAAAGCAATCATGGTTTCTCCTAAGTCAAATCCCAATATGATAGTGTAGCAATAAAAGATGGCCTATCTAGATGTCCATACAAGCATGCAAGTGTTCTCAAGGAAATATAATTAAAGGCATTAATCATTAACAGTATCCACCTACGCATGTCATCTACCCTCAAGTAGTACCATCAACAGGATAATCAAATAGTCCAACATAAATATTCCACAACACATGCAAGGTTAACCGCTATCAAAGCAACCCTATTCCCACACCGGCATGCATAAACCCACCCCGATCATGATTAATCAAGATGTCCAATAAAGGGGATCACTCTAATATTCCTAGTGAGCATGTCAAAATAGAGGTAATAAACAACCGCCCACCTCGAGCGCTAAATCCTGATCCCAACAGCGAAGTCCGCGCCCGGTCTCAACGATCACCACGGTACTGCACAAAATACCCCAAAAGAACAAGCACAATTAATGAACCATGCTCACACCAAAATCTGTCCCAATTACAACCAGTCCACAGTTTAGCCTTTTTCACCTGCGAAACGTGCCCAATAAATTCCCAGAAAAATACCACTGCGATCTACGCGACGAACCGGTCGAAACGAGTACCTGCACGTTTTCCCACGATTTTTCTATGCTGAGAACCAAAATCGACAAGAGGACCACCCCGAACAATACTTCCACCCAAAAACTGTGCTACAAGGTTCTGTAAAAGGGGGTTCTCACCTTCAGGGAAATTCCACAAAAATCCAAGAAAATTCAGAGAGATTCCTTGCGATGCGTAGATGCAAATCCTCTTTTGAATCGCCTCAATCCGATGTCCGGTTGTGGAGATATCGCCAAAATACCGAACCGCTGTCCAAAACTCCATCACAGCAAAATGGGGTCACAAGATGATCCGAAAAACCCATGAAAACCTCGGAATGGGGAAAAACCAGTAGAAATAAGAAACGTAGCCCTACCTGTTACGAATCCAACGGCGCAAAAATCGCGAAAATAGGAGGTCGGGGTGAGTCGGGGGAGCCTAAACACTGAAATGCGACGAATCGGGTTGCCGGAGAATGATCGTCGCGCCGCGCCGGAAAAATCCCCAACCTCGGGATCCGAGCCTCCTAAATTCCTCAAACTTGACAGGAGTGTTCCTCTCTTCTAGATGAAGATTTCATCTTCTCACCTCTAAGGAGATGGAGCCTCTAAGATGGAGAAATAAGCCTTTGAATGAGCCTCGGATTCCCTCAAAGCCACAGCCAAAACCAACATTTCCAAAAATTACCTCTGTGTCCTACATAACAGGAAACACCGAAAACAGCCAATAAAAACGCGACACGTGGCACACCATGCCCTCGCTACGCCCGGCTCACCCACCTTGTGCACCCGACGAACTGCACACTGCCACGTGTCCAATCCTGAACCAATGGGAAGCTGCCACGTGGCACACCACCAGCCTGCACCGTGCACCTGACCACGCGCCTGCCCAGCCTGCCCGCACAGTTGACCGACCAATAGGGGATCGCCACGTGTCAACCTTACTGTTCGGTGCACCCGGTGCACAAAATTCCGTGGACCGCACCAACCAAAACCTGCCACGTGTCACGTCCGGTGCACCATGGACCAGGAGCCAACCAGAGAATTCCGTGGACCGCGTGCTGTGGACCAGCCAACCACCTCATGCCACGTGGAACCGCCTCGGTGCACGCCCGCCGCGTGGACCGGCCGCCTGCCCGCGCCCCGCCGCGCCTGCCCGCGCCCTCAGCGGCTGCCCGCGGCCGCGCGCCGCCTGCCCGAGCGCCCTCCGCCGTCCGCCGGCGCTGCCCGCCGCCGCCGCCGGCCGCCGGCGATCGCCGGAAGTACTGTTCCGGCATGAACAGTAACCCGAAGCCCAAAAATTCATGTAAATAGTCCATCTGAAGCGTTTTCGCGCGCTGAATCCGAATTTGACGTCCGTTTCGCCAAATTCTCACTCTAAAAATTGCCGAATGCCCCCGGAAAAGTATTCTTAGTCCAAATTTCGCGCCGAGCCCAATCTGAAAATCCGTTTCGCGCGAAAACCCCTCTAAACATCCGACGGGGTCCCCCGATCACCCGCGTGATCCATTTAGGCCCGAAGTTCATCACTTGAGTCCAAATTGGCGCCCGAACACCGCCGACATGCCCCAAAGGCCTCCAGCACACCGCGTAGGCCTCCAATAGCCACCCCAACGCACCGCAACAGCTCTGCGGAGATCCAGGTCATCACAGATCTATAGACGGGCCCGAGTTCTGGTTTACACCCGGGGCGTGACACACTTCCCTTCAAGAGAAGAACGAGCATTTCGAGAAGGAAAATATCAAATTGGTGGATAAAGCAAATCACTTCTCGAAGCTCCACTCCGAGGCTCAACAAGAAAAATTGGAGATGACGAAGACCGTACTCCAACTTAAGGAAGATTTGAAGCAATTTTCTTTTGGAAGGAGCAAGTTGGACAAGTTGCTTGGTCTCGGTCAAACGAACCGTTTGGGTCTTGGATACATTCGAACTGGTGAGGATCCAAGTTCGAGTGGTACGAAATTTGTGCCCCGGTCGGTTTCTCCTCCTCCGACGAAAATCACTGCATCCAACGTTAACAAGCCTACCTCATCTACTTCGGGTTCAACTTTCACAAAGATATGTTTTCGTTGTGGTTTTGCAGGGCACATAAGACGAAATTGCAAGAATAGAGCGAAGAGATCAAATCAAGCGCCTCTTGCAACGACTACCATCAAGAACAAAGATCGGAATTCATGAAGAAATCAACCGAAGGTCAAGAACAATAGTAGTGCGTTCATCAAGACAAAATTGTCATGGAGATCAAAGAAGAGTGATCAATCGGACAAGACGCATTCACCAAGGAGATCAACTTCACAATCATTACCGACGTATTCCAAAACTCATAAGGTTTGGGTGCGCAAAGGTGAACTCTTTCCATGTCTTGTCATTCACACATCACTATATGCATATGACAATTCGTCTTGGTATCTGGATAGTGGTTGTTCACGTCACATGACCGGAGATAAAAATATTTTTCAAACTTTTGAGAAAATCTCCGAAGGACTTGTAGTTTTCGGAGATGGTCGATCTTCGAAAATAATTGGCAAAGGAACAATTGCGATTCCAGATGGGCCGTCTTTGAACAATGTTTTGTTTGTTGAAGGCCTTAAGACTAACCTCATAAGCATTAGCCAATTGTGTGATGATGGTTTTTCAGTTAATTTCTCTTCTGTAGATTGTCTTGTAACTGATGAAAACCATTCATTCATTTTGAAAGGGGTTAGATCACAGAACAATTGCTATGTAGTTCCTGGTAAAACAAGTCAATAATGTAACCTAGTGTCACTTGATAATGAAACTCTTTGGCATGAAAGACTAGGTCACATAAACTTTAAGGAACTATCTAGAATATCTAACAAAGACATAGTTAGAGGTGCTCCTAAATTGAACTTCAAAGAAAACCTTGTGTGTGATGGTTGCCAAAAGGAAAAACAAACTAGATCCACTCACAAGAATTTGAACCATATAGGTACAAAACGCCTATTAGAATTATTGCATATGGACTTAATGGGGCCAACTCGTCAACCTAGTTTGGGAGGTAAATGGTATATTTTTCTCATGGTTGATGATTTCTCTAGATATTCTTGGGTAGCATTTTTAAAAGAGAAAGCGGATACTTTTGATTCTTTTCATGATATTTGTCATCGTATTATGATTGAAAAGAATGAAAAGATTGTCCGTGTTAGCAGTGATAGAGGTGGAGAATTCATAAATTCAAAATTCATTGATTTTTGCACTTCGAACGGCATAAAACATGAATTCTCTGCACCTTATACACCTCAACAAAATGGTGTAGTCGAGCGCAAAAATAGGGTTGTACAAGAAATGGCACGTGTTATGCTTCATAGCCGGAAACTCCCTTTACATTTTTGGGCTGAAGCAGTTAACACTGCGGTCTATGTGATTAATCGCATCTATTTGCGCCCGGGTACTTTAAATACACCATATGAACTATGGTTTAGTAGAAAACATAATATCAAGTATTTTCGTATCTTTGGGAGTCGTTGTTACATTTTACGTGACCGTGAAAATCTTGGAAAATTTGACTCTCGAAGTGACGAAGGTATTTTTATAGGTTATTCTACAAACAGTAGAGCATATCGAGTATTTAACTTGAATCTAAGACGATGATAGAATCAATTAATGTTAAAGTAGATGAAGCTTTTCATTTGCCTTCTGATAAATCTACCCTCGATATCTCTCTTGATGATGAATCTCCTGCTAATGATTTTGCATCTTCGCATAATAGTTCTTCTAAAAATTTTGATGCATCTAATGGTTCTTCAAGCTCATCTGATGTGCAGGAATCATCACAAATACCCCCGAGTACTCCGTTACCTCAAACGCTACGCATCTCCAAGGATCATCCTGAATCGAACATCATTGGAGATCCTCAAGAAGGAGTTAGAACTCGGAGACAATTGGTTTGTGGATTCGCATGCTACGTCTCCATGGTAGAACCAAGGAATATTGATGAAGCTCTTCAGGATGACTATTGGATTGAAGCAATGCAAGAAGAGCTCCATCAATTTGAAAGGAACAAAGTCTGGGAATTAACGAAGCCTCCGAAGCAACACATGTAATCGGTACAAAATGGATTTTCAAGAACAAGAAAAATGAAGATGGTACCATCATCAGGAACAAAGCACGTTTAGTTGCTCAAGGCTATTCTCAAGTAGAAGGTATAGACTTTGATGAAACTTTCGCCCCTGTAGCTAGACTCGAGTCCATTCGTATCTTATTTGCTATAGCTTGTCATTTTAAAATCAAACTTTTTCAAATGGACGTTAAGAGCGCGTTTTTAAATGGTTTTCTAAATGAGGAAGTTTATGTGGCTCAACCGAAAGGTTTTGTTGATCATAAACTACCTAACCATGTTTTTCGATTGAAAAAGGCTCTTTACGGTCTAAAACAAGCACCGCGAGCATGGTACGAAAGGTTGACAAAGCACCTTTTGGAAAAGGGCTATACTCGAGGGGGAGCCGATCGGACTCTCTTTGTGAAGCATTATCAGGATAACTTCATTGTAGCACAAATCTATGTGGATGACATTGTGTTTGGTGCTACAAGAATAATGATGCTTCAAAATTCGCCAAAACCATGGAAAGCGAATTTGAGATGTCCATGATGGGCGAGTTGATATATTTTCTTGGATTGCAAGTTAAGCAAAGTGAATATGGCATTCATTTGTGTCAATCCAAGTATGCAATGGAGTTGGTCAAGAAATTTGTATTAGAAAATTCTAAAGACTTTCCGACTCCCATGGGAACTAGCAATAAGGGACTTGGAAGTGAATCTCACGAAGAGAATGTAGACGAGAAGCTCTACCGAAGCATGATTGGAAGTCTACTTTACCTTACGGCTAGTCGCCCGGACATTCCTTCAGTGTTGGGATTTGTGCGAGATATCAATCAGCACCAAAGGAAATTCACCTGAAAGCGGTGAAACGGATCATCCGGTACATCAAAGGTACGTTAATTTTTAGAATTTGGTATCCTATGGGAACATCTCTCGACATAATAGGATATTCGGATGCCGATTGGGCTGGATCAGTGGATGATCGGAAGAGCACGAGTGGTGCATGCTTTTATCTTGGCCATTGTCTTGTTGCATGGCATAGTAAAAAGCAAAACTGCATTGCTCTCTCGACTGCCGAAGCGGAATACATTTCAGCAGGAAGTTGTGCAACTCAATTGATTTGGATGAAGAGTGTATTGAGTGACTTCCGCATCCCGGCGACTTCGGTAACAATTCTTTGTGACAACACTAGTGCCATTAACATTTCAAAAAATCCTGTGTTGCACTCAAGAACAAAACACGTAGAACTTAGATATCATTTTCTTAGAGAGCTAGTTGAATCAAGTACTTTGCAAATTTCCTATGTTTCAACTGAAGATCAATTAGCCGATATCTTAACAAAACCTTTGGATCAAAAACGTTTTATTCATTTACGAAAAGCAATAGGTATGCTTTCTTTGAAATAACATTTTTTTAACCATTGCTTAGGTTAGGTTTTGTTTTGTGTTTTGTGTTCTTTTTGTTGATAATTAGAACATTAAATGAGCATTTATTAAATTGACTTTAATTGCATCTTCCATGTTTTGAGAAATTTATTATGGTTGGGATATCATGATAACTCATTTGATGCAATGATCATTTATATCATTTATTTCATCTTTAGTTGATCAAAGTCAATCCCTCTTCAATGATCTCTTGGTATTGACTTTATCTTATTTGATAATTGAGTTAAGTATGAACATGAGATCAATGGCTGGTTGAATACTGAATATCTTTTATAATTGATAGCCAATTGAGGGGGAGTCTTTTTATTGTTTCATGCTCAAAAGATGTGGAAAGAGTTACATCCCTAGTAGAGTGTGAAAACTACCACCACATGGAGGAAAGAGCTACCACCTCGGTCGTCCGAGTACTGTGTGAAGCTACCACATGTTACTAAAGCATGGTGTTCTTGTTTAACTGATAAAATGCTTTTTGGAATACTTGACTTTGTCAAATTCCAAGGTTGGTATAAGGTGGGATTTCAAATTGAAAGATGCTCAAAGAGCCACTCCCTAGATATATTGACTAGATATATTATTTGACTTTTTTTGGGATTTCAAACATCTAACGATCTTTGTGCTTCATTTTCTTTATTCAATTGATGATTTGATAAATTCATTACACATAAGATCGAGTTTGATGCTTTGAACTTGCTCAACTTTAGAGGATATAACTTTTATAAATTTTCGTTTCATTACTTGATTATTAATGATAGATTTAGCATAATCTATTTCTTTTGATATGAAACGATACTTTTTGTTAAAGTTGATATGCAAGAATGCTTACATACTTTTTCTGGATTTTCTGAAATTTTTATAAATTTTTCTGGAGAAAAAGTTGCAAGCAGTCCGGACTGGATGGACTCAGTCCGGATCCTGAACGATGGGATTTCCTGCGCTAAGCCGATCCGGACTGAACTCCCGACCCGATCCAGACCGCGGCTAGGTTTTAATAGAAATGAAGGGCTTTTTGATTTCTATTCTTTCTAAACTTTTGTTTCTAGCTTCCTAGAGTTTCTCTCTCTAGAATCTAGGAGTTTTTGGATTTTTCTCAACTTGATTTCTCTCGATTCAAGTAAGTTTCTTTGATCAAAATCACTGTTTTTCACTGTTTTGCTCTTGTTCTTCAAAACGTGAGAGGATTTCTTGAAAGAATCTCGATTTTAAACGGTTTTTGGTCAAATTTCTTTTGAAATAAGAACTCTGGACACCTTAGATTTGTTTCTATGCCTTATATTCATTTGATTAACGGATTTTTGGGCTTCGATTTCTAAAAATTCAATTTTATGGCAAAATTTTGAGAATTTTCCAAAATCATGGATTGATCTATTTTCAAAATTCTTTTTGCAAATCTAACTTGATTCCTAGTCTCTATACATGATAAAGATTGTTTGGGTATGATTTTTCAAATTTTTGAAATTAAATAATTGTCATGTTCTTTGAGTTCTTGTTCACAGGCAATTTTTTTTCAACACCCTCAACCAAGATGGTGTTTGGTTGCTTAATAATGCTTATTGTGGCAATGGTTGGCACTCGAGCAACGAACAAGCTCAAGAGAGCTAGGAAAAATCAAAAGGAAGAAGAGGTCGTGTCTTTGGATGAGTCAAACACCGAATCAGAGGACTGGGATAAAGTCCTTGAGGAGACCGCCGCAGCAACTACAACAGCAGTAGCAGCAACTACAGCAGCAGCAACAGCAAAAACAGCAGCTTCTACGTCAGAGGATGATGCCTCTGTAAATCTTTTTGTTGTTCTAATACGTTTTCCTTTGCAGGTTTCTATCTTCCTTTGACAGTTTTCGTTTTTAAACTTTTTGAACATTACACTTTTCTTTCCCTCATATTTCTTTGGCATGTTTGTTGACAAAAAGGGGGAGAAGAGAAAGAACTTTGGAAGGTAAGTAGAAAGTAATATGCATGTCAAGTAAGCTAACAACGACTTACTATTTGTGGCATGTAATATTTGACTTTAACAGTTTTCATTTTTAACAGTTTTCGTTTCTATCTTCCTTTGACAGTTTTCGTTTTTAAACTTTTTTTTCCCTCATATTTCTTTTGGCGTGTTTGTTGACAAAAAGTGGGAGAAGAGAAAGAACTTTGGAAGGTAAATAGAAAGTAATATCCATGTCAAGATAAGCTAACAATGACTAACTATTTGTGGCATGTAATATTTGACTTGCGACTTTTGAAACTTGTTTGAACATGACATGACATGGAACTTGAATGATTTTAGAAGGTATGTTTCTCTCTGAGTGTTTATCTTCTTAAATATCTGATCATTATTGTCATATGTTACATGAGTATAAACTCTATCTCTCTGATTTCTCGTTGAATATTTAAATTCTTGAGATATCTAACGATTTCTTTTGTCAAGAATTATTTCTTTTGCAGAGAGTACAAACGTCTAAGTCTAGAGTTTGTTTTAGGAGTTTATCTCTTGTATTCATATTTATTTGGACCATTCATGTAAACTTTTGTTGTATGGTAATATCAACAAAAATATCTTTTTGATTTTTTTTGTGGATTTTTGTTTTGTCACGAAACCGCCAAAGGGGAAATTGTTAAGGATTTTGTGTTGGCGTATTTCGTGAAGTGTTTTGAGTCTTGAAGATTGAAGATGAAGAATTGTGGATCATATAAAGACTTTTTATTCATAGTAAAAAGTGATTTTTGATTTCTCGAAAAAGATTTTCCTTTAAGAAAGAGAAAAATCCACAAATATAGAGAAGAAAGGAAAATACGATTAAATTCATGTTTCTTCGTCTATATTGTTCGATTTGATTCTAGGGTTTCCAAACTCTTATTTTTTGTTGAATCAAATTGAAGCATACTTAGATGATATTTCTTGTCTATTTTTTATCTAAGTTTTCGGAGGATCACCACCAAACAAAAACAACGATTTTACCAAGAATCGGCGCAAGGATTCGCGTGGCCTTGTGGATTCAAGGTGCTACCGCTCTCGTAGATTCGGAGCGAGGCGCGCTCGTGTGATCAAGACGTGCTACATTGGTGAAGACCGTGGATTCGGTTGGACGTTGTGGATTCGACATTAGACTTCGTTGATTCGAAGTTGCACGCAAATCGTGGATTCGAGGAGCGTGTGGAGCGAGCGTATAAGATCAACTAGGAGCGTATGGAAAAGGTTGAGTCGTAAGGTTACGGTAAATCACCTTGTACGTGTTTAATCTTAGTGGATTTCGCTGTGCTATCGGTCCCGTGATTTTTTACTCCTGTGATGGAGTTTTCCACGTAAATCTTGGGTACTTTATTTATTTTCCGCATTGGGTTATTTTTTACGAAAAGATTTGGTGTGTTTATTGTTTTCATCTATTCACCCCCCCTCTAGGTAGTTTTTCCCCTATTCAGATCCATATTAACATAACCCACACAAGGTGCTTGAAAGATTTGAAATGAATGATTGTAAATCGGTTTCTACTCTATTAGCCAGACATTTCAAGTTATCCAAGAATAACTCTCCAAAGAATGAGATCGAAAGAGATAAAATGAAGAATGTTCCTTATAATTCCGTCGTTGTGAGTTTGATGTATGCTATGGTTTGTACAAAATCAGACATAGCTTATGCAGTTGGAGTTACTTCACGATATATGTCTAATCCGGGATGGGAGCATTTGCAAGCTGTTAAGTGGATTCTTCGGTGTTTAAAGGGTACACAAAATATTTGCTTGTGTTTTGGCGGAACTTCTTTAGAGATGAATGGATATGTTGATTCCGATCATGCTGGTTGTGGAGAGACAAGAAAATCCACTACCGGATATGTTTTCACATTTGGAGGTAGTGCGGTTAGTTGGAATTCTAGATTGCAAGACGTTGTTGCTTTGTCCTCTACGGAAGCCGAATATGTTGCCATGAGTGAAGCGGTGAAGGAAATGATTTGGTCGAAACGATTACTTGCACAATTTGGAGTGAAGCAAAATAAATATGTCGTACATTGTGATAATCAAAGTGCAATTCATCTTGTAAAGAATGTGGCATATTACTCCCGAACTAAGCATATTGACGTTCGCTTTCACTTTATTCGGATGGTATTAGATTGTCGATACCTGGATGTAGAAAAGATCGATACAAAGAAAAACCTTGCGGATATGTTGACAAAGGTTGTTCCTACGGAAAAGCTCAAATTTTGTAGGAAGCACTCCGGATTGATCGAGACGTGGATGGAGTGGTTGGAGAACAATGCATTGTGATGAAGCTTATTTAATGGATGGATATTTGCCTTCAAGTGGGAGATTGTTGATTTAATTACATTGGGCCTTGTTATTTGGGCTATATAATTTGGTGAAGTCAAATCTTCTATTTTTTATATTTTCTGCTTATATATTTAGGCCTCTTACTTGTAAGCCTTTGGATCATAATTCTTTTGATCCAACGGCCCATATTTAATATCTTCATATTTTAAAGGCTAAAGTACGGATGATTAGAATATTAAGAAAAATATAGAGAGAGAAAAAGAAGTGGGAGAAAAGAGAAAACCGTAGGATTTTGGTTTCATCTTGGTTCTATCAAGAAAGAGGTAAGATCTTCTTTGTGAAGTGTGGTTTGCACCATTTAGATAGAGTTAGAGATTGTTGGAGCTTCTCTTTATCTTTGAGGAAAGATGATATCTCTTCTATTTGTATCTCTCTTATAATCTCCATAATTTGATAGTGAAAACTTCTTTGCTTGTTCTCCTGTGAATGTAGGCATAGCCGAAATACGAAAAATCATTATGTTCTTGTGGTTTAATTTTTATTGTTATTGCTCTGGTGCTTGGATTTCCATTTGGGTATTTAGAGTGTGAATTACAAAAGTGTCTACCAAGTGTTTGTGAAATTGCCATCAATATTTTTCACCCTCATTTTACAACAATGACAAAGGGTGAGTAGTTATGTTTGTGATTGCATAATATCTTTTTTTTTTTTTTTTTTTTTTTTTTTGCTTGAAGAATGATGTTTTTGTTTGTGTGTTTGTAATGTGATATTTGTGACAAATTGCAATGTTTTCTAATTAAATACTTAAGTAATGTTGATTGTGAATACTTGTTTAAAATTTATCATGAAAATATGCACATATTTATAGGGAGCTTTTTATCTCTTTATTTTTTGCCCTATTATGCATCACATTATTTGCCATCATCAAAAAGGGAGAGATTGTTGGCCTAGTGGACCTAATCCTTTATTTAATTTTGGTAATTACAAATAATGATGATCTTATGATACTATTCCTTTTTGCTTGAGTTTTATATTTAGATTCTTAAAATCTTAGATAACTCAAGCATGGAGCTTCATGAGTAAAAGAAGCCCATTGGGCTTTAAAGGTCAAATTGATCATTATCTCTCTTTACGGATTTTTATTTTCAAAACATTTAAATTTAGAGAGTTTGGCAAAATTAGGCTAATTATAAAAATTATTATTTTTCAAAATGCGCATTTAAGCTAAAATGGTTTCTCATATGAAATTGTGCTTAAAAGAAGCTCAAAACTCTAAAAGGAACCCAAACTTTTAAAAGCTCATTCTGTAAAGTTCCTACATGTTTCGGACGCAGTTCCGGGCGCCCGAAATAGGATCCTAATGTTTAGGGCACCCGCAACAGGGTTGAGGACGTATGGAACTATCGGGCACCCTCCCCATCGCAGGATTCGCCTAACGATGCCTCCGAGTGCCCGAAAGTTGTTTAGGGCGCCCGAAATTACAGAGACAGCTTATGTGAAAGCATTTAATGCACATGCTTTGCTTTTGCAGGATTCGAATTCTCGACAGTGTTTAGGGCGCTCAAAAGTCAAAGTTAGCGGCTTGACAGGACTAGCGCAGACAATGCAATGATGGGAATTTCAAATTTTTAGGGCATCCGAATCATAACGTTGCGCAGGCGGCACCGTATACAGACAAAAGTATTTAAGTTTAGGGACTCAAAATATGTTTAGGGCACCCGAAACTAATAACGGGTGGATTTGAAATTTTGCTATAAATAGAGGGTTTTGGGATTTGTTTTAGCAACGATAAAGCTTGAAAAACTTGTGATATATTACTCTTAGCTTTCAAAACTCTCTCTAAGCTTGAGTGATTCTTATAGTAAAGAAATATTGTAAAAGAAAGGAAAATGGTAGAACTTTCTTGTAATCCTCTTGGAGAAGAAGGAGTTGATACAAAGGCTTGGTGCTTGCTCACAAAAGTATTATCTAGTGGAGATCCAACATTCTCTTGTGTTGGGGATGTAGGCAAAGTGCCGAACCTCGAAACAAATCAATCGTATGCTCTTGAGTTTGTATTTCTCTTACTCTATAGCTTGTTTTATTCTATATGTAATTTTTGATTTTCTTGATTATTTGCAATTTTATTTTGGAAATCTAATTCAACCCCCCTCCCCCTCTCTTAGGATGTTATTTTGATCCTCAAAAAGTCCACCAACCACCCGAAATCTCAACCACCCCCTGACACATGTCAATATTAGGCACAAGTCTCAAGAAAACTCACCTATCCCAAACAGGTTGCTATAGTAACCTCCAGAAGAAAATATCCTGCCCTCGGCTGATGGCCCGAAACTGTCCCATGCTTGGCTGAAGGAGCTACAGTACCACTCGGCTGTCGGAGCTACAGTACCTCCTTGCTATCGGGGCTACATTATTACTCCACTGTCGAAGTTACAATACTATTTGGTTGTCCGTCTTAGGCGTTCGACACTAAGGTCCAAAAACAACTTGCTATCGGTTGAATATCTCGATTGAGCTCCTCGACTGAGCACCTCTACTGTACATCCCAACTGAGCTTCTAAATACTACAAGAGGAGTCGGGGGAGGCGACTGCTGGCAGTAGTGGTAGTGGTTGAAGAGATGCGGCCCACTTTTGTCACTGTGATGACCTGGATCTCCGCAGAGCTGTTTCGGTGCATTGGGGTGGCTACTGGAGGCCTACGCGGTGTGCGGGAGGTGTTTAGGGCACGATTGGACACTAGTGTTGGACTTTGGACTTAAAATGGATCACGCGGGTGATCGGGGGACCCCGTCGGATGTTTAGAAGTGCTTTCGCGCAAATCGGATATCAAATTTGGGCTCGGCGCGAAATTCGGATTGAAAATACCTTTTCGGGAGCCTCCGGCGAATTATCGGGTTGGAATTTGGCGAAACGGACGGCGAATTGGATTCAGCGCGCGAAAACGCTTCAAACGGACTATCTACTTAATTTTTTTGAGCTTGGGTACTGTTCACCGCCGGAACAGTGTTTCCGGCGGCGGCGGCGGCGCGGCCTCGGGCAGGCGGCACAGCAGCGGCGGGCAGGCGGCGCGGGCGCGGGCAGCCGCGCGGCGCGCGGGCAGGGGCGCGGTCCACCGCGCGGGCGTGCACCAGGGCGGTGCCACGTGGCGGCCTGTGGTTGGATGGTTCATACGGCGCGGTCCACGGAATTCTTCGGGTGCACAGTGGACCGACAGGGAGGACACGTGGCATCTTGTGATAGGTCGGCTCACGGCATTTGGTCTACAGAGTATTCAGGATGGCTCATGGTCTACGGTGCACCGGTAGCGGACACGTGGCAGTCATCCATTGGTGCGGTCTACGGAATTTTGTACACCGGGTGCACTAGGCAGGTGGCTGTGACACGTGGCACCCCCTTATTGGTCGGTCAACTGTGCGGGCAGGGGCAGCAGCGGTTCTGGCGCGCGGGCAGGGCTGGTCGGCGCCACGTGGCGCAATCCGAGCGGTCGGACTTGGTGTTCTGTGTTTTGTAGACACGTGGCGACGTTTTAGTGGACGGTTTTGGTGTTTCCTGTTCGGCGGGACACAGAGGTAATTAAGGGAATTGTTTTTTCTGGTTTTTCCTATTGATTTCATCCGAGAAGACTTGGGAGGCATTTTTCACCATCTTAGAGGCTTCATCTTCTCAAGGAGTGAGAAGATGAAATCTTCATCAAGAAGAGAGGAAGCATCCTGTCAAGTTTGAGGATTTTAGGAGGTTCGGATCCCGAGGTTTGGGATTTTTCCGGCGCGGCGCGACGATCATTCTCCGGCAACCCTATTCGTCGCATTTCAGTGTTCAGGCTCCCTCGACTCACCCCGACCTCCTATTTTCGCGATTTTTGCGCCGTTGGATTCTTAACAGGTAGGGCTACATTTCTTGTTTCTACTGGTTTTCCCCTATTCCGAGGTTTTCATGGGTTTTTCGGATCATCTTGTGACCCTATTTTGCTGTGATGGAGTTTTGGACAGCGGTTCGGTATTTCGGCGATATCTCCGCAACCGGGCATCGGATTGAGGCGATTCAAAAAGGGATTTGCATCTACGCATCGCAAGGAGTCTCTCTGAATTTTCGTGGAATTTTGTGGAATTTCCCTGAAGGTGAGAGACCCCTTTTTACAGAACTTTGTAGCACAGTTTTTGGGTGGAAGTATTGTTCGGGGTGGTTCTCTTGTCGATTTTGGTTCTCAGCATAGAAAAATTGTAGGAAAATGTGCAGGTACTCGTTTCGACCGGTTCGTCGCGTAGATCGCAGTGGTATTTTTCTGGGAATTTATTGGGCACGTTTCGCAGGTGAAAAAGGCTAAACTGTGGACTGATTGTAATTGGGACAGATTTTGGTGTGAGCATGGTTCATTAATTGTGCTTGTTCTTTTGGGGTATTTTGTGCAGTACCGTGGTGATCGTTGAGACCGGGCGCGGACTTCGCTGTTGGGATCAGGATTTAGCGCTCGAGGTGGGCGGTTGTTTCTTGCCTCTATTTTGACATGCTCACTAGGAATATTAGAGTGATCCCCTTTATTGGACATCTTGATTAATCATGATTGGGGTTGGGTTCATGCATGCCGGTGTGGGAATAGGGTTGCTTTGATAGCGGTTAACCTTGCATGTGGAATGGAATATTTATGTTGGACTATTTGATTATCCTGTTGATGGTACTACTTGAGGGTAGATGACATGCGTAGGTGGATACTGTTAATGATTAATGCCTTTAATTATATTTCCTTGAGAACACTTGCATGCTTGTATGGACATCTAGATAGGCCATCTTTTATTGCTACACTATCATATTGGGATTTGACTTAGGAGAAACCATGATTGCTTTCTTTCTCCTTCTTATTTAGACTTTCGAGTCATGTTGCTCGGGTTCGAGCGGGGGTTTGGGATAGTGTAGCCGGGACCTTGGGGTCGGAGACAGGGTGTACTTGATGTCGGACTTGGGGGTTATTGCGGCAACCGCGGACAGTAGGCGGTTGACCGGATATCGATTGTTCTACCCGATTGTGGATCTTGGATTTTGGGACAGGCAGGCTTGATGGCAGGGTATTGCGGCAACCGCGGACCTTGGGCGGTTGACCGGAGGTTGCTTATGCATCAGATTGGGTATCAGGTCTCTAGTGGATGGGGTTTCCCACTATTTGTTTATCTTGCATCAGATTGGGGTAGAGGATTGGGTCTTCTTTTAGTGGATGGGTTTTCCCACTTTGATCAGAGTCATGATCCAGTCCTGCTGATCTATGGTACTTGTTACTCAGGCATTTTACTCGTGTGGGTCGCTCCCCTCGAGTGCCACTCCGGAGTGTGCGTTTTACAGGCTTCGAGTCCTTGAGACTCCCTTTTCCCTATCGGTGTTATGCGTTGGCCAGCATACCCGATTTGGCAGGCAGGCAGGCAGGCAGAGCAGGCAGTACCAGTGCTCACTGGTGTATCGATTGGGTCTAGGCAGGCAGGCATTTATGTTCTGATGCATACAGTTAGCTATCTCTTTAGCTTGGCATATTAGAGGCATAGTAGTGGTAGTTTCCTGTTTTCGGCAGTCATCATTGCTTACCACACTTCTTTCCTTTTTGCCTCTGGTAGACCTAGTGGGTGTGTCAGGATTTGAGGTTTTACCCACTAGGGGAGGCTACTGGTTTACTGGTAGTCTTACCCCCATTCTTCTTTCCTCTTTTTCTTCTCCCTTGTTTTGCAGTGTCTTCTGCGGGTGCTGCTGGGTTTCAGCGACGGGTCGAGGAGAGAGGACGGCTGAGTAGATAGACTTCGAGGCAGGATGAGCGTGTTAGCTGGACTGTTGGTGTACCCGTGTTTCCTCAGACGGTTGTACTTTTACTTTGGGACTGGCTTTTGCCAGCAGGTTGTATTTATTTTGGTGAGCTGGGAGAGACAGATGTATCATTTATACAGATGTATTGTATTTTATTTCCAGCTTCAGTCTGAGATGTATTAGTTTTAGTTCAGCTCTGTTTTTATTGCTCATTTATTGTTATCTCTTATATATCTGAGCAGGTTTGGCGCTTCGTGTACGCGGGAAATACCGTGTGCACGGCGGATCTGTAGACGGGCCCGGGTTCTGGTTTACACCCGGGGCGTGACAGATTAAGTTGGTATCAGAGCTTAGGGATAGGTCAGTTGGGACTTAGGAAACCCTAGGCTTTTGGCAGACCCTAGGAAGGCAGGACGTGAGTGACGTGACTTTTGGCGAAAGTCGGTGATTTGGTTTTGACTTTTCCAGTGAGTGAAGAGGGATCGGCATACCCTATTTTTGTGGGACAGTTATGTTGGCTGCAGACAACATAACGTTACAAAAATAGGGGGGTGCCTTTGACTTTCGCTAGATTGGGTCGAGTGTTTGTGGTGTGCTGATTTGCGGTTTTGTCGTGGTGAGCGGTGTCTCCCCGACGTTGGGGCTCTGACCCGAGTGCACCTTGGTGCGGCAGTTGGGCCTGAGCTGGTTGTTTCGGGCCGGATACCCAGATTGGAGTCTGGGGGCTCCGGACCCGAAGGGTAGGAGTGTTGGAGGCAGATCAGCAGAGCGGTGACACAGTTGTCGGAGCAGCGCGGTGACACAGTTGTCGGATCAGCACAGTGGTGCAGTTGTCGGAGCAGCGCGGTGACACAGTTGTCGGATCAGCACAGTGGTGCAGTTGTCGGAGCAGTGACACAGTTGTCGGAGCAGCGCGGTGACACAGTTGTCGGATCAGCACAGTGGTGCAGTTGTCGGAGCAGTGACACAGTTGTCGGAGCAGCGCGGTGACACAGTTGTCGGATCAGCACAGTGGTGCAGTTGTCAGAGCAGTGACACAGTTGTCGGAGCAGCGCGGTGACACAGTTGTCGGATCAGCACAGTGGCGCAGTTGTCGGATCAGTGCAGTGGCACAGTTGTCGGACTAGTGAGTAGCCCTCCGTGCCGACGTTTAGTGCTGGGGCACCGAGGAAGGGTGGACAGTTGACAGCAGGAAAACTGTGGGATTGCATTGAAGGAGTGAGCCAGATCTGGCGGATGAGTTGCCCTGACTTGTGGGATTGAGTATGGAGCCTTTGAAGGCAGGGTCTTGTTCGGTGGGGGATTGAGAGCTCTAGGGACGCCTCATTGGAGTAGGCGCCGGGTATGGAGCGTGGCATTGTAGTTCCTTTGGATTGGGATCTGCCGCCTGAGGCGAGTTCTGATTGAGGCGCTTGGCGCCGGGTGATGGAGGACAGGTCAGTCGGATGAGGCATTCCTGGTTTCTCTTTTGGATAGTGGATTTTGAGACCGTCAGAGCACATAGATTCCAGCGGCCAGTGTGGCGGTAGGTTTGAATTGTTCCAGGCTCTTGGGTTCGTATCTTTCGATACGAGAGGTTTTCCCTTCTTGGTGGGTAGTGTTTGGCTTCATTGTTTTGGGTTAGGGGTAGGACGGTTACCTGGTGTTCGGGAGGTCGTATTCCCGATCTTTTGCACCTAGGGGGAGTGTCGTGGGTCCTGCCCGGTGCGGTTGAGTCCTTGGTTGTACCTGTAGGCCTGATGGTCTTGACCTAGTTGTGGGGCTTGGTTTGGTACTTAGGACGGTTAGGCTGGCTCGGTTTTCTTTTTCTTTTCGCGGCAGCTGATTATGCTGCGAGGACGGTTTTCGTGGGAGCCAGGCCTGGAGGTGTTGGTGTACCTGGGTTGCTTGAGAGTATCTTCGCCTCTTTGGTTTTGACTTTGTGAGCGAGGCGGATGTCTCGTAGTGGGTGAGTAGCCTTTTGGCTGGTGTGTTTGAGGGATCTGCGGCGGCACCAGGACTTGGAGATACCCTTTTTGGTTGTGAGTTTCTAGCTGTTCTCCTATCGGAGTTGTCTGGCATGACACCAGTTTGGGAGTTGAGGACCCAACTCCAGGATTTGATGTTTTGGATTTGTGTCAGGCCAAGGGTGGCGCCTTTGGGGGCGCCGGTGCTATTCGAGTTGTGGAAGACTGGTTCACTTCGGTTTGGTGTGGATCCCCGAGAATTTGATGAAGTGATCATCGGGAGCTGGCACCCTTCTGTCAAGCTTGGAGGATTTGTTTTACGAGCTGCAAGGGTATTGGATCTTCGCGAAGGTTGTTTTACAGTCTGGTTCTCTCGACTGCTCATGGCTGAGTATTGATGCCGGAGGGTTAGGGATGTGCTTCTACATCCCGACGGTTTTGGATTAGAGATCAGAGGCTACGGGATCAGTTGGGGGACTTATATCGGATGCCTTGGGAGTACCGAGGTACTCGGGTTGAGCTGGGTTTGTTGGACTTGTGGTTGGATTATCTGAGGCCCTAGCAGGGGCGGATGCTTGTACCGATGCGGACAGCTTGGTAGCTCGAGCGGTTAGCCCAGCTGTACGTGGTTGAGGTGGTGTGGATTCCTGGAGTGCTCACCTTTATTTTGTTCCAGTTTGAGACCAAGGATTGCATCGCGTCTCTGGAGGAGGTATTTGTCAGCCTTGGGAGCTTGAGTGGTGGATGATTGGATATTTACCCCCTCTATTTGGTTGAGATTCCGTGTTGAGGAAAGACTCTAGTTTCGAGGACGAAACTTTCTTTTAGTGGGGGAGGATGTGATGACCTGGATCTCCGCAGAGCTGTTTCGGTGCATTGGGGTGGCTACTGGAGGCCTACGCGGTGTGCGGGAGGTGTTTAGGGCACGATTGGACACTAGTGTTGGACTTTGGACTTAAAATGGATCACGCGGGTGATCGGGGGACCCCGTCGGATGTTTAGAAGTGCTTTCGCGCAAATCGGATATCATATTTGGGCTCGGCGCGAAATTCGGATTGAAAATACCTTTCCGGGAGCCTCCGGCGAATTATCGGGTTGGAATTTGGCGAAACGGACGGCGAATTTGGATTCAGCGCGCGAAAACGCTTCAAACGGACTATCTACTTAATTTTTTTGAGCTTGGGTACTGTTCACCGCCGGAACAGTATTTCCGGCGGCGGCGGGCAGCGCCGGCGGGCGGCGGCGCGGCCTCGGGCAGGCGGCACAGCGGCGGCGGGCAGGCGGCGCGGGCGCGGGCAGGGCGCGGGCAGCCGCGCGGCGCGCGGGCAGGGGCGCGGTCCACCGCGCGGGCGTGCACCAGGGCGGTGCCACGTGGCGGCCTGTGGTTGGATGGTTCATACGGCGCGGTCCACGGAATTCTTCGGGTGCACAGTGGACCGACAGGGAGGACACGTGGCATCTTGTGATAGGTCGGCTCACGGCATTTGGTCTACAGAGTATTCAGGATGGCTCATGGTCTACGGTGCACCGGTAGCGGACACGTGGCAGTCATCCATTGGTGCGGTCTACGGAATTTTGTGCACGGGTGCACTAGGCAGGTGGCTGTGACACGTGGCACCCCCTTATTGGTCGGTCAACTGTGCGGGCAGGGGCAGCAGCGGTTCTGGCGCGCGCGGGCAGGGCTGGTCGGCGCCACGTGGCGCAATCCGAGCGGTCGGACTTGGTGTTCTGTGTTTTGTAGACACGTGGCGACGTTTTAGTGGACGGTTTTGGTGTTTCCTGTTCGGCGGGACACAGAGGTAATTAAGGGAATTGTTTTTCTGGTTTTTCCTATTGATTTCATCCGAGAAGACTTGGGAGGCATTTTTCACCATCTTAGAGGCTTCATCTTCTCAAGGAGTGAGAAGATGAAATCTTCATCAAGAAGAGAGGAAGCATCCTGTCAAGTTTGAGGATTTTAGGAGGTTCGGATCACGAGGTTTGGGATTTTTCCGGCGCGGCGCGACGATCATTCTCCGGCAACCCTATTCGTCGCATTTCAGTGTTCAGGCTCCCCCGACTCACCCCGACCTCCTATTTTCGCGATTTTTGCGCCGTTGGATTCTTAACAGGTAGGGCTACATTTCTTGTTTCTACTGGTTTTCCCCTATTCCGAGGTTTTCATGGGTTTTTCGGATCATCTTGTGACCCTATTTTGCTGTGATGGAGTTTTGGACAGCGGTTCGGTATTTCGGCGATATCTCCGCAACCGGGCATCGGATTGAGGCGATTCAAAAGGGGATTTGCATCTACGCATCGCAAGGAGTCTCTCTGAATTTTCGTGGAATTTTGTGGAATTTCCCTGAAGGTGAGAGACCCCTTTTTACAGAACTTTGCAGCACAGTTTTTGGGTGGAAGTATTGTTCGGGGTGGTTCTCTTGTCGATTTTGGTTCTCAGCATAGAAAAATCGTAGGAAAACGTGCAGGTACTCGTTTCGACCGGTTCGTCGCGTAGATCGCAGTGGTATTTTTCTGGGAATTTATTGGGCACGTTTCGCAGGTGAAAAAGGCTAAACTGTGGACTGATTGTAATTGGGACAGATTTTGGTGTGAGCATGGTTCATTAATTGTGCTTGTTCTTTTGGGGTATTTTGTGCAGTACCGTGGTGATCGTTGAGACCGGGCGCGGACTTCGCTGTTGGGATCAGGATTTAGCGCTCGAGGTGGGCGGTTGTTTCTTGCCTCTATTTTGACATGCTCACTAGGAATATTAGAGTGATCCCCTTTATTGGACATCTTGATTAATCATGATTGGGGTTGGGTTCATGCATGCCGGTGTAGGAATAGGGTTGCTTTGATAGCGGTTAACCATGCATGTGGAATGGAATATTTATGTTGGACTATTTGATTATTCTGTTGATGGTACTACTTGAGGGTAGATGACATGCGTAGGTGGATACTGTTAATGATTAATGCCTTTAATTATATTTCCTTGAGAACACTTGCATGTTTGTATGGACATCTAGATAGGCCATCTTTTATTGCTACACTATCATATTGGGATTTGACATAGGAGAAACCATGATTGCTTTCTTTCTCCTTCTTATTTAGACTTTCGAGTCATGTTGCTCGGGTTCGAGCGGGGATTGGGGATAGTGTAGCTGGGACCTTGGGGTCGGAGACAGGGTGTACTTGATGTCGGACTTGGGGGTTATTGCGGCAACCGCGGACAGTAGGCGGTTGACTGGATATTGATTGTTCTACCCGATTGTGGACCTTGGGTTTTTGGGACAGGCAGGCTTGATGGCAGGGTATTGCGGCAACCGCGTGTTGGGTTATAAGTAATTGGATCTAAATAGGGGGGAAAAAAAAAAATACCTAGAGGGGGGTGAATAGGTGTAAACAATAAACACTCAAAAAATCATTGCGCAAATAAACCCAATGCGGAAAAATAAAAGAACACGCAAGATTTTTACGTGGAAAAACTCCAAACCGGAGTAAAAAACCACGGGACCGATAACACGGCGAAATCCACTAGAATTAACACACGTACAAGGTGATATAACGTACTCACTGACGACTCAACCTTTTACCATACGCTCCTAGTAGATCTTCCCGCTCGCTCCACGACGCTTCTCGAATCCACGATCCGCGCCCAACGCTGAATCCACAGCGTCCAACGTCGAGTCCACGACGTCCGACCCGAATCCACGGTCTTCACCCAGTGGCACGCTTCGAATTGTTGGGTTTAGGTTAATAAGGATCTAATAGGGGAAAAAACACCTAGAGGGGGGTGAATAGGTGTAAACAATAAACACTCAAAAAATCATTGTGCGATAAAACCCAATGCGGAAAAATAAAAGAACACACAAGATTTTTACGTGGAAAACTCCAAACCGGAGTAAAAAACCACGGGACCGATAACACGGCGAAATCCACTAGAATTAACACACGTACAAGGTGATATAACGTACTCACAGACGACTCAACCTTTTACCATACGCTCCTAGTCGATCTTCCCGCTCGCTCCACGACGCTTCTCGAATCCACGATCCGCGCCCAACGCTGAATCCACAGCGTCCAACGTCGAGTCCACGACGTCCAACCGAATCCACGGTCTTCACCCAATGGTACGCTTCGAATCCACGAACGCACCTCGCTCCGAATCCACGAAAGCGATAACACCTTGAATCCACAAGGCCACGCGAGTCCACGCGCCGATTTTGGGGTAAATCGTTGTTTGTTTGGGTGGTGATGATCCGCCGAATACTTAGATCAAGAGTAGATCGGAAATACCATCTAAGTATTCATTAGTTTGATTCAACTCAAGATGTGAGTATGAAAACCTAGAATCAAACTAATCAATATAGATGAAGAAACATAGAATAGATCTATTGATTTCCTTTCTTCTCTATATGTGGATCTAAGGCCGTATAAAATGATATGTGAAAATGACGGCTCTATTGGATGCCCTAGAAAATGACCATAGGGCTATTTATAGGTTAGAAACCCTAGGAAGAATATTCGGATCAAAAACAAACTTTTCTGGAAAGTTTTACCGACGGCGATCCGGATTGTATAAGCCACGATCCGGATCGCAGAAGCACAGAATGCAGTTTCCAGAAAATCACCTGTTCGGGATCCGGATCATAATCCACGATCCGGATCGTTCATACATTTTCACAAAAACATCCCATTCGGGATCCGGATTGTACAAGCTGTGATCCGGATTGCAGCAATGTATGAACGAACACCTTTCGGGATCCGGATTGAAAGCCACGATCCGGATCCTGAACATGTCCCATGTCCAGTTTTTGATGAATAAGCATTAAAACCTCTTCCAGGTGTTTCTACACTATAAGAAGTATTCGGATCATCAAAATTATTTAGTTAAACGTACCTGATCCTTTTGAATTCTTCTTTCTTGAGATTGAGGTATACGATCCGAAGTTTCTTCATCTTCAATCTTCAAGACTTAATACAATCACGAAATACGCCAACTCAAATTCCGTAACAATCTCCCCCTTTGGCGGTTTCGTGACAAAACACAAATCCACAAAGAAAATTCAAAAAGATATTTTTGTTGCTATCACCATACAACAAAAATTTACAAAAGAGTTCCAGAAATTAAAAACATGAGATAAACTCCTAAGACAGACTCTAGACTTAGACATCTGTAATCTCTGCACACAGAAAACATTCTTGACAAACAAAATCGTTAGATACCTCAAGAATTGGAACATACAAAACCAAGTACAGAGATAGAGTTTGATCTCATCATGACATTTAAAAGAATCAGATATGTGAAAGAAACATAGTTAAAACCAACATATCTTCTAAGCAGTTGAAAACCAAATGTCAAAGTATGTTAGTCCAACATCAACTTGTTAGTCATATTACATGCCCAAATAGTTAGTCGAATAGTTAGTATAGAAGCATGTCACAAATCACAAAAGAAAACCAAAGTTGAGTTGAGATTCATACTTACCTTGATATCATCGATATTCACAATCATTGTTCAAAGTTCATTCATCATTGTTCATTGTTTCGCAATCATTGTTCAAGTTTTCTCTAACTCTCTCCCCCTTTTGTCACAAAAAAAAGCCAAAACGTAGCATGAGCTACAATATGTAAGGAGAGTAAAAAAAAAAATAGAGTTCTAAAAATATGCACAAACTGAGAATAAACTAAAGGAGTAAAGAAAAAACAATGTTCTGAGAACTAAGAACCCAAACTAAGGTGACCAATTCTGTTGCTCAGTCTGAAGAGTCTGAACTAGTACAGCTCAGCTTGCTTAAAATCCCTTTAAGCAAGTTCTTAAGGTTTGAATATTTTTTCTTGATCTTCTTGTGTTCAGAGGAAATTTGCTGAAGCTCTCTCGATATTCTTTCATGTGTAGCAGAGAGTCTTTGTTGTTCCTGACGAATCGATTCCAATATCTCTGTCTCAGTTGTCCGTGTCTTTGAATAAGATGAACGCTGTCTGGATGCAGATGGTGCATCAGGTCCTGCAGTCCATGGTGATTCAGTTTGCAAAATTCCGAAAGTGAGCGTGCTCTGGTTAGAGGCCCACTCTGCTGGCTTGTACTTCTTTGAACACTTTTCCTTCTTGTATATTGTATGGTCGTGGAGGCAGATTTCATAAGTCTCTTCCCTTTGGTGAACTTCCTTTCTTCTTCATCAATTTTTCTTTGAACATCCTTAAAGAATTCGTCCCATTCTTCACTATTGTAATCCGAGCTGTCTTCATTGGCTCCTTCCGGTTTGTCTCCAGTTGAGACGCCTGGTTCTTCTTTAACAGATGAACCCCCAGGCACATTGCGACCAGCAAGATGATCAACCAGGAGAATGCCATTGATTCTAGTGCTTTGAGTTTAAGAAAGTGTCCTGTGAAAACCAACTCAAGAACATATGAAAAAATGTCAATTTTGAAAATTTGAAACATTGTACCTAGACAATCATAATCATGTAGAGAAGCCAAGAATCAAATTAGTTTTCCAAAAAGAATTTTAAAAATAGATCAATTCCATGATTTACAAAAATTCCTCTTTTATGCCCTAAAACCGAATTTTTAGAAATCGAAGCCTAAAAACTCGTTAATCAAGTGAAATCCCAGCATAAAAGCAAAACTAATTGACCCAGAGTTCTTATTTCAAAAGAAATTTGATCAAAAACCATTCACAAACGAAAAAATTCCAACTTTTCAACTCACGTTTGATGAAAAAACAGAAAAACTGTGAAAAACCGAGTTTTGATCATGAAAACTTACTTGAATCCGAAGAACTTTGAGTTTTGAAGCACAAGAAGCAAGAAATCTAGAGAGAGAAACTCTAGAAGCTTGAAAAACAGAAATTAGGGTAAAGAAATCTCGAATCTGAATGTTTCTATATAAACCCTAGCCGTGATCCGGATCGGCCGAGAATGTGATCCGGATCGGCTACCCGCAGGAAAAATCCTGCGTTCGGGATCCGGATCACTTGCCCGATCCGGATCGGCTACACTTTTTCTTCAGAAAAATTAAGAAAAATACAATAAAATCCAGAAAAAGTATGTAAGCACTTTACCATGTCAACTTTAAACAAATGACATCGTTTCATACAACAAGAAATAGATTATGCAAAATCTATCAAAAATATCCAAAAATGAAACGAAGATTTACGAAAGTTAAAACACTTAAAGTTGAACAACTTCAATTACATCTATCCTGATCCTATGTGTAATGTCTTTATCAAATCATCAATTTCAGTAAAGAAAATGAAGTACCAAGATCAATAGATGTTTGAAATCCCAGATAAGTTAGATAATATATCTAGACAATCTGTTGAAGGAGTGGCTCTTTGAGCATCTTAATAAAAATCCCACCTTATACCAACCATGAAATACGACTGAGTCAAGTATTTCAATATGAGTTTCATCAACAATTTTTCAAACAAAATTTGCTTTTCATTCATGGAGTATCTTTTTCTTTCATTTTCTCCATGTGGTGGTAGTTTTCACACTCCTCATTGGGATGTAACTCTTTCCACATCTTTTGAGCATTTCACATTTCATTGACTCCCCCTCAATTGGCTATCAATTATTTAATATATAAGGTATTCAACCAAACCATTGATCTCGAATTCATACTCGACTAAGCAATCAAATATGATAATGACTATACCAAGAGATCATTGAGAGAGAAATTGACTTTGATCACTTAAAAGATGGTTTAATTAACGTAAATGATCATTGCAACATTGAAATATTATGACATCAAAAACATAATAAATTTCTAAATGCATAAAAGGATGCAATTAAAGTCAATTATGATTTATGCTCAATTAGTGTGCTATGTACAGAACATAGATAAAGAACAAAACAAAAACAAGAACAAAAACAAAACCTAATCTAAGCAAAGGTTTCAAAAGAGTTTATTTCAAGGAAAGCATGCCAATTGCTTTACGCAAGTGAATAAAACGTTTTTGATCCAAAGGTTTTGTTAAGATGTCGGCTAATTGATCCTCAGTTGAAATATATGACAGTTGAAGAATGTTTGATTCAACTAGCTCTCTAAGAAAATGATATCTAAGTTCAATATGTTTTGTTCTAGAGTGCAACACAGGGTTTTTAGAAATGTTAATAGCACTAGTGTTGTCACATAAAATGGTTACCGAAGATGTTGAAATTCGGAAATCGCTCAACACGCTCTTCATCCAAATCAATTGGGTTGAACAACTTCCTGCAGAAATGTACTCCGCTTCGGCAGTCGAGAGTGCTATGCAGTTTGTGCTTTTTACTGTGCCATGCAACAAGGCAGTGGCCGAGATAGAAGCATGCACCACTCGTGCTTTTCCGGTCATCCACCGATCCAGCCCAATCGGCATCTGAGTATCCAACAATATCCAAAGTCGTTCCCATAGGATACCAAATTCCGAAATTGATTGTACCTTTGATATACCGGATGATCCGTTTCACCGCTTTCAGGTGAACCTCCTTCGGTGCTGATTGATATCTCGCACAAATCCCAACACTGAAGGATATATCCGGGCGACTAGCCGTGAGATATAGTAGACTTCCAATCATACTGCGGTACAGTTTCTCGTCTACATTCTCACTTTGTGATTCACTTCCAAGTCCCTTATGGCTAGTTCCCATTGGAGTTGGAAAATCTTTAGAATTTTCAAGATCAAACTTTTTGACCAACTCCAGTGCATACTTGGATTGACACAAGTGAATTCCTTCATCGTTCTGCTTAACTTGTAATCCAAGAAAATAATTCAATTCGCCCATCATGGACATCTCAAATTCGCTTTCCATGGTCTCCGCGAATTTAGAAGCATCATTATCTCTTGTTGCTCCAAAAACAATGTCATCAACATAGATTTGAGCAACTATGAAATTGTTTTGATAATGCTTCACAAAGAGAGTCCTGTCAGCTCCCCCTCGAGTGTAGCCCTTTTCCAAAAGGTGCTTTGTCAACCTTTCGTACCATGCTCGCGGTGCTTGTTTCAGACCGTAAAGAGCCTTTTTCAGACGAAAAACATGGTTAGGTAGTTTATGATCCACAAAACCTTTCGGTTGAGCTACATAAACTTCCTCATTTAAAAATCCATTTAAAAAGGCGCTCTTAACGTCCATTTGAAATAATCTGATTTTAAAATGACAAGCGATCGCAAACAATATACGAATGGACTCGAGTCTAGCTACAGGGGCGAAGGTTTCATCAAAGTCTATACCTTCTACTTGAGAATAGCCTTGAGCAACTAACCTTGCTTTGTTCCTGATGATAGTACCTTCTTCGTTTTTCTTGTTCTTGAAGATCCATTTGGTACCTATCACATTGTGTTGCTTCGGAGGCTTCGTCAGTTCCCAGACTTTGTTTCGCTCGAATTGATGGAGCTCTTCCTGCATTGCTTTAATCCAATAATCATCTTGGAGAGCTTCATCAACATTCCTTGGTTCGATTTGAGATACATAGCATGCAAATCCGCAAACCAATTGTCTCCGTGTTCTAACTCCTTCTTGTGGATCTCCAATTATGTTCGATTCAGGGTGATCCTTGGAGATGCGTAACGTTTGAGGTAGAGGAGTAGGCGGAGGTACACGAGATGATTCCTGCACATCAGATAAGCTTGAAGAACCGTTAGATGCATCAAATTATTATCGAAAGAATTGTTAGAAGAAGATGCATTAGCAGGTGTATCATCATCAAGAGAGATATCGAGGGTAGATTTTTCAGATTCAAAATGAAAAGCTTCATCTACCTTAA